>WEIU01015043.1:191299-258948 GCA_013389925.1 Aegithalos caudatus
GAGTTTTTTGAAGACTTCACACAGAAAATCTGCAAGGGAGAAAAACCTCATAAATTCCCCAGCTGTAGGAAAAGCTTTATGTAGCACTTGCTACCAAAGGACTTAGGCTTCAGTCCTGCAGAAACATGCCTCATTTTAAAGAAGATATGGTCAATATTTTAAAACACAAGAAGACCTACAAAATCAGTGTATCAGCCACACCAAATTGCCACCAAGAGGTGAGTGCTGGTGCTTGTTCCTGGTGAAATGGATAGACTTGTGAAGCATTTGGCTGTGTGAAATATTTAGGAAATTATGATTTAATCCTTACTTGGAAGAGGGCATTTCAAAGTTTTAGTGCCTTCCAGGGAAACAGTAACACCAGACTGAGAAATGTGTGCCATATATCAACATGTTCACTGCTGTGCCTATGCATATTCTGTGTGTTTATGTGCTTTGCATGCTGCTTGCTCCAAACCATTGAAAGTTAGAGACCTGCCTGGGGCTCTTCTTTTCTTCCCACAAGACACTGGAAACAAAATATGGCAGGGAGGGTAAGAGAATGCCTAAATTTTCTGTTCTCTAATCTGATATTTGCAGTGCTGATTTACGGTGTTTGTATAAGGACCTCATAGCTACTGTAAATTATATGATACTGTGGGATTTTTTTCATTATTTTTAATTTTAAACAGTAAAAAGCTAAGAAAATGGGTTTTGCAAAGCATATTCTGATATCTGAATAGAGAGGAACTAGTTAAAGGAAGAGTTTAATGTACATCTTGACTTTGTAAGTGAAAAGGATGGACAATGATGGTCAGTATCAGCTTTTACAGGCCAGAGAATACCACAAATAATGAGCCAACTTAATACTTGAGCACTTTGTAAGCATCCAAACAGCCTTAAAAGTTGCAGAAGTGACTACCCAAATCAGAGACTGGGGTTAAAAGGTAGCTTTTTAGTAAAGCTAATCCCAGCCACAGAAGGATACAGCCTCTGTTAAGTCACTGGTCTGACTGTCAGAGTATCCAGCTAACTTACATGGAATTTGTTTTGCTTACTCACTCCTTTATGAAGGTATCTTTAACACACAGTTCACTTGAAATTTCTTCAGAGGAACTTAACATTTCTTTAGAGACAGGACTGGGCCATAGGCAAATGTCCCTATATTTGCTGCTCCAGTAGCAATATAAATATCCCATAGGAGTTTGTCAGATTCCACTGTGAAACTGCACTCCTCACAAGAATCAGTTTCCACCAAAGCTTTTTGGCTGGCCAAAGAAACAAACTCCCTAATTCTGACCTGATAACTTCCCAGAAGGATTCATGGTTTGGTTGGGTTGTTTTTTGTTTTTTTTTTTGTTGTTGTGTTTTTGTTTTGTTTTGTTCCTGTTGCTTCCTTGTCCAGCACAATGAGCAAGCATCAGGCTGCCAAACACCCTTCATCACCCTGAGCCCTATCTCCCTGGCCCCTTGGTACCAGCCACCCTGGGATTAACGATTAGCCCACAACAAAGTAGCTGAACTTTAATTCTCTTGCTCATGTGAATAAAGCCCCTGAGTCCATGATTAAATCCACCTGTTTTTCAGACAGTCTGGAGCTCTGAAGTGCATTTTATAACCAGCTAAGCAAACTACACAAAGCTTTAATTTTCAGTTAAAGCCTTTGCAATGTGGTGTTTCTTTTCCATAGGGGAGACTGAATTGCTTGCCATCCCATCTTTACTTGCCAGTGTCAATATTTCCTTCTGGTAAGAAACAACTGCTGCTCTAACAAATTGCACAAATCTGCTGAACATCCCATGTGTGACTCCAAGGCTAGAGATAATTAAACATTCCCTTTTTCTATAATGAAAAAAATTATTAAAAAAGATAATTCTGATATTTTAAACACACATAGAGATTTTTCAGTATTTTGGATAGATGCATGCTCAGGCACATTCTTGCAAAATATTACATCACCAGATGTGTCTTTGTACTTTACAGGAGCCTGTACAAACTGATAAACCATAAACACAAAGGTGAAACTTGAAATGCATGGAGTTGTCTGTGATGTAAACATCTTCCAGAGTGAGTATTTTCCTTCTTAAGATGATCCAAAAGTTTTTTACTCATGAAAACCACACCTGTAGTTCTTTAAATGCTATTCTTTTAACTAGAGAATTTGACAACACCATCACCTGCTCTTAGGTAGATTTGTAAAATGAGGCAGGCAGAAACTGCTATATAAAAAATAAGAGGATTTTTCCAGATCTTAAACTGTACCCTTGCTTCCTGTTCTTTGCATTAATATCTGTGTTTTCTTACTGTTATGTTTAACTGCAAATTATTATGCTATACTGTAAATTTCTACTACAGAAAAATCTTTCTAGGAGATAAATAAAATACAAGAGCAACAATTAATTTCCTTTATTAATTATTTCCTTTATTAATACAACAATTATTTCCTTTATTAATTTCCTTTATTTATAATTCAGCACTTTGTAGTTTCAGGTTTTTTTGCTTACAGGGAACACACAAAGTATCTTTCTCTGTACCTGCTTCTGCATGGTCCTAAACTAATTGGGCAATGTCTCACAAATTGCATAATTGGCTGAACATTCCTAGCCTTCTGATTTTAATCAGGAACACATGGTGCATATCAATAGTCTACTTCATTACGCCTCAAGAAGATCCAGGCTACTGTCCATTTTCAATTAAATTGTATTTTAAAAGAACAGCAACTTGACCTTTTAGAACAGCACATAATAGGTTTAAAAAACTTAAGCAGCTTTGGTGTTTTTGTTTTTTTGTTTTTTTTTTTTCCTGGAATAGCTAACTAACAAATAGAAATAAGCACCCCTTATTACAGTATGTCACCAAGGATCAGCCTTCGACACAGCTTTGGATCCATTGGCTCTGTCTTGTGACAATGATAACAACTGAAAAAAAATCCATTGCAAAAGAGTACAGACCTGTGTGTGTCTGCAGCCTTGGAGCTTCCTGTTAGCATTTGTTTACTAGAAGAACATAGAAACCACAAATGAAAAAGAGTGGGTGTGATCAAAACAATCTTTTAAATGGTCAATTCAATTTGTTTTTCCTTAATTCCAACTCAGATTGAAATATCTATTATTTTAAGATTCTCATTGCATCCCTGAAAATCTGTAAAACAGCCAAGAAGATTTTACCATCAGTATAATTTTCCTCTAATTTGGATTACAGGGATTCTTTTTGTTTACCTGTGGTGACAGCAGGTGTCAGCCAGTATAGTTCTGTGCACGATCCAAATGGAGAACTGAATCAGTAGCAAGCCAGCAGACAGCCAAAGACAGCACTGCTAGGGAACTTTTAGCTGCTACCTGAGATTTCATAAGATTTAATAGAAGTCATGAGGCTTTTACTGGAATATATCAGCAGTTCTGGGAAAGCTCATAGAAAAAAAATCATGCCCCTCCAGTGTGTGCTGGCCATGTTGCTGAAGACCTCTCTGGTCTCTTAAGTTGATGGTTTTTGTTGAACAGCTGGCTCACTATTGTGCACTGCTCTTTGTAACAATAAATATCTGCGATTCATGTGCCCCAATGTTTAGGAATAATACTTTTCTCCAGCTTGAATGTCAGTGTGGCCTTGTGTAAATGAAAAGTAACAAAGCACTACCATATTTCTAGAGCTCAGAAACAATCCCACACAGAAAGCATAAAACAAACCAAACATAACAATAAAACTCAGAAAAAATATAAAACTATTCACTAAGCACAATAGCCTAAACAAATGGTACACAGCATCTCTGCAGACTGAGGTTACAGGTGATTTAAATTTATGTAATTTACTATTAGAGACTTTAAATGTCCTTGACCTATATCAATAGAACTATTCCCTCATCTAAAAGCTTAAACAGGCACCTACCACTCTCCAGCTAGGAATTCATCTGACAGAGGTAAGAAAACTACCCTTATTTCAGGTTAATTGACAGGTTCCTCAGTGAAAGTCAATCCACTCTCTTTGGAAGTACACTTCCTTCAAACAGTCCCCCACAAGTAGCCAGAAGACTACTAAAGAAAAAAGGAACAAAATTAAACCTCTTAGCAGAGTATATTGTGGACACTATGGAATATTTATAGAGCATCCTCCTGGGCCCTGGCTAATCAGAAGCCTAACTTTAAGTATTCTAACTTAGGTATTTGGAAATACAATTCTATTTTGTTGCTGACAGGAACATTTGGACTTTTGGATAAAGTTAGCCTTTGTGAATGCTAATTCTCCTGTCCCACATACCTTCAAAACACAGACCTTTAAAACCCTAAAACTATGGTGTGGATAGTTTTCCGAGTTTAAACCAAAAATATTTGTGGATTGTTCAGCTGGACTGCCAAAGGCATCAGGGTCCAGGAGGAACAAGACAAGTTATTCTTTGTCATTCTTCTCAAGTGTTCTCTCATGAGCAAAAAAGCAAATGTAGCCAGATGCCATAGCAGCCACCTGACACTAATTACATCCAGGATAGACAGAATATGCAATTCATAAGCAAAGGTAATTAGGGATTTCAAAGACTTACTAGTTAATATAGTGAGTTTTTGTCACTGGAAATCTTGAAACAAAATGTAATGTCATTTTAAAAGCTGTGTTTCTTATCTTAATAATACCTATGCTAGAATTATGGAGTTCAGTAGCCTGGTCTGGCTTGTGCAGGAGGTCAGATTAGGCAATCCTAATGGTCTCCTCTAGCCTCTAAATTGGTGAATAAAGAAAGAGCTAATATCTCCATGACTAGTCATAAAAATAGGTTGATCATAATAAAAAGAAACGATCAAAAGAAGGAAAAAAGTTGGGTTTGCCTACATTCAGAAGTGTGACAAAAATTAAGCACTTGAAGAAATAATCATTGTAAATTATTTAAAAAACAAAAGAAAAATATAAGCAACAATAAAGCCATAAACTTCTACCAACACTTGGCCATCTGCTTTAGCCCCAGAAAGGGCATTGCTTTCTGTGTGATTTACGGTTTTGTTTGATTTGTCCTAAAGGTCACAAAGCAAGATTATTTTCTCTTCTGCACGGGGCTATTGGACACCTTAATGGAGTTCATTATAAGAGCCATTTCTCTGACATTCAGTTGACATTTGACTGTTCATGACCCCTCCTGAAGTGACAAAAAATACGTGCAGATCTACCTAGGAATGAACTACATGTGTGGTAGAGAGAGGCAAAAATATCTCAGGTGGAAGCAACATCAGAGTCACCTTTGACATGACCATTTTCATGTGTTTTAAGTGCTCAAAAACACAAAGACTGAAAAAAGCACTACTTCAACTCTTCTTCAATACTTAAGACAGAAAAGTCAATAATGGGGTTTTTAGTGTAGTGGTTTGAGCATAAAAAGTGACTATGGACTGAAGTGAGGAAGGGATTACATGCAAAAGTGCACAACAGACTTGGGTTATTGGCTCCACTTGTTTTATCTTCACTGCAGATACAAATTAAGTGATGGGTAAAATGTAATAAAAGTAGTCTTACCTAAGTGTCTAATTGCAAAACGTACATGACCCCTAGAAAAAAAAAACTTAGCTGGAAAAATTTCATCACATCATGGTTTGTATCATCATTTCCCACCCTTTGCCAAAAAGACATTGGCTGTCACTCACCTGAAGGAATTCCTCTCTTTTTCAGAGCACTTCAGGATACCAGCTCCCAAAATTACTCAGTAGTTTGGAAAATACTAGCTGCCAGTTTGGGCAACAAGCCCTGAAAAGGACTTGCCATTTCCCTTGGGTTCCTGGCCTCTTTGCCAAGTCAATCACCTTGAAACTGTCAGATTTGTTTCAGTTCACCTCAGAAAAATTTAAAAATAAAAGCCTTAAAATCTATTCCTGCAAAATAAAACATTTTGTTTTTGACTATGATACTTAAAACACGCTTTAAAACAAAGCATAAAATAATAAATTAACACTTAAGACAAACCTGACATAAATACTGCTTCTTCCCTTAGATGCATTCAGTGAAAGTTCAGGATCTTCTAAAGAAAAGCTACAGGGAAGAGTTTTAGCATTCACAGATCAATTAGAAGCAATGTGCAAACTACAAACTGAAAAACATCATTTGGAAGAATTGTCTTTTAGATGGGGACCTCTTTGAGTCTTTATTCAGAAACAGAGGCTAAAAGGGTAGCAGCTCAGTAGATTCATTCTCTGAAAAATTTTCATTTCCAGATGACCTAATAGGTTAGCTTGGAAGCTAGCAATTTATCCCTTATAAATACACCTCTTTAACTTTTAATATTACTTTAATTTTTCTTGAAGACAATTCCTGTTATCCTAATAACACTGATGACAGAGTGAGCTTCCCTTAGGAAGCTCCCTGTTCTTCTCTATTAGTCTGGAGAGTACAGCTGTCCCCAAAATAAAGAGATACCCAGACTGCAGAAATTACTTTCATATTAATGTACTTCAAGTACGTTAGGTGATGTATTAAGCACTCAAATGTACTCACGTGTCTGATTCTGCCTAACACCATTCTCAAACGAAACTTAGTCTTTGCAAACCAAGTATTCCTCTCCCTTTAAAACTTAAATCCACTGGTCTCAAAGCACTCCTAGCAGATTAATCTTCATAAAGAATACAGTGGAGCTTTTATTTTCTCTCATAAGACTGAACAGTGGTATCTCCTATTCTTCTAAGAGCCACAAAATGCACACTCGACTCAATCATCTCCTTTGGGGAATTAAAACCTAAAACACTTGCTTCTCTGGAGAATCTTCTAACTAATGAGATTTATCTGACCAGCTAAGAGCAAGGGCATGAATCAACAAAGAGCAAGGGCATAAATCAATAGCCTAATAAGTTAGGACTCCTGCTCCTGCATCTGGATTCTTGTAAAGAACATGCCCTCAGCCTCTTGGGGAAAACATAAAAAAGTTTCTGAAGGAAAAAAGAAAATTAAAATTCACCTTTCCCAGCTGAATACTCCTAACAGTATTAGTGAGAGTCACACACACTGAGATTCTCATCATTATCTGTTTAAAATTCTCCTTACTTCAGTCTGAAACAGCTGAGAGACAAGGGACCAAAAGCCCTCCACCAGCACCATGGGGGCTGCCAGAGTCGCTATTGTATTGCTTGTGCCACCTCCTGGTTCTGGCCTCCAGCTGAGATGGTGGAAGGGAGGACAGCACAAACCAGGACCAATCTGAACCAGGGATGCAGAAGCAGTAGTTCCTCAGATGTCATCACAGCTCTCAGATTCTGTGCTGCAATTTGCTCTTCTGGAAAGGAGGATAGGGAGAACAACTGCTCAGCCCTGCAAACATAGCTAAAGGTATAATAGAAATCCACTTCCTGATCAATACAACTTTGATGATTGTTAACTATGATCAATCCCATTCCCCCTCAGATATCTGCTGACAAACCAGACTTTCAGGGAATAAAGCTTGCCAAATTTATTATAGAACAGTATTGCCCTCCTGTGGCCAAAGACTATTCAAAAAAAAGCAAATCTTATGAGGGTTATTTATTTGTTTCTTTCTTTCTTTCTCATGCACAGCCTGCTGCCCACCTTTCTGAAAGGAACTGACAACTGGGAGACTCACCTGCAAGCCTCTCCAAAACCTAGATACAAAACTGGTTTGGACATAGAAGCTGAACAGAAAAGTAAGCAGTAGACATCCTCCCAGTCCCTGTGGCTCCTTACATTTATCCTGATGATGTTCTTCACATCAGCAATTATTATCTGCATTCATCTTCAGTGGTGACATTTGAGAGTGACAGCGTTTCTTTCTGTGCACTGTCATCAATCAGTCCTCTTCTACATTAGATTTACTGGCTTTTTAATACTCCAGAAGTAGAATGTGCCCATTTTCAGACTAAGAGACAATTTATTCCTCCATTGGGAGCAAGCACAGACCTTCCAGACCTTCCCCAAACCCATCTATGAAAACCAATTCTTTCCATTTAAAAGTCTTTCGGATCAAGTCCTGAGTGACTTAACAAACACAATATAAGAGTTTGCAGACACACACAGAATAATGACAGAGGCTAGCACAGGACTGACACACAGCTCCCCATGGCAACACCCAAGTCCCCAGGCTACAGAATCCATGTGCAAAGCAGATGACATCATCCCACCCTTGAATACATGAAGTTCTCTCTGAAATCCCCATAACCTAGCCAACAAAAGTATTGCTTAACCAACAAAATTACAACTTTTTCTTGGATTAAATACTTGGAGATAATAAAAACCTCTTTAATATTAATCAATTACACACCTGAGAAAACACGGTTGGAATAAAAGATTTTATACAAATGACAGGACAAATGTAGCTGAAAGCAGTCTAAATTCTTCACCACTATGTCAACGTTGTTGAAAACCAAGATACAGTTTCTGTGGAGACTAATTTCACTTTGCATATTTCATGGAATGGGCTTGGCCCTGCCTATAATACCTGCCAACAGTCAGTTAATATGACTCAGCTTTTCTGCCCAGCTGTCAAAGTCTGAATAAATAAGGATAAGCAGCTCCATTTTCCTTTTCTGATTGCCAGAAAAGCAGTACGAGAATAATTTACCTTTCCTTTTTACAATATGTGGGTCTTTAATCAAGTCTGTTTTCAATTTATACATATGTTCCAGTATCTTCTACCCTGTATTTTTGTGTTGCTCTATCCAAGTTAAAGAAACCAGTCACAAATAGTCCATATAGCCAGAGAAAGTTTGGGAATACATCTGTGCTCAAAATACTCTAAGTCATTTCTGGAAAACAAACAGCCCAAAACGGGATAAATAGGAATCCTGGGCCACAACAAACTTCCTTGTACATAGCCACAGTTTTTCAATGCACTGGAATGCAGCTAACAATGCCCACTCCAAAACACAATTTTGTTCTGCTTAAAATAAAAAATCCCTTCTGTTTCAGGTAAGTAATGACAGCAAATTTTAATTGCTGCCTAGTTTATGAACAATTAATTTTAATTATCATCTCTAGAGAAACAGCATCTGCTTAGCATTAGGTTCCAGAAGGGTCTGTAGAATGTGATGAAAAATAAGGATTTCATACCCAGCTGAGTACATACAGACATGGAGGGCAGGATAAGGAATAATTCTCTATCTCTTGGAAGTACCTGAAAAGGTTTTTTACTTTTGCTCCTCTTCCAAGAACATTCTGTACAGACCAAGCATATAGAACTCCAGTCTGGAAGGAAGGAGAATGTTTGAAAAGGTTTTACCCACAAGATGACAGTGATCACAGCTCACTTGCTCATGAATTATGTGTAATCAATGTTGTCACAGGCTTGCTATAATTTTGTTTAATTGGGAAGAGCAACCGTGTCTTCTGGATGGAGGTACAAAAAACAACAGCATTTTTTCAGCTCAAATTCCTTTACAGTCTTGCAGCAAAGATGTGCACTGGCCACTCCTTTCAGCATTGTGTCCTGTAGGAGTCCTGAAGGACACCAGATTTCTCCTAGGAACCCTGGAGACATCATCAATTTCCTTTGGTGTACTTTCTTCCTAACCCTATGGCAATGAAAAGCCACATTTGGATGATGCTTCTCACTCCAAAGTGCAGTAAATTTTTGATTGTTCATTTTAATTTTCCATCTTTTCTGATAGGCTTTATTTTGGATGCTATCTAGGAAAAATGAATAAAAATTAGTGAGTGGCTCATATTTAGATTCCCATCTATTTTTATTTTTGGCTGCTGGATTTGTCATCTGTAGTGATGAAGAAAGTCAGCTCATCATCCCTCCCACAGCACACACAAACCATTTCTCTTCTATTTGTAAGCTCAGTACTCCTTGCTGTGTTGTAAAAGCCTACCTGCCCACCTGTGGAGCACACGCTTACCTGGCTAGTGTTTACTCCAGGCAAGGAACAAGCCTCTTCTTCTGGCTCCTAAGCCCTTTTTCAGGCTGTTGTGAACAGGAACTTACAAATCTATGAGAATTGCTCCCATTCCTCAATGGCAATGGTATGACCTCATCTCCCTCCACAATTATTGTCCTTTTGGGTTCATTCCTCTTGACCAGATGTTCAGCCACTGCTGCTCAGGTCTGTACATCTGAATGCCTCATAGCCAATAAGGATAACAAAATACCCTGAAATCACTGTTTGGCTGGTGAAGTCCTTCTAACTCAACTGCAGTCTCTCCCTCCTCGAGGAATTTTCTGTGATGCCCACTAGGAAGCACTAAGATCTCAGACACAGCAAGGGATGTAGATTTTTTTTTTCTAGCTCTGAAATCCTCCCTTTGAACCTTCCATAGGAAGAGTAGGTACTTCTGCTGGACTGGAAGAAGCTATCTGCTTATTTGTTCCATTTCTCACAGCTCCCATGACTCTTCTTCTGCCTAAATAGCTGAAAATTCAGAAACAGTAATGAGAAAGAAATGTAATGAGAATGAAAACTACTCCTTTTAACATTCTCAAGTGTTCATGCCAGAGCTTGTAACACCCTAAAATGCCAAACCACTGTTGAAGGCTGCTCATCAAACATTAAATTCCCCATACAGTAACTTAAAAAATATTGCTGCTTCTCTTCAGGACTTCTGATAACAAACATGCCAGAAAATAGAAATGCTTCTGTATGTCTCAACAGATATAAAAAAAGATACTGAGCTACATCTGAATAATGCAAACTGCAACATACAACTCTTCCTTGCACATCTGAGAAAAGAGAGCCAGGAGTTTTGAATGGTACAGGTATTTGGTAAAGTTTGAAAGCTATATACACAATGGAAAATGAAGAGGAGAAAAATAATGTACCTATTCTGAATATAAACTTAGAAGGCTGTGATGTCAGTGCCAAAGGGAAAAAGAAAAGGGAGCTCATGAAGGTATGTAAACAAGGAATAGCATGACCTAAGGGAGATGGGAAGAGGAAGAAGGAGAAAGTAAACAAGGCAGAGAAGCAAGAGGCAGAAATTATTCAAGGTAGCAGGACACACAGGTACATTTGCTGGGCCTCCTACTTTTACAGCTCACTGTGAAAATCAGCACTGCATGAGCCATTGGCATTGATCTCCCACGTTCTAATAGGGAGAAATAGGAGAAATAGGGAGAAAGGGACCAAGGAGAAATAGGGACCAAGTGAAGCTGCAACCATACTTGGAAGGAGCCCTTAACTAAATTCCTGACAAAAAGGACACCGTTTTTTGACAGAAAACTGATGTACAGGAGCACATCTGTCAGGTTTGTTTCTATACTGCACTGTCGAATTCCAGAGGAGATGATTCAGGAGGAATGGAGATACAATCAATTATCTCTAATAGGATGATGGGAGGAAAATACAGCACTTAAGTATATGGTTTTCAAGGAGATGGCACTTGGCATTCTTCAGAATACTGTTTTGTTATTTCATGTTCTGTTCTACTGAATGGCTCTTGCATTTTTTTATTGAACTAGACCCAACCATGAGTTCCACTGATGGGCTTCATATCAGAGAGGAACAGCATTTTACAAGAAGGTGAGATACCTGTTAGCAATTTGTTTATTTTATATTCATTGTTTATTTATACTAATAATTTACAGCCCAAATTCCATTCAAAAATTACCTATATACTTACTATTAAAAATGCATGTAGTCTCACAGTCATATAGTTTATGGATTATAAAACATTAGTACCAGAATTATAAATCAAAGATGGTTTCTGAGATTCTGAGTTCTTGAGAAACCACCTCTCATTTCAAGTCTTGAACATATTCAGTACTAAACTCCATCTCATTGAAATAAGTCAAAATTCCACCTAAAAAATCCTTACTCCCTGCACATTTATGGGGAAGAAAAAAAAAAAAAAAAAAAAAAAAAAAAAAAAAAAAAAAAAAAAAAAAAAAAAAAAAACTAAAAAAAAATTTTTAAAAAAAAAAAAAAAAAANGACAGAGTCAGGGATGTGACCTGACACCCTGTTGGTCAGGGTGTTAGGAGCAGTCCAGATGAATCCTTCTGGAGTAGCAGATGCAGTTCTGTGGAGTAGAGATGGTCCTGAAGAAAGTCCAGTGGTGGCAAGATGGTCCAGTCTTCCTCTGGGAATCCAGTGGAAAACAGGATGTCCTCCTGTTCCTATGTCTCCCCTTTTTATCTAGGTAGGAATGCTTGGGTCCCGTCCCCCCCCCCTACCCCAGCTGGGCAGAGCATGTCCCAATGGGATGATGGAATGTCTCATGTCATTGGTGAGCCTTAATGGCCCATTATCAGAAAATATCAGCTCAAAAACTCATGCTTGGCCACCTCTTTGTTGTGGTTAAGTACCCAGCAATTAATTTCCTAGCAACCTAAGGAAAAAATTCAACTAACACAAAAGAAACAATACCCAACCTCCAATAAAAGGAAAGATGGATTCACCTCTGCAAGGAAAAGTCATCTAGAGCTGCAGTCAAGAGCACTAAAACAAAGACCCAAGAATGCCAGTGAGTTCTTTATTTCTTCTCAAAACAAGTCATGGTTTACTTTAATCAGCTGCAAAGACCATTTCTGAAAGGGCAGAATTGATAAGTTGGTTTTCATACATTTATCTTCAGCATCAGCCCTACACAATTTAGCTGAGGAAGTAATTTCAGGAGGAAAACAGCAATAGTAAGCTGTTATAACTTCTGAAAATTAACTACACTAGAGGGATGTTTTGCAATAATATTATACCAACACTTGCATTTTTCTTCCATTAAAATTACATGCATAGAGGGAATGATCTACTTTATGAGAATACATATTTTAAAATAAATTCCAAGCTGGTTAATTCTCTTTGATGTTCCAGTATTTCACATTAAAGACATAGGTAAGAAGGGAATGTAAAAACAAGAATTTCCCCACTTCATCTTTTCAGCATGTTATGCAATTAATTTTCTGTGGTCTGGCATTGTTTAACTTTCTGCTTGAATGCACAGAATTAAATCCAAGGAAAATAAAGAAGCTATTTCAGAAAAATAAAACAGGTACATAGATCAAATTAATTTAAATGCACACAAAAAAAATCTCATTCACACTACAACAGAGTAGTTTTCCTACAATTCAGACTTGGAACAAAGTAGACATAGAACATCTGATGCTGGAAAAGGACACATTCTCCGGATTTGCTTGGACACGGAAGTGAGAGTGATCCATGCAGAGAATCATGGAGACAGGAGCTGTGATGCAGCCTGCTCTTCTGTGAGCTGAAAATGGAGTTTTCCCAGAGAAGGCAGGTTTACAGCAATGTCTCAGGTACAGCTGTCAGCCTCTGGGCCACTAAGGGATGAATGTGTAAAGTGCTTTTAAGACAACTGTGACTTTCCATCCCAGTGAGCTATTGCAGATGCCTTAAGGGAATATCAGAGAAATCCAGGTCCTTTTATCCCTGCTGAAGTAGTCAAAATTGATGTCTAAAAGCTGATTCTGACCTTGGTCTGAGATTTACAGAACAGCACAGAGTGAAAGAACAGGCTTAATCCCTTGACAAACAGGATTGTATCTTCCATGAGGGAGCTCAACTCAATTAGTCCAGATATGTATCTCTGTCTTGTCCTGGAAAACTTAAAGCATTTATCTGAATAAATTCTCTTTAATTTAAGGTGAATTAGAGTACAAGGAACTACAGAGCTCTTTAAAAAATCAATGTATAAGATCCAGAAAGATGCTTTCTCTCTTATTCCTGGAAGAAATTAAAAGAAGAAATAGGTTCCCTGCCTGTTTACAAAACCATACTGAGAGATGGAAGCCAGGAACAGAGAATGTTTTGTGTCACCAAGTAAAGGCAACCAGGCATCTCCAAAGCCATCTTGATTTGTAAAGCTCCTGAGCTATCAATTCCTAACATTAACCCAGGAGAGTTTGTCAAGAATGAACCTGGATCTCTATAGGGCCAAAAAGCCTTCAAACTATTAATACCTAATCCAATACATAAAAAATCCCTGCAGGTGCAAGTAAAGGCAGTAGAATTACACACAGTGTTGGTTCTTTGTGGCTCCTCAGAAGACTAGGCTGTAGCTCACTGCTGAGTGAGTTCAGTTTATTCAGCTTGGAGAAGAGAAGGCTTTTGGTGGACCTTAGAGCAGCTTCCAGTGCCTAAAGAGGCCCTGCAAGGTTCTGGCCAGTCCATGCCAGGGATCAAATAGAATCTGAAAGTCACAACACAGTAGCTGGTTCTTCCCCTTCTGTGGTTTCCTTGCCTTCACCAGTTCAGCAAATCTGGGTGCTCTTGACAATGTCCCTGTTATGATGCACTCATTTTCTTTCCATTTCCCCATTATGATGCTCTTTTTTTTTTTTTTTTTTTTTTTTTTTTTTTTTTTTTTTTTTTGCAATTTCCCCATTTGAGGCCCATCTATGCAATCAAAGCACTGCTGAGTCCTCCCAGAAGCCAGGTATGCTCTCCCTTCCCAGAAGACAGTCCCATCCCCATTGATGAGATCCCCAAGTCCATGTGGAGAGCTGGATTCGGTGCTTCCTGGGCACCTCTCCCCCACAAAAATGAAGTATCAGGTCCCCAAGGAGGAAGGTGAGTGCAGAACATCCCCCTGAGCACCTAGCAGAGCAGATTTTAGCTGGTGTCCAGCTGTGCAAGCAGAGGCCCACAAACTGTGCAAGGTGCTCTGGCCTCTCCCTCATCCAGTTCCTGGTATTAACCCCACTGGCACCCAGCACAGTTCTGGGGGTGACACTGGTGCTGTCTCCAGGCACTGTTCAGGCTGTGCCAGTGAGCTGACAGCAAGGTCATTGTGCCAGCAGGACAGGCTCAGTGTCCACAAGGATGGATTGGTGAGTCCCCAGAGCTGACACTCCATGGCTCCCAGCCCCACACCTCCAGCAGTCCCTGGCACAAACCCCCTTCTCCCCTCCTGCAGCACCATGACAGCAAGCTGAGCCAGACAGGGACCAATGAAGAGGGATTCTACTGCTTTTCCCCAATAACCAGCAGGAGCTGACACGGCACAAAAGGTGAGCTTAGGGGTCTTTGTGCCCCATGTCTGGAAGTGCACATGCCAACTACCCACCAGGAATGCTCTGGTAGCCAGCTGCAAACCACCCACCAGACCCTCATTTACCCAAAAAAGGCACATTTTTGCAGCAATTCAGTATTTTGAGAGGGTACATGATTTTATCCGTGGTGGCTAGTGGTTCTCACTAGCCAGGCAGCCCACTAGCAGTGCTGGGCAGGGCTCCCAGGGCAGTGTGGCACTGATACCAGCTGCCTCTGTGCCATCCCCTCAGGGGCTGCACCTGCCAGCTGGGGGACACCTCAGGCACACCACTACAGCAAAACTCTTGCTTGACAAAGGTAGGATATAATCAATTCCTAAAGACCCCAACAGTGGCCATTCAGAAAGCAAGCTATGAAACTTTTCCTGTCTCTGGCCTTGTTCTGGTTTTCCTCAGAACTTTGGTCAGTGAACTTCATGTCCCAGCCTGGCTCTCGGCCACTGGGTCATTGCAGCAGTACCAGGGCTTGTGTCATGGGGCTTGGGCTCTGGCCATTTCTGTTGCAGCGAGCAGCTCTGTCTCTGGGGTCCGCCTTGGCTGGCTGACCACCCAGCAGCCCTGGCTGCGCTCCAACAGTACCTTTGTGTGGGTCTTTTGCTCAGCAGCACTGTTATCTCCGCTGCCACGGCCGTAGATCAGAAGGAGTGGACTCTCTCTTTCGAGGCATTGGGAACAGGTCTTTTATTTGGGGTACACAGGGGAAGCCCTGGTCCCAGGTTCGGAGCTTCCCCAGAGAGAGAGAGACCCCGAACCTGAGCACCTAGGGGGCTTTTATCAGCACAATTTCCAGGGGGTGGGTACAAGTTGGAAACCAATAAAACCAAGCCAGGTAGTACATACCAACAGAATTACTTAAACACAAACAAATCAAGCTAAATTGGGGTGGGGTGCTTTTGGGTGTCCACCAAACACTGGCCGAGCCTCTAGACCTTGGGAATGATTGATGGATAAAGGGGAAAAGATACATTACAAAGGATGGGAAGGGGATGATCTCAGGGCGGGGGGGAACCGATCTGGGCGAAGGCCTGGGTTGTCTTGGAAACCCTTATCAACTTCTGATAAGGACAGGGGGCCCAGCTTACAAACTATCTAACCAGCTAAGCTAATATTACAGCTTACAATAAATGCTATCACAACATTTATAAAATAATTCCACACAATGCTACACATTCCCACCAGACATTCAAATGGAATCTGAAAGTTGCAGATCTGTGGCCAGCACTTCCCCTTCTGTGGTTTCCTTGATCTCTCCAACTCAGCAAAACTGGGAAATTCTGGCATAATTCCCCTGTCATGATGCACTCATTTTCTCTCCTTGGAACTCTGGGTGAATATAGGAGGGAAGTAGCAGCAGGGACTGAGAATTGTATAGAGCAAAACCCTGCAGCCACCCAGCTCCAGCCCTGATTGTGTTCCCTCAGCCCCTGCAGCAGCATGAAGTTCACAGAAACAAATTGTAGGATCATTGATGTTGGAAAAGACCTTTAAGATCATCAAGTTCAATCACTAACCCAGCATTACAAAGTCCACCACTAAATCATGTCCCTAAGCACCACATCTACATGTCTTAAATGTCTTCAGGAGTAGTGACTCCACCACTTCCGCAGGCAGCCTGTTCTGGTGCTTGACAACCCTTTCAGAAAAGGACGTTTTGTGAAGCAATTTTGTCTCATCCTATCACTTGTTACCTGTGAGAAGAGAGCAACCTCCACCTCATTACAGCCCTCCTTTCAAGAAGTTGCAGAGAGCAGTAAGGTTCCCTCTCAGGGGGGGCTCCTCTTCTATCATCAAACAAACCCAGGTCCTTCAGCTCCTCCTCATAAGACTTGCTCTCTCTTGAATCTGAAAATCACAGCCCTGTGGCTGGCACTTCCCTTTCTGCAGTTTCTTTGCCTTACATAATTTTCCTGGTATGATATGCTCATTTTCTTTCTTGAAACCCTGTGCCCACCCAGTGGCAGGGGTATAAAAGGAGATCAGCAGGAGCAGGGGTACCATGCAGAGGAGAGCCTACAGACACCCCAGCTCCAGCCTCACTCGTGGCTCCCTCAGCCCTCCCAGCATCATGAGGGTCCTTGCAGCTGCCCTGTTTGTTCTGCTCCTCGTGGCCATCTGCTCCCAGGCTGATGCTGAACTTGGCAAGAACGGTAGGCTTTCCTTCCCCAGGAGAGAGCCCCATCCCCACTGATTAGACTCCACTGATGGAGAAGGCTGGGAGCAGATGGTCACCATCAGTACAGAGACTAAACCTCAGGGATGGAGGTTTTCAGGGGGTGTTCCTGGAGGACACAGCACTGGTGATGGCAAATCCCCTGGTAGCCACAGGCAGAGCTCTGCTGCAGCGTGGGGTCTCACTGGGCCCATCTCTCTGCCCTCACAGAAACCCCTCCTGCCATGTGCTGCTTCAACTTCATTTCACACCCCATTCCACGCAGCGTGATCCGCTCTGCCTACATGACCAGCAACAGCTGCACAATGCAAGCCGTGGTGTAAGTACCCAACATTGCTGGGGTCCAGGGTGCACCAGCCAGGGCAGCACCCCAGGGGTGTCCAAGGCTGTCCAGGATGGGGAAGGGCATGGACAGGGACAACCAGGGTGCTACCAGGAGGACCTAGCACAGGGCCCCTGATGTCCTGGCTGACTGCCTCAACACTGTTTTTTCCCTACAGCCTGGTCACCAGGAATGGGAGAAAGGTGTGTGCAAACCCCAACGCTCGCTGGGTGCAGAAACACCTGGAGCACTTGGAGCTTCTGGAGTACTGACTCTTCCCTGCTTCTGCCCCAGGGCAGTGGGCTTGGCCCCCAGCCTGAGAAATGTAATAAGAGTTCTTGAGCTGCATCCTTCTTCAAAGGATTCTTCTTAAAATTGGGAATTAGCATTAACTTGTTTAACTAAATTTTGCTTGTCTAAATGCTTGAATAAACTTTTTGGCTTGTCAAATGGTTTGAGTGTCTTGGAAGTCCCTGCTGGAGCCCCAACGTGACAGAAGGGACACATGGGGAGCCTCTTGCCCTCCCCACTCCCTGGTTTCACTGCTACCCACTGTGCAGTGGCCTCATGACAGCTCCCACAGTACCTCCCTCTCCAGCTGGGATTCAGCTCCTGCATCCCAGCATGACCCAGACATACCTGTGGGGTGACACTGCCATCTCATCCATTTCTTGGAGCCCTCCCCACACAGCACATGTGAATCCCAGTAACAAACCCCCAGGGACAGGCAGCCCTGCTGGGATTCTGCGACCAGCTCTCATTTTCCCCAAAGACTACAGGATCAGGACAGTCTTTGACTACCTGACATCCCCACTCCTAGTCCTCTCCTACATTACAGCCCCCTGCAGTGGTGGAGCTGAGGTCCCAGTGCTCCATACACACTGTGTGCCATGGTGCTGCCAGAGGAGCAGGCAGGGGCAGGCACCATTGTCCCCACCACTGACACCACCTCTGTCCTCATGCCACTGCCCAGCACTGGGGACATGAGGGGGACATCTCTGCAGGTGACACCAGCTCTGCCCCTGGGACACACTCTGTCCTGCACCACTTCTGCTTGGCCAGGACACACAGAACTATACCAAAAACTGGTCACTTGAGGTCACAGAGATAAAGGCACTGGAGAATGACATCCAACAAGCCAACATAAGCAAACTAATGGTGCTGCAGGTCCTCTCTATTTCTAAAAAAATTTAGTGTAGCTCAAAAGCCCAGGCAAACAAATGCATAAAGCTGTGCATAAGTACACTCAATACTAGAAGAAGACTGGGAACCTGTTGGAGTTTATAGAGCAAAGAAGTTGAATTTATTTGTAGAGAGACTGAAAACTCAACCAGTATTTCAAGTGACAGGCAAGATAAAACCACCTATTCCACAATGACTCAGGAATACATAAATACATTGTAATAATGCGACTAAAAGAAGCTCTAAATCCTAAAACCAATGTGTAGAGCTGGACAAGATTTGGGCAAGGCTGATGGGATTCTTTCCGCATCATCAGTTTGCTGTACTTTATTGTTTACTTCAAAGCTTGCTTCAACTACTCTTCAAAGCAATGTACATTGCAATGCTTTTGCCTACTTCTGCAATTCAGTCTTAAAGCAACAACTTCTAGGTTAATAACACTGAAAATCTCTGAGGAAAAATGTGAAATAGAAAACACGAGACTTTTCTGTTACTTACCAAGCAAAAATGACCATCCAGTAAAAATCCTCCCTGGGGCACTGTTTTCACAAATCACATTATAGTTTAGGCAATCTGTTGTTATATATACACCAACGCTGGATTAAATACAATACATTTTCATAGCATTGTGAAGTTTTTTCTTAATACAGCTTGACTTAATCCCCTCCCAAAATTGCCTGTAGACCACTGCACTCCCTGGCTGGCTCCTTGAACAGGATACACTGAGGCAGGAGGTTGGCACCACGCAGGACCAGCTCTCCTGCCCGAGAGCTGCACTCTGAGCACACACCACGAGCCCAGAGCCATTCCCACGCTTCATCCTCGAGAACAACCCAACCTCCGTGTCCCCGCATTTCTCGGGATCCCCCTGTCTGCACCGCCATCCATCCCTCTGTGCTGTCCAGGGTTAGAGGCGTCCTTCTCTGCCACCGCCAAGGGAGCACAAAACCGATTGCCATTCTTGCCTTCCGTCCTCCCCGAGCTGCCTTTTCTCTTTCTATGCACTCTTGGACATTTCGTTAATTTCTGAAAACTTTATTTGATGAAAGTAGTGGTGTTCGAACCCACTGTGTCCCCTTGTTCTCGCAACAGCTGACATCAGCTCCGAGTGCTGGGAGGAAAACCACGCATAAAACCTGCCACGTTCAACATATTTTGAAGCAAGCACTGAGCAGAATGGCACGAAGTCAAACAGCTCAAAGCCAACTCTTCTCACACTCCCAGAGCCCAAACCAGGCCCTGGACTTGGGACGCCAGCCGGGCTGGGCTCGCCTCCCCTCCCGCAGCACCGACCGCGCCTCCCCGGCCGCACGGCATCTCGGGAGTTGTAGTTCCCCGCGCGGCGCGACATGGCGGCTCTGCGGGCGCTGCCNAGTTCCGGGTGGTGAGGCTGAACCAGGTCTGGGAGAAGGCGCAGCGGGTGAGTGGGGCGGCGCGGGGCGATGGCCGTGCTCCGAGGGGGCTCCGGAGTCGGGCCCGGCCGCTTGGGACACGCATTCCCCGTCAGGGAGGTGGGAGGGAGCGGGGACCGTGGGTGAGGAGACGCCGAGGCTGTCTGGCCCCGGCTCGGGGCTGCGGTGGCTTTTGTTCTGTTGACTCTCCCCGACCGTCACGCAGCGAGGGCTCCGCACAGCCCCCGCCGGGCGGCTGTCCCGGCGGCAGGAACAGCCTTCTCCCGGGAGAGGAGATGTGTGTCTGAGTCCTGGGAAGTGTTGACCTGCCGTGTTTAAATACAGCGGCTAAAACACGTGCCCAGGGAAAGAAGCCCCTCTGGTTCCATGAGGATCTGCGGCTGCTGGCTCCAGTGCTCGCTGGTTGAATGCTTTAGCCGTGTTGTTCCCGACTGTGATGCTCTCATCTGTCTGAAGGCGCTGGCCTCGGTTCCTGCTCTGCACAGGGCAGAAGTTCACTGCAGGAGAAGAGGAAACCCTCCAGCCTGCTGGTTGTGTCGCCTGCATTCACATCAAGTGATGTAGACAAATACAGGAGGACCAGAAAATGGGGATTACCACTCCCAGATGAGAGCGTTAATTCTGACCACAGTGATACTTGAGTTTTTGTCACACTGGACTGCAAGCAATATTTAATTAATACATTCAAATTATTTCATTACAGTGGAAACATTTACTTAGACCTAACAAGAACAGCTCCAAGAGGAGAAGAATGCATTCCACATAACCCTTGAATATTGTGGACCACGAGAATTAGGGTCATGACTGGCAAAGGTTCAGTTCTTTCAGGCAAAGAAATATAGTTAATATTAATTTTGGATCTTCTGTATCCTGAAGAGCCTGAGCTATTGAATTGGAGGTAGGGCATCCCTGGATTCAGCCAAAAACTAGAACCCTGCCATAGTGCTGCCTCCCAGTGTGCTAAAGGAAGGTATGAAAAATACTCCTTTCCTCGATGGGAGAAGGATGGAAAGCGTGTGTTAATGAAACACCAGCTGTTGAACTGACAGCTGAAAAAGAAACAACACTGAGACTAGAAGAAATCTATCATGATAATAATGTCAGTTACCTTTCGCCTTTCCAATCAAAGTCTTTTCTTATGTTCATACCTGACTCCTCTGCAATTAAAATTTGAGGTGCTTACATCATCTGTATTGAGACTAAAACATAAAATGGATTAACTCTGTCAGTAAAAAAACTTAAGGCTTAGTAAATTCTGTATGTGTGAGCTAGATTTTAGAGGTGCAAAACCTACTTGAACTAAATTTGCCACCATCTAAATTTCACTTTTGAGTACAACTGTCACCCAGTATGTGTTTTATAAAGTGATTTTTCAGTATGCCTGGGCAATATACAAAATAAGATGAAAACTGCCTGTGTGTTACATCTGCTTTGAAATATTTCCATGTGTCAATGAGGAACTCTTCATTCCTTTATTTTGGTACTGGTACTGAAAATAAGGAACTATTTTGTTTTGACATAAAAGTCAGATACTGCAATTTGGCATTGCAACACACAGCTGGAGGAGCAGGCCCTAAAAAAGCCCCAAAATGTTACTTAGTGGGACCAGGAGCTGGCAAGCCACACTTCCTTCTTTTTTCCCTGATGGTGGGAAGGAGGGCTTGATCCTTCTCCAGAATCTCTTTTCAGAAATAGTAAATTTGTAGTAAAGGTCTCTTTCCTCTTGGAGTCAAGAGTGTAGGTAAGGATGTTGCAGGTGATGATTGCAGCCAGCCCAACAGCAAATGATGTAATTGTTGTAATGTTTGACAAATTTCCAACACTCATTCCCAGAATTGCCACATACCTATCTTGGATGTTAATGCCCAGGCAGCATAAGGAGTGTGGAGTAAGGAATGAACTTAAGGAGCTTGTTGCTTGGTTATTTAATCATTATACTTAACTTTTCACCTCTGCTTCTAGTTAATTACTCCAACATGTGAGTGATGTTAGTAAAGTGATGGGGAGTCTTACTGTTGACATTTTTTACCTGGTGTACTCCAATATGGGATAACCTTAAAGTAGTTCTTCAACTGAATAGTTTAATTTATGTATTCACTCTGTATTATGTAAATGGGACAGGCAAGGGGATTCCAAAAGGATTCAAAGGATTTATAATGCTTACAAGGACAGTTACTTTGATTTCTTACTGAATATAATGAGAATTAGAAAAATATTGTTCTAATTAGGGGGAATTTGAATAGAATCTTGTTTTCTCTTTAGGAACAGTGGGCTTAATGTACTTCCTTTGTTTTTATTAAGACTTTAACATGCTTGATTGATGATGTCTCCAAACTTTATGATTACAAGTTCTGATACTTTTTTTCTGTGACTTTTAGAAAACAGAAAGCTGTATGTGTTTATGGGATTGCACTAACTGCAGAGGGGCTCTTAACATAAACTGCACTGTGAAATCTTTTCTACAGTAGTGTGTTTCTGATGACAAGGTCGCATGTAAAAGATTTTTTAAAATTATATTTACAGTACTTAGGAGCTAAATTACTTCTTATCTAATGATGCCTGGCTATTTATTCCTGTATTCCTCAGCCCAACTACATATGATGGCTACACTACTTGAACACTGACTAATATAAGGGTACAGAACTACCAAGATGTTTGGCCATTCCCATCACAATTTGTAGCAAACCTTTCACTCAGTCTTGAAGCTTCAGGGCACAATTCTTGCTGAGGAAAATGTTGATACTTGGTGCCACTGCAGCAGTGACACTTGGGCTGTCCAGGTCATCCTGCACCAGAAAAGCAAATAAGTACATGATTAAGGTTTTTTAACTTTATCACATACTAAGAACCATAAATGAAATGGTTCCTTCTAAGTGCTTTGTTTCTATAAAGCAGTTCCCCAAAAGGAGATGGTGAAGACAACAGGGACACTCCTTTGCTTCAGTACTAGAGGGATCAGAAGTTTTAATGTGTTCTATAAGTATTATATTTACTACTCTAGATTTTAGTAATTTCAGTAACTGAAGTGCAAAATGCAGAGAAATAAACAGTTTAAAAATCAAAATAATTATATGCAATGGCACAAGATTAATTAATAGGACAGCCCATGATGGAAGCATAAACAATAATGTGGATAGTTTCCTGAATTCTTAGTCAAGTCAATTGGAAGTGCATTAGCTCAAAGTAATGACACTTTCCCTAGTTACCAAAATAGTAAAGTAGTAACTATAGTAAAATAACATACTGCAAAGGAATGGCTGAATCTTTTCAGTATCATTCGGATGCTTAAAAACAATACTGAGTTCTGAGTCTGTGTTAATTAAGCATACTGCTTCCTCACTGAAAATGAGAATTTTTATAATCTGTAAGCTGGTTTTAATGATTACAGGAGATAAATAGATAAATTCCAATAGATAAACTTGTCCTAGGACTAACAAGCCCATGTGGTTTCAAGCTGGAGCTGAGCTCCCCAGAGATGGGCATGCTGTAGTTTGGAGTGGTTTTATCACCTCTTCTCTGGGCATCTCCTCACCTCACCTTCTGTTTGTTGACATGCACATAGACACAGACAAAAGTAGTTCTGAAGTATTAAGATGGTTTTATACATTTCTTTGTTTTAAACTGAATAACTAAGGTGTCTGAAATCTGAAAGTTCAGGATCAAGTCACAGCAGTGCTGCTTAGCAAACTGCATATTAGTCATTGTTCCTGTTTTCTCTGTAGCTCACAAAATTTCAAGCTGACCTAGCATCCTTTTAAACTAATTTTTCTTCCTATCTTCACCCTTAATGTCTTACCTTATTTTTTTCTAGTATGTCAGACAGGAATAGCTCTAGATTTTGTATGTTTTAATGCACATAAACCATGTTAAGAAATTACCTGAGAATTTTTTTTTAAATTTTGATCATAGTAAAAGTTGCTGATGATGTGGCTCTTTGTCCTGCAAGGCCATCCTCAGTGACCTGGTAGACTGAAAAGCTGTACTAACCAATGAAGTTTTTGAACTCTCTATAACTGCATGGTTGGAAGATGGTCCACAAGAAAGCACATGTGGTGGCAATGATGTTGTTTGAGAATTGCTGTGCCAGACTGGTTGTTATGTATCTGTACTGGTCCTAAGGTAGGTCTGAAGCAAAAGGGGACTCCACATAACTAAATAAAAACCTTTCTCTGTTCTTGTAGCTCCATCTCTCTGCTGTGAAACTGGCAGAGTTGCACAGTGATCTAAAAATACAAGAAAAGGATGAGCTAAGCTGGAAAAAACTGAAGGCTGAAGGGCTGGATGAAGATGGAGAGAAGGAAGCCAAGCTCAGACGCAACTTAAATGGTAAGGGTTTGTCTTGGAAAGAGGGGGTTCAAACTTTGTATCAGACACACAAATGGTTAGACACTGTTGTTTAAACTATTAACAGCTTGTCTTCTGGGACACTGAGCACACAAGAAGTTCTTTGGAGGTCAGTAAGGAGCTGACAGAGCCTAACAGAGTCCTTTGCTCCCAATAACTTCAGAAGAAGTCATTGAACCTGGGACCACTGTGCCTTGAACTGTTAGGTTTTCCTCTGTGAGCTGCAAAGTCCAGCTCTGCAAGGCACAGATGGAGCCCATCTCTCACCTTCCATACATCCATAGCTGGTTCTCATGTTTCTGTATCTTCTATTCCCTTGCAGTCATTATGACTAAATATGGAATGAATGGAAAGAAGGACTCTCAACTAGTTGATACCAATTATATTAAAGATGGTACAGAAAGTGACACACTGGATGATCCAAGACTGGAAAAATTATGGAGCAAGGTAAGTAAGATTTCCAGGAACTGGAGTGTAGGAAATCATTATTTCTTCACTGAACTCTTAGCTGTGTCTTCTGAGAACACTCAGACTTGGAAGTTAATGGCTTTACTACTCCTTTGTTAAGTACTGACCAAGCTGCCTTGCTCTGTAGCTCACATCTTTATGCCCTGAGGGTGCCCCATCTGCATCCAGACCAAGCTGTGGCAGGTTGTCTTTGGCAAATAAAACACCCACATTAGTCTGAAGGGTGAAGCCTGGGTCCCTTGAGGTCCAACAGAGTATTTCCTCACATTTCCTTGGACTCATGGCTTCCCTTAGTGTGACTGTCACACTCTGTGGTAGTATATCTATAGTGTTTTTCCCAGTTTTGTTATTGTTGTTTATGGATGTTTTTAAAAAGATGCATTTAAAATAGAACCATTTTTAGACTGTCTAAAAGTGAAACATACTGGGGGAAAGGGTTTTAAATAAGGACTTTCTCAACCTAATATTCAGCTGAAAATGTCCAGGATTTGCATTCATGCATAAAAAGTGGAAAATGTACTGTCAAGTTTGGGCAGTTAAAACTGGCAAAGTAATCTACAGAAATTAAATAATTCAAATTTTAAGAAGCAGCTAGTCAGGTAAGTTTAAAGAATTCTCCCATGAGTCTAGTGCAGTGGTAGTAAAGCAGAAAAAAAAATTTCTGGATTTTAAAATGTTACTGTAACTAGATACAGCTCTGTCAAGGAACATGGTGTCCTGTGCTTTGGGGAACAGTAAAATGCAATAGGAGAAATATTCCCTAAGCAAGGGTCTGAATAAGTTTCAGAAACATTCCCTTTTGATCAGGCATTGCAGCAAGTATGCCAGCAGATTTGTGAGTAATGCCCCAGCTGTGAGCAGTGCTTTCTTAATAGTTAGAGAGCAAATGCACAGCAGTGATAAAATCTTCACATGCCAGTAGAGTAAGATGAAATAAAGACTGTTCTTAATATTAGGCTGCATCCCTCATGCAAATGGTTCCCTAACAGTTGTCTGTGGAGCTCCATGGCCCTTATTTCTGTATTAAATTGTTTCCCATGGAATAGAAATGCCAGACACCTTTCACTGGGTTGTCCATAGCAAGTCCAGCTTTATAAGTCTGAAGCAAACTTCTTTTGACATGATTAAAGGCATCTTATCCATCAACATCTAAATCCTGACCACATACAAATATTAAGAGAATTAAAACGAGATCTAAAGAAAAGCTTAATAATTTTCTAAACGTGGTGAGAAGTGGGAAGACGTTTTGGCAGTTGAGGGCACTTGAAAGCACTTGGCCTGGAAAGCATAATGAGCTCATCTTTCTTTCAGGCCAAGACCTCTGGGAAGTTCTCTGATGAGGAGTTGGATAAGCTTTGGCGAGAATTTAAGCATCATAAAGAAAAGATCCATGAATACAATATTCTTCTGGAGACTGTGAGCAGAACAGAAGGTGCCTGAATATTTCTCTGATATTTCAAGATCAGTACAACTCTTTTCTCTGCCCATTGTTTCCACTGCTTCCAAATTTCTTTGAAACTCTTGACATTTCTGTCAGAACCGCTTGCAGATGCAGGCATTTTCAGATACTTCCTGGGTTTAGTTCTGATTTGCTGCCAAAATTCTTGCCAGCTAATGAAAATGTTGCCATTTCAGTTTTCTAATTCTGCCTGCATTTCATGTGGAGAAGATGCCATCAGATTACAATGATGGCCATTGAAGTTTACAGCAAATTATGCAGGAAGCATAAATCCACTGCTGCTAAAGTCTGCAGAACATGCATGTTTTATCTCACCAGCTGAGCACCCAAGAGGAGATACTGAATGTCTTAGGCACCAAGCCTGAAGTTTATTAGAGCAACAAGGATCTGAACCCAGCTTTCTATACTAATCTGAGCTAAAATTGTTAGAGCTGAAGAGCTCTAAAGCTGACGGTTTGATGTCTGCATTACATAGTCCAAGCTAGAAGCTGCTGAAAATCATTTCACCATCAGATGTCTTGATTTATTAAATGTCTAGGGAAGAACTCTAATAAACATCCTTATCCTATTTTCTTGTGATATTGCTAATTTGGGAAAATAACAGCATTTCCTTACTACAATCAGGTAGCTAGTAGGGGTTATAAGGCATTTCTGTAACATCACCCTCCAGAGCACCAAGGGACGTTGATCTAAATACTGACCTGCAAAAGGAATTACTTCTTAAAGTCTGTTTTTGATACTTTATTTGCACTCAACTTAAATCCTAAGAGCTTAGCATCTTTTATTCCCCTCAGATTTGGGGGGTATCTGGACTTTTTGACCTATCACAATTTGAGCCACAATCAGTAACACTTACTGTTCTTCAACAGATATGCACAAAAATGTTATCAATCCATCTGAGGAGAACCTGGTGAAAGAGGAAATCTTGCACAACAAGCACAGAGAGCTCAAGGAGAAGTTAAGAAGCATCAATCAGGGCTTTGAGCGTTTGCGTAAAGTCAGTCACCAGGGATATGACACAACCAGTGGTATGATACAGTGGGGTTTGTGATTATTTGGGATTCATTTCATAAAAAAAAATTAAAATCAGTGGGCAAGTAAAAAGTCATAGTATCACAGTTCATTGTGTACCACAGAGGGCTGAAGAGATACAGCCAGTCCTGTTTAGAACCAAACACTGGAAGTCTGATGAAAGGATACAGTCAGTGTGTTAAGAGGATACTTCTGTCTTCCATGTCTCCATGGAGGGCAAGTAAATGAGACACCATGAAGGGCAGACAATGCCTTTATCCAGTTCCTTGGGTTTGGGTTTTTTTGCTCTTAAAAACCTATTTGTTTTACCTAGTACTAGTATCTAGTTTTATCCAGTACTTGGATATTTCTCTCTTTTCATCTAAATAGATCTATCAGAAATGCAGTGCTTAATGTCTCTGTTCTTAATATCTATGTGTATGTGAGAAAGCCTCTCTTCATCTTTCATAGAAGTTGGGCATTAAAATCATGGTGTCCAGATTTTCATTTTGTTATATATGTTTGTTTAGAATTTGAAGAACCAAGAGTGATTGATTTGTGGGACATGGCCAAATCAGCTAATTTCACTGAGAAAGAACTTGAATCTTTTCGGGTAAGTAGAATTCCAGTGACTTCTCTTGCAGAAAGGTATTTTGCCACATAGAGAAACACTTGATGTTACTCTGATTGCAGCCACTTCTGTATTACCCTCCAGACACCATAAAAAAAAGTTATGCTGCCTTTTTCAAATATATTTGAAATATATATATATATATATATTTCAAATATATAGACATTTGTAACTAATCATATGCTGGTTCTGTTGTAATCAGTAGAATGAAAATTCTGAATCCTCTCAAAACGAGTGTTGCATGAATATTTGAAAGATCAGGCCCTGCTTCTTTGTTGCCAGTGCACCAGATTTACCCCTCTTACCCAATGTCTTAATGATGTCCTTGGGAAGCACTGTAATCTATATTCCCAGCAATTTCCCTCTCATGCCCATCTCTTGTACTGTTACTTCCCACGTTGGAGCAGTGTTGAGCTGACACAAAACTATTGTGATAAAGACTGCTTTTCAAGAAGGTAATATAGAAAGTCATACCTGTGCAGTTTGTACCACTTCGATTCAATTCAAATTGTATAGAGAAAACATTTGATTTTTTTTATGACTCTGCCTATTTATCAGATTTTAAAAAGAGGCTTTTTTTACAATTTGTCTCTCCCCCTTCAGTCTACTGTTCTTATGCCTAAATTTTTCTTGGTGTTCACTGCTCTCATCTCGTAGCACCTCACAGCCACCCACAGTCTCCTTTTGAGGACTCTGCAGTGGATCATTTTCAGCACCTGCTTTCAAAATCATCAGTCTGGTGGTGATGGTAATGGATTGTCCAGACATTCTTAAGAAGCAGGGGACTGAAAAAGCTCTCTGTGCCTGACTTAGTAAAGTATCATTAGGAGTGTCTTAGCAAGAGAAAGGAAGGCCTGGAAAGAAGCTCCTCTGAAGCTGTGTGTTTGTTATCTTAGGAGGAGCTGAAACATTTTGAAGCAAAAATTGAAAAGCACCATCATTACCAGAAGCAATTAGAGATTTCACACCAGAAACTGAAGCACGTAGAAGGAACTGGAGACAAGGATCATCTGAACAGAAACAAAGAGAAATATGCCATGCTGCAAGAAAAGACAAAAGAACTGGGATATAAGGTCTGTATAAATCCAGTGTTACATATATGTTGAAAGTTTAATTCAGTAGCAGAGGGAAGTTACCCAGTGCTGGTTTTTCATGCAAGCTGAATGACTTCCAGAAGGGGAGTTCAAGGCACATCTGTTCTCCATGTACAGCATACATATAATTTTTTATAGACCTAATTCTGAAAGGCCTGAAATCTTCCTGCTCTCTGTCCTTTCTGTTGTTACAAGTACTCCTAGAAAAATCTGAATATATTACTATATTGATAATTTATTGTCTTCCTGAAATTTGTTTCATGTGTTTTGTTTTCCTGATAGGTAAAGAAGCATTTGCAAGACCTATCCAGCAGAATCTCTCAAGGTCTTCAACACAATGAGCTATAAAAATTTGTTCTGCTTCATGGGACCAGTCTATTAACACAAAGCAGTTAATGTGGTTTTTTGAACAGGGCTTACCAAGAAGTTCTTCTGAAATAGTAAGGATTGAACAAATGCGTCCTGTAAGAATTTTTTTGTCCACTTAATTTCCAATTTTGTATTTGCACTATAAAATTAAATGATTAGATTAGATTAAATAGATAGGTTGCACATCTTGTATCATATAAATTTTACATCTGAATCAAGTAGCAGCCTTTGAAATAATCAGTTTTGTCAAAAGGAAAAAATATGTGAACTCTTAAATGATTTCTGTTTGTGAAAAAATACTAATCTTATAGTCAGGTAAGGTATTCTGATCAATGAAAGCAAACACTGAGGTACAGAAAGGTTAAACAGAGGCCAGAAAAGTCTTTATTTCAATGCTTGACCTATTACATTTCCTGCTTAAGGTAACAAAAATATTTTTACTGACTTTGAGCAGTGGCTCAGAGCTGCACTGCTGCACTGTATATGAATCTTTCATGTGAGAGGGGGAGGAAGTAAGGAGGGAACACATACTGAGGTCAATTTGCACAGTTTTGTTATTGACTAACACGTGTGTAGAATTATCTTGTTCGTGGTTGCTTTGGTTTTGCCACACTTGGTCATTAAAAAGAAACAAACAAGATACTGGTGAGGCTTTTTCTTTTAACCTTCCCTTTTGTATAGTGAAAAGTAACCAGACCTGTTTTTGGAGCATGTTGTTGTTAATTCCTGTAATGTTCACTCACACATTAGTTTTTAAGAGAGGAGGGGTAGTTCTGCACAAGGATGTGTTTCTATGTTCTGAGTAGGCAGAAGGATTTCTAAAGCAGCTGATCTCTGAGCATACATTCCAATGCAATCTCCAGTAAAGATTATTATCACTTCCCCTTTCAAGACCAGATTTTTCTGGTCAGAACTTTGGCAGACATCAGACACCTGGCTTGAAATTGTCTCTATTACAATGCTGACCTTTTCTTTCAAATTAAAATTTTAAATGAAACTGTTGCAGGAACAAGGCCAAGACCAAGGTCCAGTGTGGGTGAATCATTACAGATGGCAGTACTGAGGTGTGCTGGATCAGGCAGTTGTCCTCAAGCCTTGCTCTCCCTGCCTGTTCTACAAGAAATACTGAAGAGACCCATTCAGTCAGAATAGGTCACTCATCCTGGTCATTTTGGGTTAAAAGTAATATGAATCTCTTCTTAAAAACTATCTTCATGTGCAAGTGATCTGAACCAAAACTGTGCTAGAAGTCTTACTTTGAGATTTTCTTTGAAGCTGAAATCTCTTCTTACTTTTTAAATTTAATGTAAGATAAGAGTTATTTATATTCCAGAGAATTGTTGTCCATCACAATAACAGGCCACCACTCATATTAGCAGTCTCCATAGAGACGATTCTGTTTGTGTAGTTTATGGTATACCTTTGGTTGGCAAGCTAAGAAAAGTAAATCCAAAACTATCTACAAGCCATTTATGAGAAAACTGCTTTGGTTTTTTTTTCAAATGCTACACACTATTTCTTCCCCAGACTATGGCTTCAAGGGCTGTTCAGCTTCTGTATCAGAGCAGTAGCTGTATCATCTTATGAGTTTGTCTGCATCAGTTCCCTGTGAATGCAGAACAGAAATGTGTTCTATATTCTGTCAGAAAGCAAAGACTTCACAATGTCCTTCAGTTTCCCCTTTGGCAGGGTGAGAACTAAATCTGTGAGCCACAGGTCGGTTTGGTGGCTGTAGCCTGGGCGTGGAGGTCCCACAGCACTGGCCCCTGGGTGAAGAATTTGGGCACATGCAGTGAATACATCAGCAGAGGAGAGGAGCTACACAAAGCACTGAGCCACAGCTGCTGAGCAGTCCTGGCTGGGTTGTAGGGAAGGGAAGAGCTTTCATGGAACACACTCACATCCTGCTGCTGGGGGAGATGTGCTGCACATGGGAAAGCAACACACCTCAGCCTGCATGAAGGCAGGCACAGCAGCTGTGTGCTCCACATACAGGAGGGCACAGCACAAAACAGTTTCAGCTTCAGTGTACCTGAAGTACAATGTGCTTATCCAAGAGTTTCTGAAGAAGTCTGGAACAGCAGAAGGTGCTGGATTCATGGAATGAATAACCAGTTATGATCAGTTACTGATAAATCACAGAGCTGCTTCAGCAGAGGCTTTGAAGATGTGCAGGCTGAAGCAGGCAGTGTCTGTGCTGTGTCTTTACCATCACACCATGACAGTAATTGGGCTCAAAGGCCAGGTGGGCTCAAGCAGAGAGAATGCTTGGCAAGTGCTGCAAAGTTCAAGAGGCTGACAAAATACTTACATATCACAGTAATTTAAAACTGGGAGCAAGTCACAGCTCATCAGAGGCAGAGGTTGGAGGCTGGGGTCAGCACAGTCACCTCACTGCAGTTACAGAACAGGGCTCTAAATGAGTCATGGGCCCCAAAGACTGGGCACACAAACCTAGAGGAGAGCAAAAATAAAAGGGCTGTTGCTACCTCTGAACCCAACTTCCCCCTGAAATAGTCTGTGGTTGAGTTAGGGTCTACAACAGCAAAAGGAAAAACATGAGCAATTGTTCCTGTCAAGGCTCCTCAGGGCTCTCCCTGCTTTTTAATATTTGGGACAGGCTAGGGAGGTGTAAAGTCTGATTCCATTCTAGTTTCTGTGGTCTGCATCTCACAGTGTATGTACATTCAGTTCATTGCTGCAGTTTTAATCCTCCAAAGACTGTTCATATGGTCAAAAAAACAAGAGTGGGTAGTGTTTGAGACATTAAAGATTAAAAAATAACTTGAGTCACTACTGTGTTTCTGTAAATAGCAACAAAATTTCAAATCCAAGAAAAAAGGTATAAATGAGATATATGTATACCTACAGTCCTGTACCCTATGAGAGGTGAATAATAGAGTTCATAGGTTGCATGGAAGAGGCATCTGAAAAGGAAAGAATTAACACTTTCTTGCAGTGGTCGAATCTTCTCTTCCTCAATAGGTGTTCCATCTGATCCTTTTGAAATTTTTCAAATTAACAAGTTTTGAAACCACTCTGAGAAACAACTTGATATACAAAAGCAGGAGTAAAGAAAGGAAAGAACTGCATTTCTTAGGAAAAAAAATCAGAATATTTCATATTTTATAGTCAGTCAAATTCTGCCCTGAAAAGAACTTCAATTTAAGTAAACACATCAGTGACTTCATGTAGGACAGATTTTATTTGTTAAAAAGGAGGGTGGAAAGGTGAGAGAAATAAATACATAAGGCATTGAACACAACAAGAATAACCAAGTCTTTCTTAAAAAAAGCACATCCTACATGTTGGTACAGCAGCTAAGATGGCATCATTCTACCAAGATACATAAGGAACAGCACTGTAGCAGATTTATTGCTACAATAATTTCCCCTCCTCCCTCCCATGGGATCCTGATGAATGATAGATCTGGCAATAGGAGAATTTAAATTCACCACATGGAGATTATTTATTTACCTTCTGTCAGGTGAAGTGCCATCTGCCTTTTCAGATCCTGTTTCTGCAGGTAGGGACCCCTGTGCTGGTGGGAGCAGGATCCTTGGCTGGGCTCTCCTGCTTGCTGTGTCCAGCTCTCCCTGTGGGGTTCCCTCAAGCCAGGATTAATGCAGATTAAGGTAAAAAGTAAGAGACAGAGAAACCACCTTAGCTTCCAGAATATGCTGCCTCAACAGCTGACCTTAGCTGAGCATTTACCACTAAGTAGTACACAGGAAGTTCTAAAATATATTTTAAATTTATTTTTTTCATTCCATAGCATTTAATGAGAACAGCAGAAATAAAGTAATTTAAGTCAATAAATAGAATAGATTGTTGCTTTCAATACCAATAGACCTACCTTTGTAACTGAGAGCTGTGTGCTGCATTTTCTGTATGCATTATGTTATCTAACAAAGTGCTTCCAAATACCAGAACCAACATTTACAAATACATCCTACAGTTAACATGTATTTCAGTCCATTCACCTAGTGTCTATTGGGAAGCAGGATGTTAATCTACAAGAAAAAAAAAAAAAAAAGGATTTCTTTTACTAGTATTTACAGGCATAAAAAGGAGGCATTCATAAAATCTGTCCAGTAGAGCCAGGATACATTCATAAGCTTTCCTCCACAGTAAATATTTCAAGTTGAGCCACATTTGGTACAGCAACAATTGCAACCCAAATGCTTTTATCAATAGCCCTTAAAGCATTTTCATATCCGAATGTTCAAGTATATTATCCCACCACTCAACAAAAAGCACTCTCCTAAAACAGAAACAGTACAGAGAGATTAATGCTTAATATGTGAACTTTGTTCCTTCACTGGTGCATTCATTTATTACAAAAGCTGTCCATTTTAATTAAGCATTTCAGTCTCAAAGGTTGCCTCTCAATAACTGGTCTAGTGTAACTTAAACTGACAATTTCTATAGGCAAAGTGAGCATTGAATCACTTTGAAATAAGCCTCCTACTAAAATAAAATGCTGTTTAATGTTCTATAGTTGTAATTTTCCAGGCAATTTAAAGAGAGAAGGGAGCTACACTGTTTTAAGAATGAATACACTGAGAACTGGAAACTTGCATTTGAAAACCTTTAATTTACAATGCCTGGCATTGGATCCTTTAGTCCAACCTCAAAATTCAAATCTGTGTTTCTAATTCAAGAAGACACCTGAACCAAAACCATTAACTAGATGGTCCTTCAGTGGGGGAAGAGTCCATTTTCCAACCATTTCAGATCCAAGTTCCAGGTCTCACATCTACATTTGGGATGGTTATGTCTTAAACCATGTTTGGGTTAGCCTCAGTTTGCCACCAGTCTGTTGTTTTAGGCCTTGCACAAACTGACCCTCATTCTTTGCAGAACTGCAAAACAAAGTTTTTATTCATGGTTATTGATTCAGGATAAAAACACAATTTTCCAGAGATGTTTTTAGGAATTGTTTTCCTTCTCATTTTAATGCCATATGTACAAACAGAATTTTTGACAGAACAAAACAGCCAGTGTAACCAAATAAGACAGTCAGAATTCCAAAGTGCTGCCACAGTATGTGTCCAGGATTACAGAAGGAACAGGAGTGACCCTATTTAGCCACAAGCATACCATGAGAAAAATAGGAATTTTCATCAGCTCCTTCCAGCCTAGGAACAGAGCAACTCCTCACCCCGTTCAGCTTTGACCACTTACAGCAGAGACAGAGCAGGGTGCAGTGTTTGGCATCTTCACATCAGCAGTGCTGCTGCTTGGCCACCAGGTTTTCTGTTAGCAGTTGTTCCATCTTCCTGCAGTGCCCAGGGCGAGCTCCGTGCTGGTGGACACAGGGACAGGGTTCCCATCACAGACTCTGCAGCTGCAGGCTGGAACTTGCACCTGGGCAATTCCCCAGCCAGAGCAACAGCAGTGAGAGGGTCTAAGCTTGTTAAGTGTTGCCACTGTAAGGAGGGCTTGGCCAGAGGTGAAGAGATGCTGAAGAGTCTTTGCTGTCTGCAGAGCTCCAAAGTAGCACACCCAGGGCTGTTACTGCAGGAAAGGCATTCCCACAGCTATTGCTCACGGTCACCTGTGGTCACTACTATCATGCATTCGCCACAGAAAGCACAGACAGCAAATCCAAGACCAGGTCCTGGGCTTTCAGCAGGCCTGATCCATCTCTACCAAGCAGCCCAGCCACTGCAAACGACACCAGTGCAGCTGAACACAGAATTAGAGGCACCCTCCTCTCAGGTTATGGAGCTCTCTGTTTCACAGCACTTCATGCTCTTTACAGACACATCTCCTGGTGCCCTTCTGCCAGTGCTGGCAAAGGACAGCTGGTGCTTTCTGTTTCTCTGCTGACACCTACCAACATCATCAAATTCCCAGGAAGATACTTCCCTGTGCTTCCTAAGTTGTGTCCAGTACTGCTGGCTGTTGGCAGTAAAAGGACAAAGTGCTACAGCAACCAAAGGCAGGCCACGGGGTACATCCTGCAAATGTGGCAGAGACATGGGGGAACATGAATCTGAGTGATTCATTACATAATAAAACTCCAGTATCCAAAGACCAGGTTCCTTTCTGAACATCTAATCAGTTCTATTTTCTGTATATGAACTATCCATAAATTGCCAGCTCAGCCCACAGATAAGCAAAATTTAACTTATACAATAGCAGATGCTAGGGCTTTTTTATTTATTTATTTTTCTTTTTAAGGATTTCACAACCCTATAATGTAGAGAAAAATTACTGTCATGCTAAATCTGCTTTCTGATCCCACCCCCCCCACTGCATATTCCTCAAATAAGTTGACATGTATTATTTCAGTAAAATGGTGATGTTACATACGCCTCTGTGTACACAGTGGGATAATAAATTTGAATTATTTCTAGATGCTCTGATGCAGGTGAACGTTTGAAAGTATATAAGTTTTAAAGTTCACTCACCCTCAAGTTTTTACTAAATTCAAAGTTCACATGTCAGCTGCACTTTCCTAAATATGCTGTCTTACAAAGCTATTCCTTGTATAAGAACCCAGGTCAAGGTTACATGTATTTTCCTGTCATTTATATTCCAGCTTTTCAGAGAAAATTGATAACTGATTTATCAATAACTGATATCACTCAGAGTGAGGCTACTCTGAAGCCTGTCATCTTTGGGATGGGAAGGGATAGGATAGAATAGAATAATAGAATATTTCAATTAGGACCGAGCAATATCAAGAAATTGCCCTGCCTGACCAATTCAGGGCTGACCAAAAGTTAAAGCATGTTATTAAGGGTATTTTCCAAATGCCTCTTAAGCACTGACAGGGCTAGGGCAAGAATCACCTCTCTGGGAAGCTTATTCCAGTGTTTGACCAGCTTTTTGGTAAAGAAATGCATCCCAAAGTCTGATCTAAACCCTCCATGGTGCAGTTTTGAACCATTCCAGCACATCTTTGGATACCAGCAAGAAGAGCTCAGCACCTTATCAGCTTCCCCTTAGGAAGCTGCAGAGAGCAATGAGGTCACCCTTCAGCCTCTTTTGCTCCAAACAACACAAACCCAGAGCCCTCAGCCTCCCCTCACAGCACTTCCAGCCCTTTCACAGCTTTGTTGTTCTCTGGACACAGGCAGGGACATGCCCTTGCTTCTTAAATTGTAAGTCCAAGCACAGCACACAACACTCAAAGTGGGGCTGTACCAAGGCTGAACACACATTCACCTCTTTTGCCCCACTGTTTGTGCTCTGTTTGGTGCAGACCTGCTCCTTACAAAAATCCCTTTTAATTACTCTTCTCTCCCAACCTTACTCTGCTTTTATTGTTCTTAATGCTATATGATGATAAATTATCATTTCCTTTCAACCTAGATTGTAGAACATTGTTAGTATGACTGGTCAAGTGAGAGTTGGGGAATCTTTCCAAAGAAAAGCTGACATAAAAATGTAATAGCAGTGTCATCTTTAAAAAAATCCCATAATTTTAACAGTACCTCATGAAATACTGTGTCTTCCTCCTGTGGTCATTTTACAAGCATATGTCTTATTCCAGACTAACTAGAAGAGAAACTTACCAAAGGCTGCATGTTTCAGCATCTCACGAAAAATGTAATCATAGTTCAAATTCAAATATAGTTTTCCAAGCTACACTAATTAAAACTATTTTGTTTACAACAGAGAGGAAAAATGAGGACTTTTTCCAAGCCATTTGCTAAAAACAACTCTCAGGGCAGATTTTCACAAACATTTACATGCCTAAGGACACCTACTGGCATTTACCGCAATTAGGTGCCGGAGCGCTATTGAAACCCAGACAACTATTTGCATTGTTGGGAAATTAAATCCCTCCAAATTCCAGCCCTCCATCCTGCAGCACGTTACCTTGGAGAAAATTCCATCACCCAAATATTTGCATATAAAACTGTTCCACAGCAGCTTATGAACAATGCCATAAGCCCCACTGAAGCAGCAGTGACGTTTGGCAGTAGGTCTGGCAGGGAGAAAGAGGCACACACACAGCACTCACTCCAATGCTCATGCCCAAACTCTGCACTTGATGGCAGCGTTTTCTTATCACCAAGAGCACTTCTGCCACATTCAAGTCCTTCAAGAACATGATACAGAAGTGCCAGCCTCATCACGTTGTTTTCTTCTTCTGGTAATTAATACTTTGTGCTGCTGGTAAAAACAGGAGGAGATCTGACTCTGATAGCATGCTAAATTAAAAATGAGCAAATCCTTCTTTTTATCATCAGCAGTTACAAGTTGCATTTATTTCCAAAAGTGTAATGCAAAGAGCTCCAGACTCACCCCACAGAAATCACAAACTGTATTTTAGATCACTCATGCACATGTTTTATGCATCGTGTGTGAACAGGCACAAGCCTGCTCAGAGGATTATGATTTGGTTTCCATTGCCCCCCGTTCACCAGTGGAAGCTGAAGGCACATAATTGTAATGATTTAGAACAAAGGTTTCCATTTCTGTGAGCACCTGTTGTTCAAATGAGAAAGTTCTAGTTTCTTCAATAGAAATGTCAAGCCTGTAACTTGACAGGGACATACCACCTGCAAGTTACTACCAAAACAAGAACATCCTATGGTTTGGCCTCCTGCTTCAGCTCCTAATACAACTTAGTACATGAGAATATAAAGTGAATTTAAATCTAAGTGAAAGTCATCTGTTCTATTTGTCCTATTCAACTGAAGTAAAAATAGTTTTAAATAAACAGAAATTACTATGACATACACAAACATATGCACAGAGAACCATGTGCATGCACAGATTTACAGCCCTGCTCAACCTGAAAAATACATTTTTTTAAATTATGATTCCTCTGTGAGGCCAGCAGCCATCTGATGACCTTTACTATTGTTTCAAATCCTTACCTGTGCTACAAGTCCCAGATTTAATGCAAGCAACATACAGAAAGGCAGCCTTTGCAGAGACCCTGGGTAATAAACTTTCCTGGTAAACAGATTTTTGCAATAGAAATATTGTAGTTTCATTATATATTGTCATGGAAAACACTGCATTTCAATGCATCAGTGAAGATAGGTTCATCCAAATATTAAAATAGTCACATAACAAGAGATTTAACCTTGCAAGTCCTCCAGTGGAGGATCTTTGACTGAAGAACAGTTCAATCAGATAAACCTGGCCCCAGGAACCCCAGGCCATTCCAGTTGTACTGAAATTTAAAAAGCAGATCAGTACTGTCTACTTGTCAAAGAAAAATCTTGTAAACTTAGGATCTCATAAGAAATAACTCTCTTCCCTTCAGGAATATGCTAGGTGGATCAGCAGAAAAATACATCTGAACACAGAACACAATAGAATGGCAGTTGTCAACTCTCACTTTTTTTTTTTTTTATTTGAGAGATTTCTGATATTTTACATTGCTATTGAGGCTACATTCAAATAAATGTATAGGTTAAATTCTGCCTCAAAAACAAAACCCCACCTCTCATTCTAATTTACATAGTGAAACTCTCACTGGCACAGAACTTCCACTCACCAATATAAATTAAAATGCATATTTAGAAAACAGAATTTGGCTCTGATATTGGATCTTAAGAGGAATCAAGCAAAAAATAATACCCAAGATATCACTCCTGGCAACTTCTGGAAGCCAAAGCTGATATGTTATCAGAAAAAAATTTGTTTCCTTCTTAAGTACATTTCTTTGTTAGTCTAGTTTCACTACCATACATTTTATATAACATTTTATTTAAATAACATTTTTATATGAGGACAAATAAAAATAATTACATAGACAACACAACATGGGAAATTAAGTTTTGAATTGTAAAATCTCACTGTACAAAAGCAAGATATGGCAGACTTATGGGTAAACCTATTTTACAAGATAAAATCCTGTTCTGCCTCAAGTCTGTAGAATTCTCTTACACAGATCTGGTCATATGCTACTTAGGGACAGCAGAGAATTTTTCAATAAAAGTTCTAGATTTAAAGTGGATGTTGGTTTTATATTTGGAATAGTTTTCTTATATAAAAGACTCAGTTTTGAAAAGCTAATGTTTCTTTTGAATAACTTGGTTTTAAAATATGCTGTGTGAGAAAACTGAGACCCAGTTTTCAAAGTGATACATATGTTCAACTACAGAAAAATTGCGAAGAATTACAAGTACCCATCAAGTACCAAATCGAACTTATGGTTTGACCTAGGCTGTTTAAGAAGCACCCAAATGCCCCTTCACATTAGTGTGGTTTACATACATAATTAAATAACTTGTTTGTGTGCTCCTGTCTGTTTGCATACACATGTGCATCTGTGACATGACAGCTTTTACATCTGAGCAACTTTTGCCAAAGCTGCAGGGCTTGGTGAGGTATAAAACTGAATTATCCATAGGTATAGTTGAGCATGTCCATAAATAAGCACATAAATTGAACAAAACTGTACCTGCAAAAAGAGCAGGCACTGAATTTTCTTGCTTTTGTAAGAGTCCATTAATATATTAATTGAGGTTTTCACATTTTATACACTCAGAAATATACATATATTTTATCAGTAATGTGTGCTTACATACAGACATATGCAAACATATGTGTACACTTACCACACACACACTCACATTCCCTTATCTACACACATTCAAGTTCTTTATTTTCAAAGAAAATGCCACCATTTAATAAACACTGAAATTGGTTCCAGGTTCTCCGTCATTTTAGAATTATAGAAAAAGGTAATTTACATCTGTCATTGCATATGACAAAAATCTGGACTTTACAACCAATTTAAAATAAAGACCAAACACACCCCTCATGCTACCAGCTTTCCAATTAGGAGTCAAGATATCGGAATGAATCTGGCATAACTGCAAGAAGCTACGGCAGCATTTTGTGTGTTTCTTACAATAAATGTGAATATTTTGGAAGGTGAATTAGTATGAATTTGTGGTGAGCACCAAGTTCTTTCCCAGGGAGGTCACTGCTGAGCTCCTTTCTTCTTCTGCTCCAGCTCCTGCAGGCGTTCCTCGCGGCACTGCGCGTGCTGCGTCCCCACTTTGTGCGCGGTCTCGGTGGCCGCAATGTCGATCTGGGCGTAGCGGGATGATCCACTCCCTGGAACACCAAATGGAATCCTGTAAAAGACTGCACCCCTCACATATTCCTGAGTAAAAAAAACACAACTCTTGTGATAATTCTGCAGATTTCCTGGGTGATCTTTGTCCAGTCTTAGAGAAAGCTGTGTAAAGGGAGCAAGGTGATAACCACAACTAAAACAAAACACCTCAAAAGCTTTGTTACCTACATATTTTAGTTGTCTGGTTTTCCTGAAATAAGCAAGTAAATCACTTGCAGTTCTTCCCCAGATTCGAATGTTCACCCCTGTTAATCCCAGTCAATGACAAATTTGGACTTGGCTCTCCCACTTCTGGGAGGCTTCCTCACCAGGTTACAGATCAGGAAATGAACAATACCTGGTATTTGAACAGAAAACACCTGTGGCAGCTGGAAGTGTTCTTTGTCTGGATTAGGCACCCTGTGAATGTTTACCAGACCAACCACCTTCAGCCTCACACAGAATTATGACAATGGAGCTCATTTTTCTTGGTGATAGGGGAGACAAAAGCTGCTCAGTCCCTTAAGCAGTAAAATACTTCTATAAGGCTAGAGGCTGGGAACGTTATAATATGAAAAAAATATATATTTCTGATCATTAAAGACAACTTTAATACAATTTGAGATTGGGAGGGTAGTTGACATTTAGGAAAATTTATAGCATTTAACCCTTCATTCTAATGCCTTGGTTAATTATCTTTAAAATTAAGAAAAATTACTGCTTTTACATTTCAACACAATGTTGTAGAGAGAACTATACTGAGTTCTGGGAGAAGCTTAGAATTACATAATGAAAAACAAAAAATTAAAAAGCAACAGGGAAAGTGCTAGCATTTCAAGGTTAATAAAACTGCTGAAATTAGAAGTATAAAAATTAAAATCTTTATCACTGAGAAGTATAGATGGAAAACCCATCAATATCAAATGCAAGCAATTAAATGCTATATTCTGAGGAGGGGCTTGCTGTAGCAAGGACTGCATCTCTAAATGACAACACATGGCACATCTATTGCAAGTTTGTGTGTTAATTGCCCAAGTTAAGCATTAGAAATAAAATATCCAATCCAAACAAAATAAATTTTTAAAAAATTAAAAAATGAAATAATTTGCATTCTCTCTGTAGTACTTTCACACTTCCTCATGGAGAGCAGATAGAACACTGTGTTCTGTTCTGACTCATTTGCTGCATGGCTCCAGAGGCAGTGTCTTCAGGAGCAAGCCCTGTACACCCACACTCACAGCCCTGTTTCTGAAGCCAAGAAAGAAAAATGAAGTAAGTGTAGTCCTAATATGCAATGAAAATCTTGAGAACACAAGCAAATTACTGTCTTTCAAACTCCAGAGTTTGAAATGTTCACTTTAGAAGGAGAGCACATACAATCACCTGTCAAAGGGATGCAACATCTTATAGAACTTTATTACTCAAAAATCTTTTCCAAGAAGTGATGCCAATTTAAAAACTGCCTCAGAAAACTAACAGGGTTCAATTCCTCTGTCAGCAGAAGCCTGTGGGTAGATAAAGGAATCATTAAGGTTGGAAAAGACCTCCAAATCATCGAGTCCAAGCTTTGACCAAACACCATCATCAACTGAGCCACAGCACTAAGTGCCACATCAAGTGGTTTCTTCAACTGTTCCAGGAATGATGACTCCATCACTTCCCTGGGAAGCCTGTTCCAATGCCTGACCATCCTGTCAGTGAAAAAATTCTTCCTGATGTCCAATCTGAACCTTCCCTGGGGCAGCTTGTCCTCTTCTGTCACTGTTACCTGGGTGAAGAGGCTGACCCTCACTTGACCACAGCCTCCTTTCAGATAGTTGTAGGAGTGATAAGGTCCCCCCTGAGGCTCCTTTTCTCCAGGCTCCCTCATCTGCTCCCTATATGAAATCAGGATTCCACATATCCCATACAATCTGCATATTATTTTCTGTTTAAAAGTATCACAGACTTCCTTACCTCTTATGCTTGTGCTAGATTCTTGAAGTTCCAGTTCCATGTAGTGAAGCTGTTTTTTGGAAGTAGGGCTGACAGGAATATTAACATAGGTGGCTGTCTCACTGTGGGGTCGATCTGGTGTAGGGACATCAGCTGAATAACCTACTGCTCCTTCTGGAATAAGTAACAACAGGCACTGTTGGCAATGACCAATGATCCAGTTCATGCAGACACACTGAAAGCAAACACTGAGCAGCAATAACTCTGCTTGCCAAGTAGGACATTCCTCAGTGGTAGATGGACATGAGAAAACTACAGTTTTACTTTAAATATCTTGAGACACTGATCAAGTCAGGATCTGTGCAGAAGGCCACAGACCACAGACAGGGATCTTGGCTGTGGCAGAAAGAAAACACTGCAGGCATTTCCATCAATAGCAAAACCCCACAAGGCTTCTAGCTCTACCTTAGGTTAGTAACATTTTATATGAAGTAATTTGTCCTAGGAAGATGTGAACTATTATATCATCTGCAAGACAGTTCCAAAATAAGTAGAGGTTTTTAAAGCATGTCCCAAAAACTGGGACTGAAGAACTGTTTCAAGCAAAGGGAAGGCAAACTTGAGGAGACAATGTTGACAGCTTCCCTGTGCAGGACTGAAAAAGAATTAAAAATGAATGATGCCAAGTGGGGACAGACCAAATATTAAAGGACTTACATTGCACGTAAAAAAAAACAGTGGGAAAACTCTTTTAAACAGTAAAGATCACAAGAATTTTAGAAGAAATCCCCCATAATTTTCTAGACATTTCTAAAAAAAATACACAGACTAGCATCTATTACGAAACAGTTCCTATTAAATGATTTTGACTTAAAAACAACAAATTTTTTGTCTGCTGGTTGGATTCTCAAGACCTTATCTAGCCCTGCTTTCAATTACTTTAATCTTGTCTGCCTGTACAGTCCAGTTGGAGTCCTTACCCTTAAAGACTTTCTACTCTTAAGTCAGTTTGAGACAGAGGAGCAGAGGGAAAATGGTAACTCTTTGAGGTTCTCCTTTTCCATGTAGTTCCCCCCTTAAGTCCTTCCTTATCCCCACAAAGAACTCACATCAAATCTTTTTTTGTCCAGACTACTGGTTTTCCTTTTTGCCCACTTAGACATTATTGAGATGTGAATGGAGAGGCAGTAGAATATCAAGGCATTTTAGTGCATAGGGAAAAATTACTTCGTATATCCAGACAGCAGCAGCAGTGAATAACCATTGAGGGAAACTTTTTCATTTTTTGGATGTATTATGAGTAGCAGAGATAACTTATACAATGTTAGGCAACAGTATGGGTAAGTTTCAAGACAATGGAATCTCCCCAGGCTTAAGCTGTTTAAATCAAAGCAGTCAACTATACAGTCCAAAAGCTGAAAAGACTGGAAAATTGGCCAATTTTCTCACAGATTTTCATTAAAAATACATAGGAAAATCCAAAAAGTAAACAAATGTTTCTGTCAGTCAGACTTCAAGTTGTTGTTGCAAATCAAGATGTTAAGCACAAAATAACAAACTCAATCTGCAGAACCGAATGCAGAAGGATTTTTTATATATATTTTCATCAAACATTATTCTCAGAAATTATTTTCAATTATTGTGTACGAAGTATTGCAAAGGAATTTGGCCTGGTTGAGCAAGAAGGGACTCAGAAAAATCATAATATTGAAAACCTTAATCTCAAAAAGTTAGAAGTTGCAAGTGACAATCTTAAGTACAGAGTCACGAACAGTCATGAAGGAAAAGATAATTTTTGAAGTCTTTCTGTATGCTGTTAAAATGATGTAACAGCAGTGTTAAGTGAAGCATCCTCAAAGTTAGCTAGCATGGAAACTAGCAAGATCCCCTATAGAACTAAATAGTTAACAGGTTTAAGGAAGCTGAGCATCATACCTGATGCAAACAAGCCAAGGGATTTTTCTGAGAACTAAAAAACTACACATGGAGAATTGGTAGGGCTTTGTGCAAGAAAAGAAAATGAAACACACAGGAAAAAAAACCCCAAAACCTGGCAACAGTCAAATATTCTTCTCAAAGGAGGAAGTAGGAGAAAAAACGCCCAAAAAACAGTTGGGAAAACTGGAATAGAAGGAAAGGAAAAGACTTCTGTTGTTCAGTCAGTGCTGTCTCAATAGAAACCCTGCTTTCTTTGTAAACATGGGAATACTTGGTTTTCATTTTTCCTTAAAAAAAACAATGAAACAAACAAACAAAAAATCTTTATTAGGCACTGAAAAAATGGCTATTATTTGTTTGAAGAGAAGGGTTTATTTAAAGAGCACAAAACAGTCAAATGTTCCTGCTCATGAAAACACGGTGCACAGAGTGAGCCATGGACAGTGCCTTCAGGAGTCCCTCCTGGCTGGACAGAGGCAGGAGCTGCTTCCAAGAGGAGCCAGAGGGCCAGTATTTGAGAACATTGTGGAACAAGGATTTAAGAGAAAGAGACCATGATGCATGGTTACAACATTCTGAAAGAATTCCTAGAATATCATCATAATTGCTTGAAGAGACAGGGGGAAACTATAACAATCGAAAAAGGTGGTCAAGCAAGTAACAGGAGAAGAGTAAAGGTGAAAATTCAGTGGCCCTGAACTGAGGGGAAAAGAAAGGAAAAAAGCTATACTTGGAGAGGGAAGAAGAAAGTTATATTTGAAACTGGTGTTGCAGTCTTTCTTTCAGCAAGTGTTAGTTATTTTAGTTAGAAGTGTTTTCTACCTAATATAGGCACCGTTCTCAGAAGTGAACAATAAATTACACAGAAAGAAAACCAGCACTATAAATACAGCCCAAATATAAGTGTGTGTGTGAGCAGCCATATAAAGCTGACATGTTCAAAAGACAACACTTAAAAATTACACTTAGAAAATCTCAACTATCTTTTTATCTCAAGAATAAAAGTAAAAATGAAAATGAAAAAGAAACAAGAGGTGTTAGTGACTTCTGACACAAAAATCTGTACTCACCAGGTTCCTCAGAACTAGTTGGAGTTCCAGGTTCTGAAGAAAGTGTTAGCATCTCATACCCACCTTTAGGACCTAGAACACAGGAACACTGTTAATGGCTTTGAATTTAGGAATTTGTACAGTATAATCAAAGATTATGCTTTCCTGGTTTTGACTTGTAACCTTTTAAACTCAATCATGCAGAATAATCTCAGAAAGCATGAACAGTGGCTAGTGCTGACTTTTCTGTAACAGTGATGTCAGCATTTCCTCATGAGTGTAACACCAAGGAAATAAAATTTAGGACACTTTTACAACTATTCACACTGAAGGCCACTGAAGTCAACAGCAGTGCATTTTGCTGTACATCAGTGTGGGAGCAGAGCTGTCTTGCATGCATGAATCAGGGAGTAATGCGTGGGTGATCTTGGGAGCATCTGGAAGACTCTTGTTAAAATTCCACCTCCAGCATGATGGATAACTTCTTGATTTCTGAAAAACCATCAAAAATGCTTAAGCTAGCCCTTACAAAGACAACTTTGCCTTCCATGGGCAAATCACAAACTTCACAAAGAGGCCAGGCTGCACAACATCACCAGTCTTTCATGGGCATAAAGCTGAAAAGAGATGCCCACGTTTCTTCACGATCTGAGACTCCACCCCCGTTAAAACCAGGCAAGCAAAAATGCTGTGTCCATAGAATGAACATATTGCAATTAATTTTGAATGAGAAACACATAATTATATCTGATGGCAGTGGTTTTTTCCTGCATTATCATAAAGAAATATATTTAAATTGTGGTGGGTGTTTTTTCCCAGCATATCATTATTAGGGTGCAGGATTTCTCATGGCCTGAGGTGAATTTTTTTCTGGTGGGTGCCCTTTGTTAAAGTGATGGCAGCATTTTACTGCTGTGAATAAGATTACTGCTTAAACTCTGTCACTTATCTCATCTGTCACTGCCTCTTCTAAACTTATCCCATCTGTCAATGCCTTTGACAAAAATTCCTCAAAGCAAAAAACCCAAAGAAATACGTAAGCCTTGCAATAGGGAATCAAATCATGCATTACCTTTAATACTTTATGAAGTTTAAAATAATTTAAGTTTAAATTCGTTTCAATTTACATACACACACACCCCCCATAATTACTTTTACTTACCAGCTTGGAGACTGTGCCCTCTATGTACTTTCAAAGACCCAGAAGCTGCCATGACAGAAGCACCACCTGTTTTCAAAGACAGAGATTCACATTACATCTAAATACCTGTTTCATTTTTAGCAGATGTTTCTCAAACATCTAGAAAAAAAAAAATAAAACACAAATAATTACATGTCATTGTTCTTCATATAGGCATTTTTTTTAAAAATACTTTTGCTAAATTCTTTATCCTGAATTTGTGGCATTAATATCTAATTTTGTTGTTTTCTTTCTTTCAAGAGAAAGGATGCCTCTATAAAACCCTAAGGATGCTGTTCCTCCCTGTTTGTGGTGAGTACCACCTTCCTCACAGGGAAAGCTGCCTGGAGCTAAGAAGTAAAATGGCAACGAGAACTGAGTTGGAAGATGGCTTTGCAATCCACAATGTAGCTTTAGCAACAAGTTTAAAGTGTTCACTAAAATCTGGTCAGACTGGATCCAAAAGCTCCTTAAGTGAATGAGAAAACTGCCACACTTCAGCAGTCCACCATCCATGTTTAGACATGGATACAGCAGGCCAGGGGCAAGGGAACACAAGGGATCTGGTCCACAGGGAGTGAATCCAGGTGACAGCACGTTCTTGTGAAACACCCTCCCGGTGTTCCACGGACACACCAGATGACACAGCCAGCCTCCCTTCCCCTGATTCTGGCCAGCAGGAAGCTGTGTTAGGGAAATCTGAGGAAACAAGAGCTGCCAGCTCAGAAAGCTGCAGGGTGGCACCCATGCAGTGCAGCTGCACACACACACACACGCATTCCTTCTTGAACCAGCAAACTCAGCAGCACCATCCCCACGGCTGGATGCGGGATTCCCTCACCCCAGCCAGCCCTGAACATCTCCTCTCTGCTCCTGTCACTGTGGGCACCTCAGCAGAGCTGCCATTCACTTCCTCACATGAATAATTGTGAGGGAACTTCTTGTGCAGCAGCTGGAACTGAGGAGGGATGGGCGGGAGGGGGTGGGAATGAGTAACCCCAAAGCGGTGACAGCGCGGCTCTGCCATGTGCTGCAGCCTGCCGGGGTCACATGGGAAATTAACACTCTTCTGAGCCGATGAATAGTCCCTGAGCAGGTGAGACACTGCTCTGCAAATTGTTTTTAAAATAGCCACAAAATTACCAAAAATTATCACAGCTCTTATGCAACATGAAGAAACTCTGTAAGATAAATATTCTGAAATATCTAAAACTGCATAGCTTGGGAATCTAAAGAAAATGGTAATTTCTTTTCTTTTTCTTCCTGTATAAAGTATATATACAATTTTAATTCTAAATCTAAGAGTTTCCGAGCTTGTAAAATTAATCCTACAGTTTTATAAAAGAAATCTAAAAAACCACTCATTATTTCACTCAATGAGGACAATGGATTAAAACAATAACAAAAAAATTATTTCAAAAGGTCACAACTGAACTAAAGCCTTTAGTTTGTTGTCTTTATTTACATGAAAGCATATATAGGGCAATCCGAGGCTACAAAATTCAATTTTAAAGTATGCCATACAGGGAATCTGGTTTTGTATTTTAAGAAATGAGATCAGATTGTAGAACCTTTACAGATTGTAGAACTCTGGTGAGAATTTAACAACTGAAAATGTTATTTGGAATTTTGTTTTTAACAAGACTGCTGATAAAAATAAACACAAAAATAGGACAGCCCCAGGCTAGCTGATTTACTTATATTTTCACTGTAACTTTTCTTCCTTTTTCTCATACCAGTCATCCTCTCTCTGCATTAAAAACATCAGAATATGTTTTATGAAGCCTCACCTTACTTTGAAGAAAGATTACAGCTTTATGCTAATTCCAGCTTCATCACAAAACTAGTGTGGGGTTGGGGTTTTTTAATTTCCTCAAAAACTTAATGCAATTCAGCAGAAATTATTCCAGAGGCATTGTGGATTTTAAGCAACATTTTTAGGATTTGTGAAGAACACCCGGGACAGGAAAGGATATTTAAGAATAACTTAAAACAATAAGATATTCCAATCCATTTGTGGTCAAGTTTAAATTTTCCCATTCAGAACTTATTAAAAAGAACCATGTTAATGTTGGAGGATTCGACCTCAGTCATTTGCCTCAGTTTCAAATCTGGCAACTAACAACTATTTACATAGTCAAATCTCTCAGGGAAATTTTGAAGCTTTGAACTTCATCATATAAACACATGTCAACAGAGATCAACCTAGATATTTTCTTCCTCCTTTTCAGCTACTGTATAAACTGGTTTGTTTCTTATTCATGAATTCTAGGATAACACTTGCAGGAATGGGAAAAGCAAGATAGCAAGATAAATTTCTGAGCAAATAAAGTATCCAGCAGGAGACAGATGCTCCCTTCCATTATTCCTTTCATTTTACAAGGGATTGTTAGGAACATTTTTTTTTTTTTTCAGTTTTCTCTGCTATCCAGTTCTGTGGCTGACTTGCTCAAGTCTTTGTCAGAACTGAGTATCTCATCAAGAGAGTTACTTCTGTTCTACTTTTCTCAATGTGTAAGAGGAAGAAGGTATTCAAGATGTGACAAAATTAAAATAATCAGAAGGATATTTTGAATTATGACATTAAATTAGACGCAAAAGTTTAATGTAGCTCAGTGAAGACAACTATTTGAAATATTTTTCTAACTTTATAGTTATTGCTTTATGTCCATTCTTCAAAAATAAGGACAGTTTACAGCACATGTGCTACAAGGAAGAGTCATGAAAAAAAAAAAAAAAAAAAAAAAAAAAAAAAAAGGGAAGATGAAATATAAACTATAAACTGAGCCCAGACAGTTTACCTTTTCAAATCTTCTGACCTATCATTGCATGACCAGTGAGGAGAGACACACAACTACATTTACCAAGTGATCACTTCTCACTGCTCAGCCTCTACTCTGCCTTTGAGGGGTAGGTCACAAACTTTTCAGGACTGGGCTATTAAATTTCCTGACAGGGAGTCAGGATAGAAGAAAACACCACATTCTGTGATAAAAACCCTGTTTCTTGTTGAATTAAAGCTAGCTTTATTATGAAGAACTTTGACCCACTCACCCAAGCAACATCCCACCTCCTCCTTTGAAAACAGATACCTTGCTTAAAAGAGCATCCAAAGGCTAAAGTGACTGATTGACAGGAGAAACACTGCAAGTACACCAGGAGGTTGTTCATGTAAATGTAATAGGAGACTTCCTGCTGCTGTATATTTACCCTACCAAACTTCCCTGTTTGTTCTCTTCGATTTTCAAAGTAATTTCATATATTTTCTGCTATACAAATGGCATGATCTGCAAGACATAAAAGCTGAAGGGGATACCTAATGCTTACTTGCTCTACAGATTTCTCCATATTCGGAAATGCCTCCTGTCTTTCTAACAGACAACTTTAAAAGTGGTAGAATCTCTTAAAATTAGAAATGCATTCAAGCACTCTGTTCAAATATTTCTTCTCAAAGGTGTCTAGTTAGTCTGTGCAAAAAATAACAGAGGCTCTAACTACCTCTAGCTATTATTCATCTTCCCATGCTGTGGACCATTCCATATCAGCCTCCTATCCTTAAAAAAATGCAAAAGCATTAAGCTAGAATTATTACCATTTTCCTGTGCCAGGAAATTCAGTGTCTGGGGATTTATTTTTTTTTTAATACACCTTCAAAGATGCTTTAAATATATTTAATTCAAAAATCTTCATTCTTGATACTCTTGATAAATGTGAAGATTAGAATCTATGTTGGCCAGGGATGAAGGTTACAGACAAAACCAAACTTTAAAAAAAAAAATTGAAGTAATCACTACATGTGCAAATAAGATCCTCACCTTTGTGTTCTAGAAGGCTGGGATATGTAATTTCCCCAGATTTCAGTGTCAGAGAAGGCATGGGGAAGCAAATCACAAATAAATAAAGGACGGGACTAGAGGGTTACTGTGGAACAGACTCACCACCTTCTGTCACCCCCAATACAGAGAACAGGTACCTGCTGGATCTGCTCAGCCCAGAGGATGAAGCAGCAGCATTGGGATCATTCACTGACATGGTTCCCCCACAGTTTTCTTTCCCCCTGGGAAAAGGCCCCTCTTACTTCAGACAGTCACCAAGGCCAATATATAGCTTGTAAATGCAATATGTATTGTAATCAGCTTACTTTTTCTGAGCTCCTGTATTTCTTCTCCTACAGAATTATTTTAAGTGGACTTGTAGAATAAAGCAGGACTAAGAAAGAGCATGCCATATTATGGCAGGTTTTCATTAATAATGAATTATTATTTCATTAATCATGAATCATTATAACAATGTTTTTCTATTACAGAGTTTAGCCCTATAAGGTATGACATGACATATCTATGGTGGACACCGTTGAACACACAATCCTTTACTGGCTCAATAAAAATATCAGAGTGCACTTGGTCTTCCTACATCTGAAGAGCTGACATCACAAATCCTGAAAAAAAGTGAGAATTGTAAGTTGTTTTCAACCTAAGCAATAATAACCACCACAATATGGCCCAGATTCTTCTTTCTCATTGCTCTGAATTAATTCCTTAAAAGCTGACTCCTAAGCTTGGAATAAAAGTGTCATGCTTCATAGATATGCAATAAAAATATTTTAAAATGCAAAAAAGCACCTAGTTTTCCATCAGAAAAGATAAGCTGTCAGACAGCTGACTTCGTTTTCAGCACCTGTTATATACTTAATTTTATCCTTTCTTCTTGTCTGCCTGAGTCCCTATCTACCTTAGAAAAATTTAATAGAGATACAGTGTTCATAATCAGCACTCAAGTGATATTTTAGCTGAATTCCAATCCACAGCATTGTTTTATGTTTATTCCTTAATTCATCCCCTCAAAACATTTCCCATCCAGCATTGTGTAGGTTTGGTACTGCAAGCAAAGAGGCTGTCAGAGAGCAAGAGTGTCTGTTGTATGCTGATGAATTTGCTCCTATGGAACAAGGGGGGAAATGGAAAAGAAGAGAGACAATTTACAAGTCAAAAAACAATATTGAAAGTGTACTCTTTCCCTGGGAGCATATTTGTTATTGCCCATTCAATTTCTGGCTCTTGCAAAGCCAGAGCCCGTGGCACAGAGGTACAGGGAGATCAGACCTTCCTCTGGAGAAGTTTAATTTGATTGTTGAAACACTCAGGGTTGAGTCTGGCTCATGGGAATGCCCAGGCAACCAGCTCTCCTGTGGGAATTGGGAAAGGATGAAAGTTTCTGAAATATGGTGCACAGAGCTGGCATCAAATGCCTCCTCCAGGGACTGCAGTGTCCGTAAGCATTTCTGCAAGCTATTCCAGCCTCCCTCCTCTAAATAGGAGTCTTGGGATTCAGTCTGCTCAGCTCATTTTGAAAGAGTTGGCAGCTAAGGACAGAAATAGTGGCATTTCCCTAAGGACAAAAATAGTGGCATTTCCCCTCCACACAAAACAGCCTCATGGTTTAAACATCATTCATAAAAGAAGATTGCTGTGACAGAGTTCTACTGAACTGAGAAAATACAAATATTTTGAAGGAATTCATTTGCCCTTATGAGTAAGAGCTGGAAGTTCTTTATCTAAGGTGTTGCAATGGAATAGAAAGGAGAACAAGATTTAAATAAGAGGCCTAAATTACAATGAGAAACAGCACAACTGCTAGGAAATATGTTGTAAATGTAAGAACATCAGAGGTCTGTGGATGATTCAAGGTGGATTAGGGATTCTCACTGCAGAACTAAACAAATATCTGTCAGACATACACAGAAGAACATCCACACCTCAGGGCAGAGACTCTCACTAAACAACTGCTTCATTCCTATTTTTCCTCTGGTCTATAGTACCAGAAAGATAATGAAGATAATGACAAGCTCTTCAGTTCACCATTCTGTGAAGGAATGTGCAGTCTATTGTTTCACCTTTCAACACTGAATGTGAATCCTATTCATGATCCCTTAACTCAAAGCACGTAAGCAGTTCCTGAGAAAAAGACCTACACACATTTCTCTGAAATTGCAACCACCAGATCGAGCTACAGGATTTTCTTGAGCAGTCACGAGAGTCTCTGTACAGGTCCCATGAGAGCTGCTCACACAAAATGTACTAAACTGTCTCCAAAATCCAGAAGTGTCAGGAAATCTGAATCATATTTTCGAACCTCTATCCTGTCATGGTATTTTGAGGTCCATCATAACTATAAATGCAGTCAATTACATTTAAGAGCACACATTCACACATCATACAACTCCAAAGAATCCCTTACCTTTATGTGTAGTACTATGATAACAATGGGAACATTTTCCTCCTACAAACTCAAGTAATCTAATTCAGTCTCTCTTTCTAATCAATATTTACAAAGTTATTTATAACAAAGGCAACCAAATTATTTAAACCAGAATTAAATGATTCACCCCAATTTGTTTTTTTTTTTCACCTAGTTATACAACTTAGAATTGTTGCCATATTTAGAACCCTTTTCTGTTTGCCATTAGAATGAAACACAAATCTCTAAAGTTGCTAAGTCTGTTGCTCAGCATATCTAACTAAAAGGAGAAGGAGGATACCCACATTCCCTACCAATTTACTGAAAAGTACACAAACAATTGATCCATGAGTGTTTAATTTGTCTTGCTACAGAAATGAGACATTCAAGAGCAAAAATCTTGCATAGAACATGTGGGCACCTGTAACCCAGGAAGGAATGGCTTTGCATTTTACAGTGTATTTGAATGAAAATATGATTTAAAAGAAATGTGTTTGTGTGTAAGTGAATTGCTACACTAGGATATTTTATATCTGGGTGTTGGGTCATTGTACAATCTTCCATGCTAGTAGAAGTATCTTGCCATGTATATGCACAATACAGGTTTTGAAAATAGTTACCTCAACTTAGTGTGCCTTCATTTTATTCCCATCAATGGTTCATAATCTCTCATAATAGAGAACAATAGCCAAGTTCTAATGCAGTTCCTTTAGTCCAACAGAATAGTGTGAATGACAGCTCAGCACCCTGGGACCTTCAGTTAATACCTTAGATTAAATATTCAAATGCTACAGAGTTACTATGAACACTTTGCAATGCCAAGTTCAATTATACTTTAAATTTCACACATATGAAAGACAAAACTATAATATGAAGAAATAATAATAATAGCAATATTTAAATGAAATATCTAAGGACAATAAAGATGCAATGACACAGAGAAAACTTCAGCTCCCTTTGTATTCTGAAAAATAGCTTTAGTATTGCAGAATAAAAATGTACTGGGATAGTGGAGCATTTGAAAGGTGAAACCCCACAAAGAAAACTTCAGTCACTGGCTTTAGTTTCAGCATTTGCCTTAACTTTTATACTTATTCCTGCAAGAGTTCTTTTCATAAACTACTTTTTTTCCAGTGTACAGGACAATAAAACACACCTGCTCAAACTTCTTCAGTCTTGTATCTTCTCTTTCTGTTGATATTAAAATCTGTCCTGTATTTCTGCAGTTTCAATTTGCTTCATTATAGGTTTTAATAAAACAGCTAAGTCCTTCATATGCATGAATAGTCTGAGATTAAGTTTTTTTGTCAGATGCTGTTTGCATCCAAAATTAACTTGACACTGAAATTAATACAGAAATAGCATTCTGCCCACCACATGCAGCAGAAATTTCCCTGTATTTATACACAGTTTAATCATAAGTGCTCTGGTTTCCTTGGTTTGAGTGAAAGACTAGAAACTTGAGTACCAGAGGGAAAGATAAAATTAATGATCCAATTTGGGCTTCTACTTCCACCTCTATAAATCAAGAGTAATTCCACTGACTTGAGTGGAATAACTAGCAACAAGATCTGCTAAATGCCTCTGGATTTCCTCCTGCTAAGACAGACAAAGGGAGTGAGTTACTTTTAACCTTCTCCAGAGACAGTTCCTGATCCTGCGTATCTTACTGGATTGGTTCATACAAGTATCCATCGGTTACACTGCTTTATGTATTTGCCAAGGTTTTTTACAGTAGTAAAGAAACCCAAGCACAAAGAGCTATTCCATGTCTACTGGAGGTGGGCATCCTATGAAATTTAATGGATCTGATTAATTATCAGGTAAACTATTTAAGGAATGGAAAGGCATTTAAGACACTAACCAAGATCTTTGCACAGATCTCTCCAAGATCTAAGATGGAGAGAAACCACACAAAACCAAATGCTTATGAAATGTTTTCTTTGAAGTAAAATGATAATTCAAAGGTGCAGACCAGTTTGGCTGCATTAGACACTGAACTTGGGTGACCAGCACCTTCTACTGATAGAGAGGTTTACAATGCAAGGATGGTCAGTGCCTTTGCCTAAATCATCTTTCCAGGCCAGATACTCAGTGTCCTCTCATTAGTGATTTTGTTGGTCAATCAATAGTTTCACTGACATCAGAGAAGCTTCTCCCAGCTGCTCCTGGTAAAGATTAATTCCTGTGATTTTGTGTTACTTAGGAAACTGGCTATACACACTGAACATATAAATCAAGTCTGTCTTTGGTGCTAATACAGCTTAAAATGAAAAATTTCTTGATGTTCTTTGAATATATGAAAAGGCACTAAACAGCTTTTTAAAGAATCTCACAACTTTGAACCTCTACAGATTAACAAAAAAAGGGAAAAAATCAAACATATTAATCTTTTCAACCAAGGTTATTACAGATTACAATGTACTTCATAACTGCCAGTCATGAATTGCAGCAGCAAAACCAACCACAAACAAGACACCTCTCAATATAGTATTTAGTTCTGCTTCCATAAATCTTCTGTTTCTCTTATCACAATTTGGGACTTAAAATCATTGTTAAATAAAGCAAAAACTAAATGGCTCCTACCTGATATAGCTGGTAAGACTCCAGACTGTAATACTGCTGTTCCCTAAAGAAAACAGAAAATTTTAGAATGAAAAATCTTTACAAGAATTAGAAACTTCACAAAATATAGGAAGTATATAAAATTAGAAGGGAGGGGAGGAAATCAGAAGCATGGCCAAGATTTTGTTTTTGAAAAAGACTTCCCACATCATTTCAAAAAATATTAGATTATACTTGGCAAAGATGCAAAAATGCAAACAGAAGTTTGATGTGTGAAATTACATCAGATGTGGGACACATTAAAGTATCATTGAAATTATAGGAAAGACAACAAGATTCAGCTTTGATTAGACAAAGAAATGAGCCTGAGATGATAATAAAAAAAAGAAGTGGTTTGTTATTAAGTGATTTTTTTCAGTCATGGAGATTGTCTTCATTTCCCCTTTAAGTGCATCATATTCTATTATTTCTGCACTCTGAGGGCTCCTGCTGCAATCCTCTGTTATGCAGAGACTTCACCAACAGTGGTAACTGCAAAGGCAACTCAGCACCAAGAACAATAGAGACATAAAAGCTACCTTTTATAATTCTACAGAACACAGCAAAACATGCTTTTGCCTGTAGGAGAAACTTTTTTAATTATTATGGCATCACATACAAATGTAAGTGCATGCTTTTCAAATGCAGAGCATAATGCAGAACTCAGCCCACCCTATGATTACATCAAAGGAGAAAAGGGGTAAGTGACCTCACTCAAATCATATGCTTTTGTCACGCCTGCTACGATACTCAGACAAAACTAACATGATTATCTGAGGCCTGCATGCCTCACAGTAGTACTTATATATATAAGGTAAATATCCCTCTAACATCTAAACTTTTATCTGTGGCCCAGGAGCTGGGTGCTGGGGTCTGGGATGCTGGGCTGTTGGCTCCAGGCCCCCAGCAGCACAACGCCCCCGTAAGCAGATCCGCAGCATTCGTGTACCACGAGCTGCATGGCCAGGGCTATTTTAGCTCTGCTACTGATCTGGCTGCTGTCAGATGACATTCATTTTTTATGTTCTGCTTCCAAATATCTTGGGTAGAGTTCAATGATAGATGTGAGGAGAACCCAGTGGTTTGATATGCTGGGTCATCATTCATCGATTAGCTCAGTTGCCCTAAAGAGAGAAATGCAACTTAAGCCTGGCATTTCTTTCTGTGTGTACAAATAACCACCATGGCATATAATCCTTTTCACAATCAAAATGGAATTTTATTTTCTCCTTTCTGTGTATATTTGGAATAACTTTGCCTTCCCCTCACCCTTTTTTTCCTTTAAATGTTTTATTTTATTATATTCGAACTTTCCCACACTTTAAATTTCATGAAATATGTAATATTAATATGTAATATGTAATAATATGTAATTGATAACACCAGTTCTCATTAAAAAAATCTGCAATTAAAAATACTGTCCCATATGAAGAGGCCTACCAATCTCTATGCAACTTTTCAATGACTACATATCAAATCCTGCTCTGGTGCTGCTTATGGGAGTTTTAGTCTTTGGGTCCAAGATCAGCCCAAAAAGTCCAGATCATCTAATAAAACCTCCACAGCAAGGAGAAAAGATATTGTACAGCAGTTTCCTGACTATAGAAGTTTTGCCAGATTCATAGTGACAAAAAGCACCAGAACAGATTTGCAAACTCACCTCCATGGCATAAAAAGGAGCCATAAGCTTCCAAGTTAGATAGATAGAAACAAAAAAAGGAAAATATTGTCTTAAAACTTATTCTTCCCCTTATTAGCTATGATGGATAGCTGATCAATATTAACCAAGTATTTTCACAAAGCCCAAATATTTTTGTTTCCTATTTTGCCTCCTAAAAAGGAGTAACATACATTTCCAAGAAAAAGCAGACTAGCTTCTGCAGGTTTGAATGCTGAGCAGGGCTCCATCATCACTGGCAAGAGGAATGAAATGCCAGTCACCTGATAACTGTGTCAACATTTCAGACACACCTCATCAGCCACACAGCTTATGTAATTCCCTTTGTGTATCTTTAGAAATAAAGCTTTTCTTTCAGCTCATCTAAGTTTGGCAGCTTTTTATAGCTCCATTATTCTGCACCTACTGAGAGTTAGAGTTCTCAGCACAGGAAAGATGAACCTCTTGGAGCAGGTCCAGAGGATGGACAGAAAATGATGGGAGGGCTGGAGCACCTCTCCTTTGAGCAAAGACTGAAAGAGTTGGGGTTATCCGGCCTGGAAAAGAGAAGGCTCCAGGGATTGGAGTAGCCCTTCAGTATTTACAGGACATGATAAAAAAAAATGGGGACAGACTTTATAACAGACCATGTTATGATAGGACAAAGGGCAATGGTTTTAAAATAAAACAGGATATATTTAGACTGGATATCAGGAATAATTTTTTTTTTTTTTTTACTATGAGGGTGGTGAAGCACTGGCACTGGTCACCCAGAGAAGTTGTGGATGCCCCATCCCTGAAAACATTCAAGATTAGGCTGCATGGAGCTCTAGGGAACCTGACCTAGTGGAAAGCATCCTTACTCACTACAGAGGGGTTAAACTAGGTGATTTCAAATGTTCTTCCAGCACAAAATATTCTATGCTTTTAGGTCTCTTTTGCTTTAATTATGCTCATATATGAAGTTTGGTCCCAGTCTGAGTCCTCAAAAGAAGAAAGGCTCAACATAATGAGAGGCTCCCAGATTCTTCTTGTTATGAAACAAAACTTTGTACTTTTCAGTAATAGAAGCAAATATTTGCATTGTGAGATTTTTATTCTGCACATACCAAAAATGCACTCATAAACAGGGGCTTGATTGCAACATTGGTCAAATACTTAATTTTCGCAGAGGAAATAATCTAGATTTTTTTTGCTCTCCCTTCCTTTATTTTGAAGCTATTATGTAGTAACAAGACTATGCAAAACATCCCGTTTTTCAAGAGGAAACCATGAAAATCATGATTCAAAATCCCTGAGTCCCTGAAAAGCAGGAACTGTGAAGCACACTTGAACAACACTCTCCTGTCTGTTGTGTGTAGCTGGTGGCACATCATCACAACCCTCTGAGTTCCTCACATAGTTTGTGTGTAGAGGGAGACAGCAGATTACAGTCACATAATACAGCTTATTACAATTAACTTGAGCTATCAGAAACTTCACAAAGGAGCAAAGGTCTCAGTGAGAGATCCTGAATGAATATTTTAAAATCAGTGTCACAAAGAAAAGTTTTAAGTACTTTTAGAAAATGGAAGAGAAAAAGTTCTGCAAAGCTCAGATATTTCAGCAAAAAGGAAGCAGTCCCTATTGAAAATGACAGTTAAAGTACTTTTCTTGTAAGGATTAAAGACTATTACTTATTCTATTATTCTAAATCACAGTAAAGTTTAAAGCTGGAATGCTTAGGCTGCCACAAGAAAAACAAAGATCCCAGAAAAGGTCAATAAATAGAGGCACATGGAGCAACCTTTAAAGGTCATCTGCCTTGATGGGCTCTTTAACCCAGCAGCTGATCAGGTTCAGAATAAAAGATAGAAAATTTTTAAACTCTATGATGCTTCTTAACAACTCCAAATGAAACAAATTCCTGCCCGTAGCATGTTTCAGGTCCAGGGTTCCAATTTCAGCCATAAACTCCTGATTACTCAGTTTCATCTGTCACAAGCCAACTGCCACCCTACAGAAAGATTGCTGAAGTCAGTTCAGAAACATCTCCACTTGCTCAGCCAAGCCCAAACATCAGCTATTTTATGAGGCATGAAGCTGGCAATTTCAGTGGCATCGGCAAGCTGTGTGTGGGCTGTGCCACATTAAAATACACCCCTTAAAATATATCCCTGTGGGATAGTCAAGCTCTGCTCATCTACAAGTTACAGGTCCTGTTTAAAAAACAAGAGGTGAGAAACAACCAAAAGTATTGTTTAATTCTAGTCCAGATTTGTGTCAGTATCTTCTCTCTCTCACATATTTAGAGAGGCTCTGCAGTGTGATTCTTACATGCTTCTGCTGAGAGGCATCTCCTGCTCCTTTGCTCTGGGCTTCCCAGCTGCCTGCAGCCAGGAGCCACTTGTCACACAACCCAGAACACAACCATTAACATCAGAACGTGATCATTACCTCCGAAAATGACACAATTTGCCTACAGCATACTCAGAAGCTGTCCACTCATGGGAGAGAAAGAAAAGCTGGGATGAGTTCCCTACCACAAAAGCCAGTAGCTGGATCCATCTGCCAGGCACCAGAAATTCAGATGGTGGAGTCCCAGTTGCAACACTGAAGGGTCAAATGTCAAATCTCAAGCTCTGCTACTGATAATATATGAGTCCACGGGGAAAATGACACAGCAACAAGGCACATAATTTGCTCTTGACTTTTGCTTTTCAAAACCAGACATAGAACTACTACACACTGGGCAGTCACACTAGGAGTATGCTGAACAACTGGACTGTAATGCAATTACATGGTCACATACCAATTTTTCCATGGGATATCTGTCTCATTCAGTGCACGAGAGAGACACAAGGGCACAACCAAGATGGCATGAGCAACAGTAAATCTGTCAATTCCTTAACAGTGAGGTGCTTAACTTTTCAACCTAAACAACATCCTTTTAACATCATACACGTATCTCATTATGCACAGAAGTATTCAGACAGAATTCTGGAGGAAGCAGCTATGCAATACCGTCCAAGGCATATAATATACCTGGTGTAAACACATCACTGATGTTTGTGTCTGTCTCCAGGCATTGCTACAAGCCAAGCTTGCATACTTGCTAAACAAAAATATAAGTCAGGAGAATGTACAGCTGGCCCAAAGCAGAAACACTCACTCCAAGTCAATAGCAAAGTCTGAAGGCACACAACACCAAACCCTCCTAAACTGTCCTATCATCATTATCAGCTAGACAGCTTGTGTTTACAGATGTATGCCCAAAACAAGTTATAACACATAAATAAAATAAATACACTCTGCCACCTCCATCAAACTGAGGGTTTGGTTTTGTCTTACCATTTCTTATTGATTTCACAACGTTTGAGTTTCCCATGGTCACTCAAGGATTGGTATGATGGCACCAGATCAAACAAATTATTTAATACTTCCATGAATAAGAGGGCCTCTCCTCTTTAACCACAGGTAAAATTCAGAAGGACTGGTTTCTCTACAGGCAGAGGCATTTCATTTTTTCATAGAGATTTTGCAGGGATAAATATAGTGAAAATCTGCAGAGAGAGACTGCAGTAGCAAACCCTCTAGGGAGAACTGTATAAGAAATTCAAATGGAAAGATGGACATTAATGATTATGAATATTGCTGCAGGGATGAGTTCATCTAAGATTCTGAAGAGACCTCACAGGACAACGACACTGAAGTACAGTCAGAGAACACTCCTGGTTCATGATACAGGAGCACTTTTCACAGCAGGAGCCAGGACTAGGCTGAAGAATTCCACCAGCCAGAGGAAACGGCTACATCAGATTTAGCAAATGGCCTCTGAAACCAATTCTAATCCAATGTATTTGATAAACACAGCCAGAATGGTGGAGGAGTTAGAAGACAGGAACTAAAAATGATTATTCATGAAAATTAAAAACAGTATATGCAAATGTCACAGGATATATTCCTCAAACTTAACAGTGGGGTCAAAGCATCTCCTCATTTCAGAGCACAGAATCCTAAACAAATACACCTGTGATTGATGCTAGGTATATAATACAGTGCATAACATCAGCCTTCACTGCCTCATCTTTCACCAGGTATCTCATAATAATCATTCTACCATTCAGGGCTTGAAAGGCTCCTTGCACAATTGCCATTAAAATAAACCACACTCAGCTCAGAAATGATAAATGCTTTCTTTCCAACTGTGAGATCTAAGAACGAAGGCAAATACCCCAATACAATCCGAAGTTCAGTATGTCATATATTCTTAGGGCCAAAATAAAAAGCAACAAATTCTTCCAGAAAATTAGAATCATCTACACTGTTCCCCCCAACTCCTCAGCTGAGCTGTCCTGATTTACAGTAGCAGATGATTTCTGTAGTTTTATGAAAAGGAACAGTTTTTAATTTAAGCATTAAAACACACAGCAGATTTTCCAATTCAAAACAGTGTTGTCAGCTTTTTAGAGATGTTTTAATAGAAACATTATATTCCCTTTTCCCCTTCCCAGAGCCTTATTCAGTCGGGCTCCTGTTAAGTCTCTTCTCCTGAGGCACAGCCAGAAACTCCTGCTGCAACACTCGTGCACAACAGTCCAAACACAGACTTTTCCAGACTATTTAATGTCCAGCAGTGCACCCACAGCACTACTTCAGCCAATCCCACTGCCACAGGTGAACATCAGTGCTCTTCCTCAGCTGGCAGCTGAATCACAGTCAACACTGTAGCTTTACCCATGCAAAGAGAGGCTGCATCTCTCTTTTTGCTTGACCTCTTTAGAAAGAGATGTTTGTGATCAGTAAAAATCAGCATTAATAGGTTATACATTTGTATTTTTATAGAAAGACAATCAAATGACAGGTATCTGTGCCTGCAGCTGTATTTTACCATGAAAGAATATTTTTAATTTAATTCAGTGTTGATAACTGGAAGGAAAAAACTTTCCTATTTATGTTAAAAAAATACTTCCTTTTTAGAGAGGCTGGAACTTACACACTGACAAAGTAATGTACACAAAGTCAGAGGCTTCAATTCCATATATTCTGGTTTATGTTTCATATATCCCAAATTCCAACAGGGGGTAGCATTACACTTCTGCAAGAACATTGGTTATTTAGAATACACTCAGTTTCCCCACATTTGATAGTCTGAGCTTCCTTGTACAACAGATCTGTTAATTTCCACTCATTCTGCACCCAAGGAAGCCACATAAGGCAGAGGCTCCAGCAAAACTCCCCTAACACTGAAAATGAGGCTCAGATGGGCCCAAACAGGTATGAAAAAGAGCAGATTTGACTACTGTGCAAATAATCAGTGAGTGGTTCTCATCTCATTCTTCTTGCTCAGCACATAACACAAACAGGAGAGGCAAGGTGCTCACAGATGGGATACAACACCTCACGTGATCCATTCCCTTTGCATTTTAAAGTTCCCAAGACTGACTGTGCCCCCACTGAGGAACTCAGTACTGCAGAAACACCTGTGAAAACCTGAACAATGGGAAGTACTATTGTACATTATCTCAGAGCTGCACAGCCCAACACAAACCACAGAGCTCTGAGTCAGAGCATTAACCCATTTCAAGATAGTCAAAGTCAGTACAAAGCAGGAGAGGCTGAAAATAAACAAGAAAGACCATAATTAACATATGGACCTATGGACACACGTGCTCACAAAGGGATTCAGGTGGCCTTGCTCTTGTGGTTAGCAAAGCAGCAATTTATGGGAAATTTACACACAAAAGTGCATGACATATCCCCTTTACCCAAGCTTTCTGCTTACAACTAGATTTTAAATCCAAGTCAGCTATTCATGAAGAAAAGGGATCCCTTTTTGCAAATAAAGAGTTCAACTACAGCTCTACAGCTGCAGTGACAGACAGTAAATAGAGAAGGACTCAAATGAAAACATTTCAAAATCTGGCAAAGTGAAATCTCAGATCTTAAGAGACAAATTAAACCTGTCCCTGTGGGTTCTTAGAGATGGAGAAAGTTTATGTTAAGCTTTAATTACCACTTTGAAACATTCACCTGGGGAAATCCCTAAGAAAAGTCTTTTTCTTCCTCTACTTCCCCAAAGACTGTTGTTCCACAGTGGGAGCTTAGCTTCTGCTGGCACTAAAAATACACTTGTGCCTGTCTTGTAGCTGATGGAGCTATGCCAATTTACATTAGACTAGTTACTTGATTCCTTCCTTCCAGCCCATTCCACATAAAGACACAGAGAAAAGAATCCTTGTTATAACCTGTGCATCCTGTTCCACAGAGAGAGAACTAGAGTGGGCTTAATTATGGGCCTGTGAAGAATAAAAATGAAAGCCTTGCAATATTATCTTCAAATTCTTTTTCCTCCTTTTTCAACCTCACATTTAGAGCTATAGTTAGTCAACTTCTTCCAGAAAAAAAATTATTAACAAGATAATCAGTGATCATCAGTAGAAAGAAATGGATGGAAGTAGAAGGACAAATAAGGGAGGAAAAGCTCAAAATAGTAAAATTAAGACAAGTGTTTTTCTTTATCCCCAGCCCATCACTGAAATTATGGTTTGTCAAAAGTAATGAAACTATAATTAACCTGCACAGCTTCAAAGGATACAGATACTTAACTATGCATGGGGGCTGCTTCTATATCAGAGAGGAGTGCAATAAGTTATTAGGCACAATTATATCTGTAGTTTTTTTCCAAAGCATCCTAGTGTAGTTATCTCTATAGCACGTGTGTTCTGCTTGACTTTGTGTCTCCAGGAATGAGATGAATCGGCAAACTTCATCTGGAAATGTTTTCCTTGTGCTACAGGGGATTCAAGTATACAGTTACTAGCCCTGATATAGCCCACTTAGCACTTCCCTGTCCTTCCAATTAACCAGACCTGGAAAAGGTTTATATTTCCTTAATATTTTCCAGGCTCAGGTTTCTAGTACATCCAAAATTGCTTCCAATCAGCATTGAATTAGCAGAGGATTCCACAGAATCCAGACTACTGCAGAGGATGTGGCTAGGGGAGAGGGAACACAGCCAGAGTTCATGTCCCACTGATTCCCAGCTGTTGAAACAGTCATTTTAGTTGACTGACAGCTGGCTGCTGCACTTTATCCTGTGAATAGCCCAATATCCTCATGTGACAAGACTTAGGAGCACAAAGTCAACTTTAAAGCCCCTTTTACATCTACACTTTGGACTCATGTGGGATTGAACTTCTGCAGAGAAAGTCCCAAGGTCTGCTTACTTTCATCTACCCTGTTTTCAGAAACAAAAACGTGGAAAGACATAAAAGATAACTCCAAGGAAGACATACAATCAGAGCTTGCATGCAGTAAAGGCATTTTAGCGCAGCCTAGTAACCCTATATATGAGTAGTACTCATTCATCCCATCCTGGCTTTCATTTATCATATTAATCACACTTATTTTGACCTTAACATCTTTATCCCACTCAAGAAAGTTCAGTCTAACTTTTACATACAGACACACAAATTTTGGGTTGTTATATTGATGCATCAAATTTCCCTGGAGCTGAACCAGAGGGGACAGAAAAACAACAGTACACCACCCAAGATTTTTCCCTGTGCTTCTGTCCTACACTCACATGTTGAATTACTGGCTGAAGTAAGATAGTCTTTCAAGGCACAAAATGTTGTTACACTAGCAGGGATGGCTAGAATGCAAGGAAGCACTTCCCTCTGCAATGTCATTTAGGAATGGAACAGAAAGGTTTGTGTGCAACTGGTAAAAAGAGGGGTTTTTTACATTTTAAAAAGGATTTACTCAGTTGGTTAGGTGAAGTAACTGAGGTTTCACTGTGTCACCTTGGTTCTCACCCAGCGCTCCTACATTTCAAGTCTAAGTTTAGCCAGAACCAAGGGAACTCAAATGGGTCAACTGGATACCAAGAACACTGCTCCAGAAGTTCCCTGGAGTCATCTGCTCTCACACCACTTACTGGGGAAGAGCTCAGTTTTACCTAATTCCTGTTTGGACAAAATGGCTTTTGATCTAATAGAGAAATTGAGTGGAAAAAAAAGTCATTGCATCAAAAATTTTTTTGCAAAATCAGATTTTATGCAATATGCCTCTCCATAAGGATTTTAGGAAATAATACACTAAGAAAGCATAATACCAGTATAGTTTTTTTTCTCCCTCTGTTGTCAAAACTTGGCTTAAAGTTCAGACATATCCTCAAGCATGTTCTTGGTATCTTGCTCCTTTCTAAATGCTAAAAAATTGCCCAGCCCTCAGGCTAATCCCATTCTTAGAATTAACTGATCTTCAACTGCCATGTCCTCAGTTTCAGATTTTCTGAATCAACTGAGTGTAAGGGTTCCCACATTCATAACTTTTTTCCAGTAACTGCAGTTCTTGAAAGACACCATTCTTCAAGCTCAATTTCACACACACAAAAAAAAAAAAAATCTCTTGAAATAACTTGTTCAGTGCCACTGCTTTGTGGTCTTTCATTAAATAGAAAACAGCTTTCAGCTATTTGTTGAAGTTATAAAAATTAGTGATAGAGTTGCCACCATTTTAAAACAAAAATTGTGGACCAGCTGCTTCATCCTGGCAGGTTGATTTTTTCCTTAGCAACTCCCATTAATGACTTCCTTTTCTATCCACAGTTCTCTTAAAAGGCAAAAAAACTTTGTCTCTCTCATTGACATGTGGACAACATTTTGTTTAACATCATCTTTATCACTTGGACAGAATTTTCAAGATCCAAAGTCCTGTAGAAGAAACACCATCAGACAACTTCCTTGGGAAGCAAATACAGATATCACAGATAGAGTGAGGAAAGGTGGTAACAAAATCCCTGCATCAGTCCAAATCTCAAGCCTCTTACCTCTCTTTATAAAGTGAGACAGTGCCCAAAACACCACTTTGCCATCACAAACTCCTGCCAGGAGTCTGTCTGCTACAGACAAGCACCATTACAACACGGTGGGCACGTTTGTCAAATGCATTCAACACTAAGCCAGAGAGAGAAAGAACACCAGATTTCAGTATGGATTCTTTCTGTATTCCCTGAGGTCCAGAGCAGTCAATTCCTCTCTTCTACTATGGAACATGGTTTGAAATCTGCCTGTTTTAAATGTCAAAGATCCATCTTATTTATTTTAACTTGCATGCAGCCCCAATCTCTAATAAAGTGGACATTTTAGCTACACCGATTTTGGTGGTCTTGCTCCTAGGAGTGTCAGAGGAAAGGGGCTGAAGTCTGCACAAGACTCCTGCTGAACTCAGAGGGACATTTTGGTCAGAAGTGTACAATTGCATGAGAGGTAAATCTGACAGTCTTATCTTCCTTACCATCTTTTAAAGAATTCCCTCTCCTTTCTCCCGTAGACAAGTACCCTGGCATTTCAGCAGAAGCATTCAGAACTCTGCATAATAATGCAATACATAAAATTTCAAGGAACTTTAAAAACAGTCCATCCTGAAAACTGGTAGGCATTTTTATATCAGAATGGCTTATGCACATTTACAACCTTCTCTGCCTATGGGAAGCATTCATTCAGTTCTGAACATATAAATGTATTTCAGTGATTCATTCCTCAAATTGGTTTCAGTATAATGAAACCATGGAGCAGGTTCAATGGAGCAGGTAATAAACTATTTTCTATTCAGCAGGTTCCTTGCCACATATTTTCATGCTAACAAATGACAAAATTGCATTACCCCTAGGAAGATGTTTATACCATATTATTTCATTTCACAAAGGTAATAGCTGGAAAAATTATTTGCTCTTTCTGACTAAAGTAATGCAACCTGGAATAGGGTCGAATATGACAAACAGTAAGGATTTGCCTATATCATAACACAACAAATACCTTCAGATATAATCTGATTACAAGTAATTACAACTCATTTTAATTCTGCTGACATATTATCAGCCAGACTGAAAGTATTTCCATGGATATCTTGAATAAATAAGTATACTGAGATTCTTGAATCACCAAAACTAATTCCACTCCTAAGTCTTGTCCTGAGTTTTGTACAAGCTTAAGAACAGTTTGTATAATGTTTTTTTTTGAACACATTTCACCTTTCTAATTTGCATACTTCCAGTTTTAAGTGGCTCTGTCAAAAAAGGTTGGTTAGAAAGGTCACACCCCTACTGAGCATCTATTTTGAGTCCTCTCATCTACTCACAGTGAGCTGCTGTCAGCCCTCCAGACATCCCATCTAAGTGATTGCTATCCTACTGACACTCGCCAATTCCTTCTGAGCCATGCAATTACTTTGATATCACTGACTGTTAATCAAAACAAAATATTTCCTGCATAGTCTTTTTAATGCACAACCTTAAAAATAGAATGTTGGCAGACATTACAAACATTTTTCAGAAATGCAAGTCAAGGAGTTGAGGTTTTTTGAAAGTAACTTTGTTTATGATCTTCCAGAAGGAGAGAAACCATATGGGAATCAAACCTGGGAATCTTAATCCAGGGCTGCTACTGAAGTTATTCACTTCCCCTAAGTTCAGCTCCATGTAATCTCTGTTTTCCTTATGTATTTTTGGTGTTTCCTTTCTCTGCAGGTGAATTTTAATTTCTCCCTTTTAGAAAATGAACATAGAAAGTGTCAGCTAACAGGATTCTGTAGGGTTCTTTTGAATTTTTCCAGAAATAAATGGATTTATTTCGGATTAAGGGGGGGTAGGGGTGGGGGG
>WEIU01015043.1:259040-287966 GCA_013389925.1 Aegithalos caudatus
CTTTATTGTCAGATGACTCCTCCTTCAAAGCATTTCTCTCTCTTCAGAAAAGCTACTGCTCCCAACAGAGAGAAAAGTAGTCACTGGTATTAGTAATAATAAAAGCTATTACCTAGCTTGATTGTATTTAGGGGAGGAAGCCAATTTTCCCATTTGTTCACTGTCATGGGGATAGAAGGTCAATACTTGGTTTATCAATATCTCCAAGGCTCTCTGACAGAAAAGCAATCCAGCAACTCTTGTGTTTAGAACAGAAGAATGAATTCTACTGAGTTACATTGTCTGCATTCCCTCATGTAAGGGAAGATGCTCTCTTCTCTTGACATTGTTATTTCACTTACCAGTGTTTCTATGGCAGGCACTTCTTTTCCCTTTACAGACCACAGGCTCTCTATTCCCCTTTGTGCCAGATCCCAAGAAGTGCCACTCTTATCATTCCAAATTTAGATTAAAATCCTTATTTTTTACACAAAACTCATGAGGATTCTTTCACGATAGATGGAGAGTACCTTGAATACAGCTTTTTGGATAAAAGATAAGGTAACCCCCTACAGGGCTGAAAGCAAGTCAGATCTGCACTGCCCTGGTAGGGTTGGCATGTCTCACGTGTTACTGTGACATCTCAAATCCAAATTCCTGCCCCTTGACCTCCTCCATGCACATCTTTGGAAGAGCCAAGTCACCTACATGAGCTCTTACCAGTAACAGCAATGGAAAAGGAAGCTGGGTCTCTTCTTGATCACTTGGGAGTGAAGCCTGCTGCCAAGAAGCATTACAAAACTGTACAAGCTAACTGGGGAACTGGGAAGAAAAAAAATTCTTCCTCTCCTGCAAGCTGACATTAAGCAATATCTCTACACAGTGCAGAGATCTCTGCATAAGCAGAGCTGGATGGGAGATGAGATCAAGAGGATGGAGATCATCTCTACAATAGACTTGGGCTCCTGGCCAAAACTACAAAGAGGACAACAAAACAAAAGTAGCTCTAAGCCTGACACTACATCCACCTGTTTTATGCCCCTTTTCTCTGTCAGCTTCAATTGGAGAACATACTTTTGCTCATCTTTGATCTGCATAACCAGCTCCAGAAATGGCTGCATTTCATTGTCTAGAGCAGCAATGATCATGGGTTTATTCTGTTTCAGAAAGATGCTGTGGGAAAATTGGTGGGCTTTAACATGCTTTTGAATCTCTGAAATGTCTGAAGAACACTAATATATTGTAAAAATTTCAGACCCTTCAGAGGCTTTTACAGTAACAGTAAGTAAAATGCCAGATGGCCAAATCATTTTCCAGGGCAGACACCTCATTTAGTGGTGACACGTGCTGGGAGATACACATCACTGCTGGTTCATGTACCACAGTCAGGAGTCATAGAAAACATCTGCAATTAAATCTTGAGAGAAAAGAGCACAAAAGCAAGTTTTCTAATTCATGCAAAAAGTCAGCAAGACCCAGATACAGAAACCTCACAAACACATAATTAAGGTCAATAATAACAACTGACTTCCAGGTTGCTCTGAGGTGCAAACTCTTCCTGTTACAGTTCTGACAGTGTGTTGCCCAGCTGCCCAGCTCTGAGATCAGAGCAGAAATACAAGCAGCAACAATGCTGTAGAAGATGACAAATGCATCCTTCTCAGCTGAGAATTTAGACAGCTTGTAGCTTTTTTAAAGGTGGGAGGAAGCATAAAATGTTACAGCACCACACATCAATACCGTAAAAAAAAATCCTTGAAAAGAGATGTAAAAGATGTGCAATTACAAACAATCATGTTCCTACACTCTCAGAGAAAGCATGGAAATAAACACAGTTCAAGATAAACACAAAAGGTTTTCAGCCCCCTGGGGAAAGAGGTAATGACTCCCAACAGAAAAAAAATAGCTAAATTAAAGTTGTAGTTAAGAGTACATTGTGATTTCTTTAGTATCTGTTTTAGTACTACATTAGAAAAGTACTTGATTAAAAGCCAAAAAAAATTAAAACATTCTCAGTCACACAGATATGGCCATGTAGTCATGCAGCTGCCATTTCTCAGGTTTCACTATACAAGTTAACACCTTACAGGCCTCCACTTTCACCACTTTCAAAAGCAGCATCTACACTGAAAGGAGAAACACCAGCTAACTCTAGGGTTAAGGGTTTTGTACAGCATTTGGAACACTAAGGCTATATTCCCAACCCAGTGACAGCCTGCTCTTGACCCTGGTGAAATTAGTCCAGGCAAGACAGCAAGAGACCTCAGTGTAGGATGCTCTGGAGTTCAAGCCCCTTTTCTGCCTGAAGTCGTATCAGCTGTGCTTCTCCCTGGACTACAATACACAAGAGACATATAGATATTCACAGTTTATCTAGAACACAGAGCCTCTGCACTCACCCAAAGGTGCAGGTGATTAACCAGCTCTGAAAGGGGCCTGGTGCTGCACAATCAAACACAGCAGTCAAGAGCCTGCTCAAGGATGACAGCAAGGCATGCACATGCCTTCCTGTGGAGTTGTAAGGCAAAACAAAACAGTTTCTACAGGACAGACTTAAAGAGTTAAATATCCTATCACCTAGCCAAACCAACTCTTCACTTAAAAAAGAGATCCATGTGCTCCCAAGGCAGGTGCCAGTTCTCCCTGTATTGTGTAGGGAAGGGTTCTCAGCCCCTCAGAGCTGTTGATCCTGCTGCCTGACAAAACCCCTTTTACCCATCAAAACCACATTTCTGTATTTCCACTTAGTACAGATTTGCTGGGAGATTCAAAGTTTGAGGCACAGAGTCACTATGGTAGCAGGAATTACACAAGTACCACACAGAAGATTTGGGTAGATCAGCTCCTAATTTGGGACCATATTGTCCCCAAAGAGGCCTTGGTATTTTAAAATCATCAACTTAAGTAGGTGGCTGAATACCAATAGAGATTGATGACAACAGCCACACACAAACTGACAACCTCTTTTCCCCTCTATCATGGCAAGTAACTACCAAAGCAGTACTCGTGACTATATTTCTACATAAATAAGAACTCCCACTGACATAAATATGAGTTTAGCATGAGCTAGACATACATAAATGTAATTCCTACTAATAGGCACATTTGGAGCTGTCAACAGTGATTTGAGTATAAGACTAAGTAGCATGAAGAGACAGCCATAAACACTCTATATTAATTCAACTTGCAAGAAGAAGAAGGTCAGGGGACAAAAAGCAAAGCAAAAACAAACCCAGAACTTGTCAGATGGAAAAGAACAAAACCAGTTGGAAAATAATTTTATTTTTCAGACTTCTACGAAAATTTACAAACAATGGTGGTATAAAAAAAAAAAAGGAACACCCTATAAAAAAGTTGACATTTCTCAAACTATAGCATCAAAGGAAGTTACAGAGCAACAAGCATACAGTGAAATTCTATTCATCAAATTAGTATTAGTTAAGTAGTTAAAAACGTAATAAGTAAAGTCTAATAATAAATCTCTACAGCTTACTCAGAAATTTTAACCATCAGTTCTGAGCTTAAATTATACTTACAATAGACAATGAATTCACCTCTGCAATCATCTACAGCACTGAAATCAACTAGGTCAAATTACATAGCAAAAGCACAACTTGGGAAGTCTGTAAAGGACATCTTCAGCACAGCACAATTACGTACAACAGAAAGCAAATCACCCTGCATGCCTGCTTCTTAGTCCCCAATGTCTAACATGAAATACAATATACAAATAATACAAGCAATATTTAGTAACTCTTTTCATTCTGGCTCTATTTTTCATGCAAAGTGACAAAGGTTTCCTTGCTGTTTTCTGTTTGAGCCTTGGCAGTTTCCCAGGGTCTGCTCTCCCTGTTTTCATCATCATCCCTGTCATTAGAGGAGCTGGTGGTTCTTAACAAGCCAATCCCCGTCAGGACCCCCACCATGCCCTCCAGATATTCACATCTTCATCCTGCAACCTCTCTCCAACTCTCCACATGCTGAACTCCAACATGCACACACAACATGCCCTGACCTCCATTGCCAAAGTTTACATACAGGGCACAAAACAAACAAATGCTTATAGCCTTAATGACTGCTGCAGACTTTGCTCCACTTGGGTCACTTTAAATAGTAAGCATTTAAAAGCCATTAACACAATTTAATTAACAGCTTAACTCAAAATTGTGAAGAACTCCAAACACCGGCACATGGCTTTTTGAACCTGAATTTGAATAAACATGAAAACCTAGTGTTTTCATCAATCCATAAATCAACTCTTCCTGGCCCTAACTTAAATATATTCTGTTCAAAGTACAAGGAGCAATAATTATTTTTTAGTTACAGCCTATGGATTTGTGCTTTCACTGTACTGATCAGGAGAAACACCCAAGACAGCGTCCATTAAATACTACTAAAATAACTCATTCTTGACAGTACAAGAGAGTGCATCAAAGGGTTATTTTTTCTTTCAAAAGTAAAAACAAACTCATGAATCATTCCATTTAATGAGACTTCCTTCGTGACTGCTTATAAATGGGTTCTTTAAAAAAAAAGCAGATGTGCATATCTCATGCTAAAACAAAAGTTAGAAGCTTGCACTAGTGTTTATCACTGAATTTGTTTAAGTATAGTCAATATCTGAATTCTTGCCAACTTATCTTATTAGGGCAGCTATAAACACCATTAAACCTGACAGCACTTGTGGGTATTTATGTCATTGGGGTCAACAAGCAGTTGTAGTGATGTAATTTAGCCTTTAATTATTTTGAAGATATCCAATGGGATACTCACTTTCAGCTTCCCATCTTTCACAGATATCCAGGGTAAGATGTAACATCTAAACCAACAATTCAGATCACCCAGAAACATTTAGACCATGTGAGCTAATTGTACCTGAATTCTTTCCTCCCTGCCTATTACAAAGCCACCTCAGAGGCTTCTAATCCCAAAGCAGAGCCCTCCCAGGAATCAGTCTTCGTAATTTTTCCCAAAATCTCCCTAACAGGGAGCAGCCACAAGGAGCCAACAGCAGATTCACAGCTGTGAACCCCACTGCCTGCAGAATTCCACGCCTCCAGAATTAGGCTAGAGGGCTCCTGAGGGCCTGTGGTGCAGGTAGCTGGCAAGGATGGCCTCGGAAGATCACTGATCCTACTGACCACAGCCTTAGAAAACTTGTCCCACAGGTGCCTGCCTACCTGCCAAGTGCCACAGTAACATCCAAGGGGCTGTGAAGGGGCTGTGCAAGTGGCCCAGGCAGACAGAGATTTCTAGTTTGCAAATATGTGAAGGCACTCCATGAGGCAAATGCATGAAACACCTCATGAGAAGAAAACAATCCCCCAAATTTATAACTTTCTAATTTTTCTTTCATTACTTACTAGGCACTCAAGCCCTTTTCATAGCAGCAGTTTATGTAATCTCATATTTAATTAAACACACACACTTCAATGGCAGTGTTCAATTCCTCATGCAGAAGTCTCTCTTGCTGAATCCTTGCTTCACATGTTCCCTAAATTAAGAACTCCCTCTAACCTTCCCAGCCTTTCAACAGCTCACTAATACAAGCTGCTTTACCTTCTAGTTTAGCAAAAACACTCACAAATTTAAAAAAAAAAAAAAAAAAAAAAATATAACAATAAAAAAAAAAAAAAAAAAAAAAACCAACAGAATGTAGCAGGTCCAAAAAGAACTTATAAGAATATCAAAGTCTTAGTTAAAGATACTGGCAAATGAGTTCGGAAAAGCAAGTGAACCTCCACAGTTTAGGTATTAAGTCTTTATGTGACTGGTGATCAAAAATAAATTTTCCTGCAAATCAACTGTCCTGTTTGTAGACTGCTGGTGAGTTTTTGTGTACCTGCTCTAAAGTACTTTTCATTGGCCAGTGACATTACTGGATTGTCACTGACAACTATCTTGTACTTCCCCATGAGCAACAGCTCTAATCAGGCTTCTTGTGCAAGGCATGTTCAACTACAGTGACAAAGAAAAGGAAAACATCAATAAAACAAAAGTATGCACTCAGATCTTCTTAAGATGCAGCATGTACTATTTAACCTCCTTTCTTTGTAAATACCAGCAGCAAGACAGGTCAGTGTCTTTCATGCTTGCTTGCCATTATATGATAAACCCAGTGCCTGCAAAACTCTTCTTTCACTTACATGTATGCAAAGCCAAAAGTGGCCAATTTAAAAGTAATGATTGTGGTCTATATTGTTCCTTGAGTAGGTACAGACTTTGAGGCAGCCATGTACTAAGCCTCTCCATTCCAGCATAAACAGGAAAAGTTATTACCTGTCCAAAGTATAAGGAAACAATATTACTTATGACCTACAACTTACATAACTTTAAATTAATCATGCTACATTAACTAAGGTTCATTAGCATCCGCTCAGTGTTAGGTATTTACCTTTAGTCCACCACAGATTGGACAAGATGAAAAAAGAGCTCTTGTCATCCCAAGGTGGGGGCTACATGTGTCACAGGGGTCAGCTGAGGCCCCACCAGGTGGTGACAGCTCACTACTTTTGGAGTCTGACACCTGTCCTTGTGGTTTTGTGTCTGACCACCTTGAAACAAAATCCACATATGTCTCATCACTTGAGTCCTTGCTGCTTTCTGTGAGTAAGGATGAAGGCCTCCCTCTGTGCTGGCTGTGCTCAGGTCCCCTCCGTGCTTCCAAGGGTGGTAGCAGCAGTTTTGGGTCACTGGCACCTTGAGCAGGCAGGGCCTGGTCCTTGGGTAATGTGGAATCTGCACTCTTCAGTTGCACTTCTTTAGATGCTGCCTGTAACACACTCCTGGGGATATCATAAACGTGTCTGAGAGAGCTGGGAACCTGATACTCTGATCCCACAGCTCTCTGGGACTCAGTGTGAGGACAAGTACATAGACTCTGATCGGAAGGAAAGTTCAATGGCAAGCTTAGCAATGATCCAAACTCATCACCATGGCAAATGTCTAAGCTCCCAGCATAGGAAGAGAAGCTCCCAGAGTAGGAAGAGTGACTGCCAGTAGCAATTCCACTGTCAGAAGAGCTCTGGCGACCTATTTCCTGCAGCTGTCTGGATCGGAGGGGCTTTGGAGGGGGTTTAGTGGTGCCACGTGCCCCTTCTGGAAGGGTCTTTTCTTCTCCCAGGTGGATGCCCTTTGCAGCTGCCAGTCCATGGCTCTCCTGAGAGGTGCTGGCTGAAGATTGCTCAGGCCACACTGTCAGCCTGCTCCCAACGCTGACATCCGAGTGGCTGGTGTCCGAAGATGAGCTGGAAATACTTCTGTCATCTCCTAGAAAAGAAGGAAACACATCAACCTATGTTTGAAACACAATCAACAGACTCAAGCATGGCAAGTATGTACAAACAGGAAGGGCCCTGAGATTCCATCTGTTTTTTGTAAGTGGAGCTGCCGTCAGAAAGCCAGAATTCCTGCAATAACTCATAGCCCCACGGGAAAAATAAAATGCAATGGTATGTTACCTTGCCATAACCCTACCACACTGTGGAACATAATGCAGTCAAGGCTAAATTTTTCAAGTTTATGCGTCAAGTTCTCCCCTTTTCAAATATATTTTACTTTCATACAGTCAATTGGGTTGCTGTACCAAAATACAATCATACATCACTGTACAAATAAAAATAAGAATAATACTGTTATAAAAACATTTACATATGTATAAACAAAAATAACTTCTGTGATTCATTTATGCCTATGTTGCAAGATTGTTCTCCTCAATGATAGTTGCAAGAAAGGCATTTTAACAGGTAATTACTACCATCGAAGACAGACAATGAATGAAAAAAATTACATATTGGCATGAAAGTGCACAAGGACAAAACACAAACATCACACAAACAAATTAAAAAAACACTTTCTTGTAGCACACACAGAGTCCACAATGTTATTTTCTTCTTTCTTAATAAAACCAATGTGAAAACAAAGGCAGAAACTGTATATGAAGTTGGGGCATGATTTCTGACCAGAGGGACTGGGAAAAANGCATGTTTATATATCAAGTCTCATTTATTTTCTATCCATTCAGTTAAGTCTAGTAGTTACGTGCTAATTAAGAAAAACCCCAGGAAATCTTACTGGAATTCAGTCACAAACCACATTACCCAGCAGTGTCTAGGCCAAAGCAGTTATGGACATGTATATAAGCCCATAATTAAGCTCCTGAGGATCCTGACAGGGGCATTTTTTAGGCTTGTAGGCTTTAGAGTCAAGAGCAAAGCAGATGTTTGGATGATCTAACTTTGACTATTAAACAGTTCAAATGGCAGTTCAGGGCACAGGCCCTTTTACAAATCCAGGGCTAGACACCAGATGTACTTTGATACACTAACAACTCCAGCAAAGGCATGTACAGGTAATAGAGGAAAGCACAGGAATCCTACATTTTACTGCAAAAATCTGCTCTAAGCCTGATGTGTGAACCATACAAATGAATCATACAGGCTGCACTGACTAAGGTACTTAACCAGATATCAGTTTGGTCAGGCCATTCTTTTTAAGTTTCACATGAAAATTCAGTAGGATTCAGCATTCTAAATGGTCTTCCTGGGTAAACAGCATTTGATATAAAACTCGGTCTTCTGAGTTGAAAATCCCCAATCTACATCAAAGGACTTCAGTCAATGCTGTTAAAGAACTGCCTCACAAGAAACATAAATAATCAAATGTCTTGATCATTTCTGTATTATAAGAAGTTCCACATCTTATAACACAGGCCATGTAACTTTAAAAGCCTGGGCAGGAAGGAACATGATGTATTCTTTACTTAACTAATTAAAGGAATTTCTTACCTCCACTACCTTGGCGACTTGTATGGGACAGCAAGCTCAAGCGCTTTTCTAATTGCAAAGCTTCATGAGCCAATCTTTCTTCTGAATAGGCTGGGTTTGTACTTGGATCTTTAAAAAGAAACAGAAAATAAACAAACAAACAAATAAATAAATAAATAAAGGAGTAACATGGAAAATAAATAAAAAAGAAGGAAAGAGAAGAAGACATTCTTATGCTTGAAACGCTGATTGGAAAAATGTATGGGACAATTTGACTTCAAGCACATCCTGGACATGTGCTACACAGTAAGTTAAAATTAAAAGTTTCAAAGATTTTCAGATATTATACCCAATGTCTGTAATAGTTACCACTAGGAACAGAACACTGAAGAGTGCAGCACCAAAGTCAATAGCTACAGAAATAATTAGCATCCAGCAAATCTGAAGACTTGAAAGCTAATTTGACCCACATAAAATCCATCTTGAATTCACTGGGAATTCTAACATTCAAAAAGACCACATTTTTCTTCCCAGAAATTTACAAATCTACAACATGAAGTGAGAATCACAGTGATTAAACTGACATAATCCAATCCAGAGGATCTATTTATGAAGACTTTGCTTGCAAGTTAGATGTTCAGAAGGTCATTAAGTTGAGATGACAGAGATAAATTAAGCAATTTGGTGGCTTTTTGTCTTCATATTTAATACAAGACAGGTTAGGATAATATAAACCACTTCTAAAATGTGCTGTCATGGATTTTCCCCATACATTTTAGTGAGTTTGCCATTCCTGCTGAGATTACTTCACTGAAGATGGCTCATTACATTCCAAAAAAAAAGTGGGAAGACCAAAAGTTAAACAGAATGTGGAAGAAGTCTCATCAGTAAAACAGGCCAGTTTCCTCTAAATCATTTTATTTCCAGCAGGCACAACAATAAAACCAGATGTTGGAAGTAATAATAACCATTATCCAAAGAGAAACCTTATGGATTCCTTCAAATAGCACTGATGACTGTGTCATGTTCAGCAATTGCAGAGGATATGGTCTGCTAACTTGTTCATCATCAGAAACTTCAGTAATGCTTATTAATACACAGAAAAAGTAATTAATGAGTGAAAACAAATTAGCTTCCTCACAACTGCTGCTCTTGTGTATCTGATCAACTAGGTAGTAGAAGCACACCACAAAAACACTGAATCATTTAATAGGAGGGGGGAAAATGATGACAAAGTCTATATATTGTTGTGACTGAGTTAATAAGACAAAAACCAGTTGGAAAGATAAAAGAAAAGATTCATTTTCACCCAGGTCTTTTAGTTTTAAAAGACTTGGGTTAGATATTGTCAACACAGAAGTCAAAGCAAGCTCATAATCAGGGGAAGGAGCACTGCCAGGTCAGCTGAAGCTTCATTGGAGCTCCCTACATTATCAGCTGCCCTGAGAAACAAACTGCCACAACTCTCCTCCCTAACCATATTCACTTTCTGACCTGTCCTAGGTAGAACAAAAATGACAGTGATGAACTTTCTAACTTTCTTTCCCATGTTGAGGAGGTTTCCAGCATTAGCAGTCTGCAATCTGGGAAAGATGAGCAGAAAAACCGATATACACAATCCATCTACAACAACATACACTGAAGCCAAGGGTGCTCTAACAGGGCAAGGAAACAGTGCCCACGACAAACAGGGTATGTGACCTCTATATCCCAGCTCAGACAGAGTTTGGTACACTTCAAACTTAACATCACAAAATAGGACTGTTTGAAGTGGATTATTTTGTTAGGTGTCCATTCCTATTTACACTACAAGACAGCTCACCTTAAGCATTGACTAGTTCAAACCTGTGCAACTGATTACTCAAGCAAAACCCCCAATGCTTCCATATGGACTTCTGCCAAAGGAAAACAACATTTGGCCACCAGCACCTATGGTGCAACCCAGGCAGGTCTATGCAAGGATCTGCTCAGTAGCATGCAGTATTACAAGCTGCTGCCTATTTTTTAATGCCCTCTGCTCCAGTTACCCTGTTGTATCTAGTTAAAATCCCTATGTCCAAAAAAGGCCCAAGAAAGATGTTCTATGAGCACTTTGAACATTAAGTTGTCATAACAGATGAGCAAATTGGTCAAACCAAGATGCAAACAGACACTAACCCTTCCCACACCAAAGAACTGTCCTTCTCTGTAGGAAAGGTTCTTTCACTTTCCTGAGAATATGACTACTTGACAAATGCAGATTTTCAGAACATTACTAGGGCACCTACACAACAACTAGTTTTTTAAGTTAATTATGTCCCTCTTACAGACAGAAAAAGATAAAATTAAAAAAAAAAAAAAAAAAAAAAAAAAAAAAAAAAAAAAAAAAAAAAAAAAAAAAAAAAAAAGGCCAAACAACTGATCTTGTAGAATTGGTTTATAATAAAATACAAGGTGAGGTACAAGGGAAGCTGAAGTCAGGAAGTTTGCACTTCACATATTCAATTGCTTCCAGAAGCCAAATTCCCTATCAGCTGCACAACACACCAGGTTTCACCCAACAACATGAAACCCCTAGGCAGTCTGTCCAACAGAACTGATAATTTTTGGTTAAACATCCCCTTAAGCATTGCCTATGGATAAAATGTGTGCATAAAATTGTGTCCATAGTTATGTGCTGTGAGCTCTCATTGCCAAGTTTGTGGAAAATTGAGCAGAAGAACATTCCTCAGCAAGTTTTAGGGAATACCTAGAGAAATAACTTCAAAACCTGACAAACATATACAGAGTCTAACTTTTAGGTAATTATCTATCAATCTTACCCAAGTCTTTGTTTCATCTTTAATCTTCCCTGCTAATAAGTCAGACTTCTATGGAAAACACACAGTATTATTCCCCAGAAGTAACAGATTCTTATACCAGTATTTTTGGTAACCAATGACCAAGCTGTAATCAGGATGTTTTCCTACAGGATCACACTATGCACTGAAGTCATTGGCAGCCACTTTTTAGGGACCAGTCCTTACTGCAGTGCATAACCTATGGCCTCCCGTTAGTGCTGTTGTAATAACCCTTTTATTAATACGTTTTTTAGGTCATAATGTTACAAAGTTGGATTTTTTGGCATCATCCTCTACCTTTTGCATGCCCAACACATAACCTCTAAATAACTGTGTGGCAACTGACCACACTGGTAACCCAGGGGGACAGAAGCAGCATGACCGGTACTGAGACAGCTGTCCAAGGAAGCTTCTGCCCACACAACATCCGGAAGCAGCTCCAAGAACAATTAGTACCTTCATTTCCAAAACTCTTAACAAATGTATCCTATCCTGTGATTGACTCAGGTCCTTCAATTAATAATTATTTTTATCATTTTCCAATCAAACATGGATCCCTTCTGTGAGGAAAACAATCTTTTATGTGAGGCAGTCATCAAAATCTTCTTAAACACTGCTTTGGGGCAAAGGGGAAGGATTACATCAAATTTAGCTGGACTAAAAATGCCTCTGCTGGAGATTTTATTTTTACATTACGTTGGTGGGTATTCATCAAAGCCACATCAGCTGCTCACCGTGGGAGATTTTGAATACTTTGGTAACATACGAATAAAGTGTCACAGTAATTCAAAGCTCCAGGGTTGTACAATAAGCACCTGTCAGGAAAAAATGTATTGTATCCAGTTCAGTCAGCAGCTACCTAATTGAGTACATCCACCTTTAAAATGCAACACTGGTTAATTACTTTGTTAAACAAAATTAAATAAATAAGGCTGAAGATCTCTCTTTTCTTTTTTCCTGTGCAACTGTAGGCACATTTGTAAACCAGGTCTGGACCCTCACCTTCTTGCTAACATCTCCACACCTTTTAAGATGTCTGGAGGAATGAAAAGATGTCTTAAAAGTTTGAGGAGGATCCACTTGGTACAGATACTGCAGAAGGCAGCCACAGAGCTGTCTTGCAATGGCCAAAGGTGTATCAAGCTTCAACAAAAAGAAAGAGCATCGGATGGATCCTCAGCAAGCAGCACTGTACACTCTCCAGTCAGTCACAAAACAGCAAGAAAAAGCTTCCAAAATTAAAAGAGAGCATCCAGACTATTAACATTACACCTGGGGTCTTCCCACACTGCAGGACTAGACTGTCACATATCAGATACAGAGAGTACTGGTCTGCCCATTGATCAAAGATATCACTGATGGGCTCATCTGTAGATGACATCATAAAACATGTACAGCAATCATATATCCACGTGACAAGAACATCATGCTTTTAAGGAAATAAGGTGCAGTTTTCAAAACTACAACCCTGAAAAGAAGATGTGACTATTGTCCTCAAGCAAATACCCCTTGCACGCCCAGTTTACAAATTCCATTTGGATAGTGGCTGTTTTACATTTGTTTAATAATCACTATGGCAAGTAAGAAAATTGGTCATTTTTCAGTGCTTTTCAAATCATTCTTTACCATCTCCTATTAATTTCATGCTAACACAGAAATATTTCAGCACCCCTTTTAACCATACTGTTGAGCTGTTTGTCCATGAAGCAAGTGGCTTCATTCATTCATCTTTTCTACAAAGACAGACTACACTGATTGCATAACATCTATAGATTATATTTGTGCTGTGGGTGTTGGTGTCCAACACTGACTGTTTTTACCATATTACATTCTCTCTGTGTACATCTGCCCTCTGCATGTTTTCCTTGCTTGAAAATACCACAGTGCTTCAAACATATTTCATGTTTAAGTTGGAAAGGTACAGGCAAAGGCAAGATGCCAAATTCAAATAGCAAACTGTGAAGAGAAGGTTTCTCTAAAAGCTTTTAAATTGCACAAAAGCAGAATATTGCATACATCAAGTACAGTTGAGGCTGTGTAGCATTCTGCACTGCAGTAAATATGAATTACATAGACAAGAGGTTTCTTGGTAGAATCCCCAATCTGGAAGTTTTGATCTAGTTACCTGAAGTGTACAGATAATTAATCTGTTTACAAGCTGATGCTTTCAAAGGTTGAGTGAATTTCAATACTTGGCACATGGTGTGCAGCTGGTAGACTTGACCTTTTCAAGCAATACAGTACATTCTGTGTAACAACACACTTGATAAGGAAAATTAGTTTATGGATGAATCACCAGAACTGTACATGTGCATGTGCCTTAAACAGATCTGTATAAGCTTCTGCACTGGATAATAAATAAAACAGAACATAATTTTTTTTTCCCCCTCCAAGGAACATGTATATAGTAAGGGACAACAAACTACAAGAGACAAGGGTAATACAGGAATAAAAGTTAGAAGGCTCAAGGTAGCTTGGATAAATAAATACAGAGGAGGAGTCTGCAAGTACATGAGCACAATTCTTGACAAAATACTTCTGTCTTGGGAAACAAGATTAAATCAAGTGGATGAGATTTTAATGGCAAGTACATCAAGCACAAAAGACAAATTAAAAGACCTCAGGGAAAAGATCTTCTCTTACAAAAAACACCAAATACTCCCCAGGATGTTCCACATCCACTTCATGCACCTCAGTGAGGTCAGAGCTCCTGAAGGAGGGAAGAGATTGTGGTATGTGGCACAACAACCCACAAACACCAGAAGTGACAACTAACATGGGAAAGCATATTTACTCCTACACGTTTCTGAAAAATGAATCTTCATAGATTGTGCTAAAATTAAAATTCTAAACAGTAATTAAAAAAAAGAAAAAAAGACAACTGAATAGTTGTTTGTAGGCTTAATTTTTCCAGACAGAATTTTTGTTACATGAGAGCTTTAGGGGTTGTATATATGTATATATATACACACACAGTTTTAGATATGCAGAAAAAGGTGTTCAGTAGAAAAGCTTTAAGTATAAACACTGATTTTTGCGTTTCTGTTGGATTTTTTTCCCTTTGCTTCTTTTATTTAACACCCCAGTTAACTGAATGCAAACATACATCATCACACAAGAATGACATTTTTTCTCCTATTCTGCTTGATTATTTTACTTCTGCCTTACAACCATGAGAAAGGCAGCATGAACTGAGCCTTGTGTTTACTGCATTTACTTATTTTTAATAACTAATTTTTCATAATTTATTATCACAAGCTTCACATAATCTAATAATCTAAAGATCTAATCTTTTCCATCACATTTCCTTCCTGCAATTATGTCAACCTTATAACAGCAATAAAACCCTGTCAATAAAACAATTATTAACTGCCTAACACTTACACAAGCTCTTAGCATTCCACAAATCCCAGCTCATCCTTTACCATTCTTGCAACCTACTCCTACTGTACGCCACCATCAAATCACAGACAATTTTCTGCAATCTCACTTCTACACTTCTGTCCTGTTTGACAGACTCATTCTGAATCAATACTGTATTTCACTTGCTGTAATCAAAAGGCAATAGGCTTTATTATGATGCCATCCAAATTCCTCTTTGGACATTGGAGTACATGCAGCATTTACCATGAAATAGGAAAAGGAATTTAATCCTTACACATCATGAAAAAGTTCAAGTTGAAAAACTTAAATGTGATGTGGAGGCTTGACAAAGTTTTCTAAGGCTGACAAGACTTTGGATAAACTCAAAATGCTCAAGAAGTTAGTTTTCCATTAAACTATCAAAACATCAATGCAGACATGGATTCAAGTTAAATGTGTAAGTTTAAAATGAAAAGTTAGGGTTCCTTTCAATTCAAATTGCTATCTTCTAGTACTGTTAAATAAGAGAGAGCTGGAGTTAGCAATACAACCAGAAATATGAATGAGCCAGAGCAGCAGGGGGAAACTGGGTAGGTACGTCCAGCTTATAAATCTGTACAGTGACATTTCAGAATGAAAACCACTTTGCACTCTGCACCCCCTCAGTGTCTGCAAGCTGTTCTTACACCAGCAGCAGTGGGTGTGAGACATGACAAGTTCCTACTTCACTTGGTTACCCTATACTTCCTGTATTAACCTGGGAGCACTGGACGCAGACCAAAAGGGCCTTTGGTCGGGGAGATGCCGCGGACGATGCAGTCGAACAGGAAACTGATCTGCTCCCCTTCAGCACATGAGAGGAAAAAAACACCAGCCCCTGCAAGAAAGCACAACATAAATATGTATGGTTTTCACCTGGAAACACGAGAAACATATCTAGCTAAAGCTATTTATAACGTAGCAGTCAAAAGAGTTTTAAGTGCAAGCCATGAAAAGAAGCCACCAAGATATTCTCCTGGGAAAAGAAATAAATTCAGGTCAGCCCTCAGACACTATACCACAAACATATATCTAAGTTCAATAGCTGCCTAATAATTTATGTTATTTTAATGACATTCAGGCAGTTAGTGTCCTAGAATCACAGAATGGATGGGTTGGAAAGGACCTTAAGGATAATCTCATTTCAATCCCCCCCCGAATGTGAAAGCAGACACCTTACTCTCAACAGCTGTCCAAATCTTTTAGTCTTATTTACCCCCAAAATTTTGTAGGTCAAACTTAGCTATGCAGGAAGTATCAGGGGTACTTAAAGTGTCTTCAAAAGAATGAACCAAGTTAATTCTACTTTTAACCCATTTTAAGCAAGAGAAGCTTTTTATTTACCAATAAATTAGAATTTGGTTATATTGCTGGATTATAGTATGAATTCTCCTAGACTAAGTCCTATGTGTCTATTATTAACAGAACGTAATACAACTCCACAGGTTGTCATCAGATCTTTACCCTTTGCTCTATTCTGATATTTGCTTTCCATTCATTAAGAATAGCCCCAAGCAAAATTAGAATGAGAATCACTAAATAAACAAACAAGTTATGAGCTCCATGACACATGGCTACATGAACAACACAAAATACTAGAAGGGCTCCACAGAACATTTTATAAATTGTCAGTCTAAATATAAATCACACCAGGGAAAAATCATCTTAAAACATCAGACAAAAGACTACCCCAGTAACCAGAAATTTCAAGGAAATAAACTTCAACACCAGACAAAAAGGGAAATTAAATTAGTATAGAGACCTAGAAATGCTGCCACTTCACCAGAGCCAAGCATACTAGAAAACTCCAATATCAAATCTTAGACCTACAGAAGGGCTTTGCACATTACTGTCCTTGTGACTCAGACCCCTAAACTGGCCATGTGTTTGACTTCTGCACGTCTCTAGCCAATTCTGAGTTGCATATGTATTTTTTCCAATTTAACTCAAAGAAGCAGAGCTGATCTTGACCAGAATGACTGCATCCCCATCACTTTCCAAACACATACCCTTTCATATCCAACAAGATACTTATGTTTCACTTAAGCAATGGATACACTTTTGACAGCTTGACAAAGGGTTGTGGGATTCCAACAAAAAAGGATAATAGAGAGTGGACCACAAACCACAATACCTATTTGAGTAAATTACATACAACTAGCAAGCTATAAACTAACATCTCTAGGAAAAACACACTGGGCCACACTGTTGTCATTGTCAATTTATGCCACATCTAGGTCTCTGCCAATTCTGCTTAAGTTATTCAAGACAACATTGTTAGAGGCATCTTCATAACTTGATTTGTCACTCTACCACATTTGCATCTCTTCAGATCTTACCTATCAAGAATTCTTCAGCCATAGAAACATGAACACACCCTGGCTTCAGGATCAGAGGCCATCTAGGAGACCACAACACTAATCACACAGCCTGACAGATATGAAGGTTTCTGCTGGTGACTCACTTGTAGTCTTGTCCCATCTCCCCTACCCAGGAGATGCCAAAGTCAGAGAACATTGCATTAGGATAAAAAAGTCCTGAGTAAAATGTATTCAGGAATTATTTGAAATTCAGCTTTTTCTTTGAGCTGAGCTCTCCTCCCTGAAGAGAGAGTCTACATGAACATGACCTTTGCATTCCATGCACCATAAGCAAGCTGCATATTGACAGAACATAGCAGAGGACATTCAGGTCTCAAGCACAATGATGTACAATGTGGCTTGATAAGTCAGCAGAATCCTACACCTCCCTGTTGCCACTCAGGGAAAAAAAAATAATTCCTCAAATATTTCTGTACATAAAGAGTACATCCGGACCACTTTGTTCTTTTATAACCTTTTTCAAGAATTATTTAAACTCCTAAGAGGCTCTACAAGCCTTTGACTTTAAATGTGTGCGTATGAGCTGGCTGCTTAACTCAAAGGATTTTTTCTGCAAATAACTATCAGCCATCTGGAAATCCCAAAACCAAATGTGATGACCTTTATATAACCAGTGCAAAGAGCGTATGTCCATGTGGATATGAATGCGAACATAAATCCAACATAAAAGTACAGTAATTTCTTTGTAGATTCTATTATTCATATGAGAACCTTAATTGCTGACTGACTCTTACAGGAAACACTTTCTTTCTAGTTTTGGTAGGTAGAACTAGATTGCAAGGGAAGGAAGAAGTCTGAGGGTCCTTGCGAAAAACATCAAGCGAGATGAATGAATAGGTAGGGCTTAGCTGAGGCATACAAAAAAGCAACCAATTACATTTCTTTTCTACTTTCTTGAGAAAACTGAGTAATTCACTAGTGGAAATTACATATCTCAGTCATGTGTTGGAACAGGTTTGGTGCACAGGCATTTAGAAGCCAAAGAATGTGTGGTATGCATCACTGTAATACCATGCAGCTGTTCCCCAGACTGAAGGGCTCACTCAGCTCTCTCCATGGGCCGTGGGACTTGGTGAAAAGCAGCCTCCAACCACTTGCACAAGACTGAGACTCTCAGCCAGCCCTCTGTGGCAGTCAGCAGTAAAGCATTGTACAATCCCTCAAACATTCAGGACAAATTGCCAACTTCATAAAACTTCCAAGTACTACTTCTTAACCTTGCCAATGTTGATTTTAACTCATCGTATTAAAAAAGCAAACCCATGGGCAAACACACTTTCAAAGCAGACAATAGCCAAGAATTACTTCAATCTCTGTACTGTGTGTGAAAGCAGGGAGGAAGAGTCAGTCCTGTCCCATTAATTACTACTCCTACCAGGTGCCAGACAATACTAGAGGCTTTTAGCTGCAGGACAGGTAGGAACCACAGCAGCTCATTCCATGGCAATCAATATGTACATCCCAACCCTGGCCTTGAGCAGGCCCCTTCAGAGGGTATCTCACACTGCTCTTCTCTCTGGGGAAAATGACAGAGTATTCCTATTATTGACAACTAGGATAATAGGCATGACAACTAAAACCAGATAAATAGAGACAGTGTTGGTTGTCTGCAGTAGGCCTAAGTAGGAGACAGGACAGAATATCTGCATAAAAACAGAAGTTTTAATCTATGCAAGCCAGGATTTTTCAAAAAAATTGCAGATCTTGCTCCAGTTTAACCACCCCTACTACTTCTAAATTTCAAACAAATGCAGGAGATGAAGCAAGAAAGGAATAAAGAAAGGAAGGACCAAATTTCAACAAAACACCAAAACAATCACAGAAATACTCCTGCTTTTCCTGCAAGTAGAATTTGTTCTTTCAAAGGGCGCAAAGGGTCCTACAAGTTCCTTTCTTCAAGGAGATGCTGTCAGAAAATATGAGGCAGCTTTAAACCAGGCAGCTAATCCTGAAGCACTTGAACACTGGAGAGCCTGAATTCTCATGGTGTTAATGTGCCCTTTTATTACCCTACTTGATTTCTTTTTTCACACTGACCTCCAAGTGAAGATTCTCCTGGCAACTGGTCATTTTAACTGGTGCATGCTAATTGAGCTGGGAACTTGGGAGAGTGAGAGGCTCCTTTTTTCCAGCCTGTTCTTCCATGTAAACCTCTCAACTGACAGCTAGGCAAGGACACCCGATTTTTTGCAAATGGTTTATGACTAAGCTTCAGCTACAGACAGAACAAAATTCTGGTCCAGAAAATAACTTATTGATGTTGCAGACAGGTAAAAGATTTTATAAAAGAAAGGCCTTATGAAATCAGGCCTTGCTATGTTCAATTGCCAAAGCTAGCCTGTCACTTCTTCTAAGTGCAGCTAAGTAAATTCCATGTTCCCATGCCAAAGCAATCTTGGGTATTAAGAGTTCATTAAGAGAACTTATTCCTGGGGAGAAAAACAAGTGCACCTGCATAAATATTAGATCTGTTCCAGGAGAACCCACAAAGGAAAAATGTAACAACCTGAATCTTAGTATGTGCACATCAATCACCTTCTGACCAGTAAATGAAGTAGTAAGAAAACTACCAACCAATGGTGTTGCACACGAGGTCTGTGAAAACTGTATAAAATAAGTTATGGGAGTAAAGAACTGGCTTTTCTGCATGAAGAAAATGGAGTCTCAGCTGATTTATTACAATTTTCAGATTTCAGAAGCAGAAAAAATTATTTTTTAATCTCTAACAGTACAATTGTGATGTTAAGAGCAAGAGGAATTCAGAATGTAAATACTCTTCTTCCTATTCATGAAAAATCACCTAGATTTAATGTTTGAAATCTCAGCATTATCTCTGATGATTTCCCTTTTCCTGGACTGAGTACGAAAGCCCTTGGAGTTGAATTAAACTTGTACTAGGCAACAGAAAATAATTAAGTATTTTATATTTATAAAAACTTTTGTGAGGATGCAAGAAAAATAAACAGATTCATATCCTTTTAGACCTCAGTTCTGCCACAGATATATCCAAAAAAGCTCTGCTTCAGTTTGGGGCTTCATGTGGTTTATTATGGAGAGGAGAAGCAATCAAATCACAAAATTATTGGTTCCTTTTAATTAGGTATTTATTACAGTGATATTTAAACCTTAAATTCACTAATCTTTGGCATTCAGAATTCCACAGGATAAATGTGAGTAAAGATATGGTTTAAACTGTAGGAAAGTAACATTAATAATAGAGTCTGCATAATATTATATTACACTTATATGACAGGGTAATAGAGAGTGCTTTTGTTTAGGCATTAAAACAACTTCTGTAATAACATATCATTTTTTTTCCTGAATACTACTTGTTTGCCTCAAGAATTCCAGAGAACTGAAGTAAAAGACATCTGAAGAAAGATCATCTTTCTCCTTAAAATGGTCTTTCTCTTTACCAACACACTTCTGTCAAGAGTAACTAGAGTTATCTTTCTTAAGGTTCTATTTTGAAAAAGTCTTTTCTTATAGTGGCAATATGAAATCAAGTGTTTAGACTGAACACATATTTAAATGTTGTTATGCCTGCAGATATGTTTGACTGCTTAGTTAAGGGCAACAACTCCTTTAACAAGATCAGCTTGAACTTGTAAAGAGTTTCCAACTGTGGCAGGCTATTTTGTACCAAATTGACGATGCTGTTCTTCTCTTTGAACGCACACATGCACAGGAAAGGCAAAAATACCCTTTCATGGCAACTGAAAGGTCTCAGCTATCAACACACACATTTCTTAAGAATGATCCACAGGGTAGTGGGACCCTTTCCAAAGCACTTTTCTAATTCTGTTCACATTTAACCTTAAAAAATAATAATTTCATATTTTTAAAAGCCATGCACACAGGAGATGATGACCTCCTGTTTCTTACCAGAAACGAGTGTAAGTTTAAGGGAGGAGAGAAAAAAAAAAGAAAAAGTGCCATGGATAATTCAGGTTCAGGTTCTATCACCTACAGCTCCTCATTTCACAGAATCACTGAGGGCCAAAAAGATCCTGACACAATCAAGTCCAACCTTTGACTGGACACCACCATGTCAACTCAGCACCATGTCCAGTCATTTCTTAAACATCTTCAGGGATGCTGATTTCACCACCTCTCCAGGCATCTCATTTCAATGCTTGACAACCCTTCCTGTGTAGAAATTCCTCTCAAAGCCCAACCTCCTCTGGCACAGCCACTTCCTCTCATGTCCCTTGTTGCCCCAGAGAAGAGACCAACCCCACCTGGCCACACCCTCCTGTTAGGTCAGCAAGAGGTCAGGAACTTGGGTTTCCACTCCATAGAAGCATAGCAATCAGAATTTACATGCAGAACAACAGTATGCAGTTCCCAGGAAGAATATATTTGGATTTGGATCAACTTCGAAATCTTCTAATTTTTCAGTTTGTTTATTGAAGGAAGTATGCAAGTCAAACAACTTCACATCCAAACTGGCAATCTGCATGCCCACCTGTGCTCACAGATCATCAATTCAGCATGGCTTCAAACTCTGCTTATGAAATTAAAACCTTATTAATATAAACCTAATGATATGTCATTATACATGTGTATTAATTAACTATCATTTTCAGATCTTGCATGCATTTTATCTGAAGTGAGAACTTGAGAAGTCCTAAATTGGCCACTGGAACAAGAGATTTATCTCCATGTAAAGGTGTACCTTAGCTACTAGGCTACAGAAACTAGCTTCAGCTTGCTTGCTTTACTTTGACCTCATAAATCACATGGCTTCACCCCCTAGTTACAAAGCTGCCAATAGGGAAGGGACCAGAGAGTTGTTCTAACTTTTAAGAGCAAAAAGTCCTTTATGGGATTTAGAAATTAGCATTTACACAATGAGAACATTGATGCTGCCTGTAACCTCAAAGCTCCATATCACTTTCCCCTCACCAAACAATAAAATAATTAATCATAATTTAATAATCTGAACATTAAGCCATTTTACCTTATCTGTTGCATAACACAAGCCATAAAACTTCATTACCTTATTTTTACTCTGTGTTCAATAGCAGTTTTTGACTAAACATCTTCTGGAGAGCCACAAGGCAATTTTCAGCCAGGACTGCAGACAGTCACATTTGCCCTGAAAGCCAGGGCTGAAGCCTGCAGAAATCTACTCAGAACAGACCCTCTGATAATAGGCTACCCATTTGACAAAGTGGCACAGCTGGTTCTGCAATCTCCACTTGGAATGAGAATGCATTTACATTTCTGCAGAAGGCATCAAGCAACATTTAGAAGGCAGGTTCTGTTTGTACTTACAGAAGCCGCACCTGGTACCCCCTTCAAAGATGAATCCGTTCGGGACAGCTCCGTAACGACGCAGATCTGAGAGCTTCCACTGCCCCATGACACTGGGAGGAAGGTCCTTCACAAGGACAAGGATGTCATTGCAGAAGTGCAGGGTAGCAGGCCCACTCTCTAGTTTTGTGCCAGGGGCTACAAAGACTTGAAATCTATGAACTATCAAATAAGGGGAAAAAAAAATTACTACAGAATATACAAGTGTTCTGTAAGTCATTCTGTTCAGCTGTGGTATTTGGACCAAACCCTGCCCACACCATGAGACTCTGGAATAAAGATCTACATGGAGCCCAGACAGCCACATGTAAGGAGCTGTAAAACCATCACTCCCTATTATGCCAGTTTAGGATTTGAAAAAATCCAACATATCTTGGCCTAATGCTACAAATTATTGAAGTTGCAATGCTACATTGATTTATTCTAAATCTTCCAGGCTAGTCCCTATCTCAGATTAGTCAATTATCCAGCCCAGACTTCACTTTCCTCTTCCATCCCTGCATCATTACATGGGTTGGTTTCTGTCTCCTCCTCTAACCTGTATCTCTCCTTTCCCACACTCATGCACAAAAAATAAAATGGTGCTTAAGGAGCCCAAAAGCCAAGGCTCAAAGAACTACACAAATCTCTCTATCACTGACTCATCTGCAACCTTTAATAAACTGCTTCACTTCCTCCCTAGCAGTAAGATGAGGAAAATTACATTTTTCCACCTTTGTGATTCTTTCATGAGTTGGTGATGGTAGATGCCAAGACATTTAAAAATGACTAGGAAACTAAGTGATTTATAAGTAACAAACACTTTTAGATGTCAGTTAATTTTTCATATTTCACATCCTGAATTTTAAAAGAATGAAGAAAGAAAAAGAAACACCTATCTCATTCAAGTTTACAAAATCCAGGTTCAAATCCCAATTCCAGTATCATCTATATTGCAGTATCCTGACCTAATGTAGCTGTTCTAGGCTGGTCTCCCATTTTCTCTTCCAGGGCTATTGCACTCTGAATAATAAGTTATTTGGATCACTTCAAGGGCTCAAATCTCAGTGTTTCAAAGGGAACAATTTAAGCGAGCAAGCATATAATTCTCAAACAATTGTTTTGACCTCCACTACTACTCTAGTTTCTTTCATATTGTGATTAGACACACACAAAAGAAATCCAACAAAATAAAAACAAAAAACCCACAACAAATTTTTAAAAAAATACAACACTTGTCTTAGTAGAGAGAAGCATTGAGACTCATATTTCCAAAAGAAGGGTTTTGGTGGTGTTTATCAAGAAGCACAGATTCAGCTTTTAGTTATGCATCAAAGATCACACTAACAGCTCCCTGCCTATGAAATCTATAGGGTAACTTCCAGGTACTCTCAGTTCTTACACCCACTCTTCCCCATTTCTTGCCCATGCTTCTTCAAGCATCATGAATTTCATCTGGGTCTGAGTCCTGCTTCTCATCTAACTGCTTGCTATATTCTTAGTCACGATCTGAGCTGTAAGCCAACTCCTCATCTATGACATGCATTTGCTAAGTTCCCTAAGGCTCCAGCAGAATTAGCCACAAAGTCATTCCAGTGAAATGTGCAAGGAGACAGAGATAGATCTAACTAACCACAGCCCTGCCAGTAGCACTGCTAGGGAGCAAATCAATAGTCACACCATGTCCCCTTTTGGGCACGCAGTTGTTACGCAACCTGCTTAAACGTAAGGCATGAAAAAGAGCAAAACCATCATGATCAGTAGTGCCCAGAAAGGAATCTTTAATGTCATTTGCACTCCTCTGCTCAGTTAACTCTGCCCAGTATTTTGCTGGCAATTAAACCACAGGAGAAGCAGCATTAGGATACTTTTTGCTTCAAAACTGAGGAATGAAGCCCACTCCACACAAACACAAGCTGCAAGTTACAACAGCTGCTGAGCACAAAGAATTCCAGCCCAAATTCTAGACCACTGTCAAAACAGAGAATACCCAAATCTGAACAAAGCCAAAGTAAAAGGAAAAGCATATTTGAAAATAAAGATTTTTTTCCATATACCACTTTCTAAACTAGAAATTTCTTCAAAATTCTCCCCAGCCATTGACTTCTCCTACTGTATTTAAAAAAAAAAAATAAAAAAATAAAAAAAAATCTGTGAAGACACAGAGAGGAGTATTTCCCAGAACAAAAAGTACTACTTAAATCCATCATTTTCTTCAGCCCATCTTTTCCTTTTCACAGCTATGCACTGACCTACAGTATGCTAACTTCTCAAAATGAGTTGTGAGCCCAAGCACATTCCAAGAATCACATCTACCTCATCTGCTAAAAACTGAGAGAAAACACTGGGAACTCCAGTGTGAACGCCTCCATTCTGTGGTCCTCATTCAAGAACAGAGTCAGCTCCTTTCACTTTTTTTTTTTTGCTTCCCAGACTCTGAGGTCATCTCCCTGTAGCCTATTTTTATCATCCAGCCACCTTATTTTCAAGGCACACAAAGGCACCCTTACTACACTTTAAGAAAAAACACCAGCCACTATCCTCTCTTCATCTACACTCTTTTCTATTTCTGTCTGCTCAAACTAGAGTCCCTTTGACTTCATCCTCCTAATTGAACATGCACTGAAAGATAAAATTCTGAAAAAAAAAAAAATGCAGTGCTTTGGTTTATTCTCCTGCCCCTATGCTTTTTTTGCAATTAACTTTATGCAAATTATTGCCAGTTCAACCAATTACACTTGTTTTCTTACTTCTGCATTTCTTCACTTCCACACATACCTCTCCCACTTCACCTTTACTCCATGGCTGCACATATCATAATCCAGTAGGCTCTATTCCTACTTCATTCACAGCTTTCCTTGAAAAAACCTCTTCGCTGTTTTTGCATGTCCTGCAATCCCAACCATAACCCTCACACCCAGACTGAGATTACTCCAGCACTACATCAGTGCAAGATCATAAAAAACAAACCTACTCTGTCATATTCAAATACTGCTTCAGCTTTTAGGACAAGCCTATGCTATATATAGATCCCAAACCTAGTAAAAAACAAAATAGGACTGTAAGACTACAGAGCTGCATCATCCAAGTGCACTGACCACTCCAGATAGTCATGTATTGTTCAGCAACCCCTCTAACATCTCCTGTTATGCAAGGCTTTGTATTTGATAGCCCTGAGAGGTACATCCACACATCTCACTTCTGATAGTTCTACATAATTTTACTGTAAAATTCCCAGGCCATCTTTCTGCATATGTACTGCAAAGGAATGAGCCCACAAACCCAACAGATGGCAGAGCATATGTAACAAATGATAAAGATTGCTAATGTGTGTCTCCCTCACACCTACCCTCCTTCCCTAGTTATGACTAAACAAACATAAGACAGATACTATGGATTACCAACATTATCATTCTCTGCTCACCATAGTACATTTTAGAGTTGCTAACCAAGGAAATAAAATGATAGGTTTTAAAAAAATAATAGGACAATAGAGAAAGGTGCAGTTAGCTGGAAAGAATGTGTCTGATGACACTCCTTATTTAAACAGGTCTCTTTCTGAAATGGCACACTAGCAGCAATGGGAATTATCAATGCAATACCCAGCTCAGCAAACTGGGCATGAACTGGCAAAGTTCTTCTCAGGACTTTGCATCTCTTAATTCAGGCTCCCTCTGGGTCCTTTGGCCAGAATCCCTAAGCAAGTTGCAGGACCAGAAGTAGAAGTTTGATCACTTTGTTTTAAAGCTACACACCATCAGTGTCAAAATCAAAACCCCAAGTTAACAGCTGTCATAGTTATCCTTCAGTACCTGGTAGCCAAAACCTATTGTAAGGGACACCTGCTTTAACATCTAAGGGAGAGAACAGTTTCTGAACTCTGACATGACTGACAGTCTTGTCCTGAACTGTACTGTTTTATTTGCATTCTTGCTTCCCTTTCTTTGGCTTTTTACAGTGTGGGGGGGAAAAAATAACAAACGACAGAGTGAGAAGACGAAGGTTACCTTCCCCCAAACTGTAGCGTATTCGTACATCCCAGGCGTACATTGTTTCCTTGTTCTCGAATCCCAGCATCACAACTTGGGAGAGACAGATGATTGCGAGCGTGTGATTCAGGCCCTCATAGGAGAGCCCAGGATCCAAGCCACAGATGTCTTCTAAGGTCATGCTGCTCCTCTCCTTGTGCCCTTTTGCTCGTTCAGATTTATCCTTGTACACCAGCATGAGCAAACAGTCTAAAAGGAGCAAAACTGTCAGAGATGATGATGCAGAGCACAGACCATAACAAATTTCTCAGCACTCTGCTGCAATACAAAGGAGCTTTAGACAACTGCAGGATCAGCTCCATCAAGTCAATGTAAAACTCTCACTTCTTTTCCCAGCCCACCCCCAGGCAGTTTATCATCCTTGTTTTCAGGAAGCAAACACTAAAGGTGTGTTTCAAGGGTAAACCTACAGGCTCAGAAATAAGGAGGCCAGTAGTAAATCTTCCCTATTTTATTCAAAGTCCAGCGGCATTTCAGATCCTCTCCTGAGTCTAGCGGGGACTGCCTCATTCATTCTGAGCATTAGGAGCTATGCTAGGATAGCTGTTCACATTACAGACTCCAAAGACCAAGAGGCTATTGTTGTCTGTATTTTCATTAGAACATACTGAACCACAAATTAAATTCTTACAGTAGCTCACAGATTACCCAACCACTAAATGGCAAGCAGACTGCGCTGCGAAATTGCTCCTGTCGGCTCAGGTTTCCCAGTTAAACACTACACAGCCAGCATTGCTAAAAATCATTATGTGCCCCACCTTCTTTTATTTCTTTCTTTCTTTAGTGTTTGCTTGTGTCACCGGTTGTTATTAACCCATTCCCAGAGGTGTTTATTACAAAGTAACTATGCAATGGAAGAAACTAGTTCAAGTGCCACAGCTCCATGGACAAAGCAAGAATTTCACAAGCAAACCCAAAATAAAAGGGGAGCGACCTCTCACACCTTTTGTTCATGACAAAAGCAGCCCTCTTTCCTCCACGTTCATTTCCTATCACACAGCACACAAATGCATATGAAACTGATGGTCAATATCAAAGCTGCAACATCCACAGCTTAAGCTGAGCTACAAATCACAGAAGACAAAGACCTCCATGCACCATTTATAAATACTGGGGGTGGTGCTCCCAGCCCTGCTGAGGTGCCCTGCAGCTCTCAAAAGGGCAAGGGACTGGAAAAATCCCCATCCACAGAGACAAAAATGACTGAAAGGCTGAACTGTCTGCTAACTAATGCAGAGATTTGCATGGATCCCCAATTGTCTTTGTGCACCTGTTGGCAAAAACAGCTGCAACCACGGTATTTAAGCATTCTGCAATATAGTTGTGTGTCTGAAGAATGGCTATGGTTTACATACCAAGAGAAGAAAATCGCCAGGGAATGTCTCAGTAAACATGGATAATTTAGCTAGAATAAAAGTAGTATTTTTGAGGAATAAGCTATATTATCAGTCAGGTTCCCCCATCTACCCCCTTCAAAGCTGGCTAACTCACGTTAGAAACACAGGCCCATGTTCACAGGTCCATATACGAACTCTACAACCAACAGATGCCATTTCACACAGAGAGGTTTCATAGATTTAGATGAGATACAGCTGTTTAAAACACTAAAATATTACTGTAACAACTCAGGTAACAAAGAATTACTAAGAAGCCTTCAGTCTTTCTAGCAAGAGCCAGAGGCTGATTATGCCAGGGCCATAATCCATTCTGCAGCAATGCAGATTCACGTTTTCTAAGTGTAGGCAACATTTAGCCCTGGAAATATAAACTTTTGGGCCCAAACGTTTTCCCTGTTGGAAACAGATTGGGAAGCCTGAAGCCTACTTTTTCCCTGTGCAGCAGAAAAACATCAGCTCTGTGTAACGTTTTCAATTTCCCCTTCAGAAGCATGGAAACGATCTTATTTTTTTTTCCTTCCTTAATTCAAAATGTCATTTTATTTTTAAATTGAAGTGATATTTTCTGTCAAAACACTGATCAAAAATAACTGCCGAGCTTACAATGTCAGCTTTTTTTTTTTTTTTTTTTCACAGCCAGCAATCACCCTGAAGAAATCAGTTCNATTAAAAAAGTGTATTTTGAACGGGCCCAAAGCCAATGGCTGTGCCTTGAAAAGTCACTTTTCCCGTTGTTTTAGTGATAGCGGGAGCTGGCCCCGAGGCCGGACGGGGCCCCGGGCAGCGCAGCTCAGGGATGGCCCCGCCGAGGCCTCTGCGGGCCCCGGGAGCCGGGC
>WEIU01015043.1:288450-303677 GCA_013389925.1 Aegithalos caudatus
GGACTTTGCCGCTGACCGCAGGGGCTGCCCCGCGCCCGGGCGGCCGCAAAGCCCGCACCGGAATTACGGAGCGGGGCCCGCCTCTGGCCGGCCCAAACGCGCCCTTCACGCACCTTCCTTATAGTGCCCAGTTTTCACTTTTCAAAAGTGTAATTACAGCTCTTCTTGGCTCCCAGAAGATACTGCCAACTACCCCAGATAAAAATACTCTTCTCACGTTTTTTTTTCTCCTCTTTGCAATGCAACTGTCACGAGATAACAACCCGCTTACACCAAACCCGAAACAGCTACAATTAATAGAATAAGATGTGTTAATGATGTCCTCAGATTTATTTCTACGAGCAATGGACTAATTAGAGTCCATTATTCCAAAAATACTCCTGCTGCATCTTATTTGATGGTAATTAGTTCTTCAGCTTTTTTTTTAAACAGCACTACAGCATATTTTTCTTTCAGTAGCACAATAGAAGGGGTTTTTTAGATGTTTGCATTTATTTCTTCCTTTAAAATCGGTCAGTTTGCATGGAATAACATACAATTTAATAAAACCAACTTTTAAGTGTGTTTCATAATGGATTAGGGAAGTATTTGTTCAACTGGCTTTGCATTCTAATTCAATTTCAATGTAGAGTTAGGAAAAATATCAGATAAAATTTCGCTAGAGCATTTGAGTTTGGTTTTCATTTTAACCAAAGCAATAATCACTTAAAGGGTGAGAAATATGGAGAATTAATTTCCATGGGGTAATGCTCAACAGAAAGGCAGGAGGCAGACTCTGGAGTGCCCCATAGGAATGTGATTGATGTCAAGGTGTGAGAGGACATCTCACATAACCCAGACATCTCCTTTCCACCCCTACCCTGCATTTGTAATACCATGCTAGTCACCTCACAGCTGATGCTCAAACGATTTTCATTTAATCCCACCAAGTCAATGCAGTTACAGAGGATAAACAGGCTGTTTTGAAAGCCACAAATTAATTTTAATACATTCAAAGTATTCAAATCATTATCAGCTGGAGATTTGTCATTTAGACCTTTGAGGGCAGAACACAGACCATGCAATATATGTTTTAAAGTGTGTTATTGTTTGAACTGATTTTGCTGTGTACTGGTACAAGTAGCATAGATTTTGGAAACAGGACAGCTAAAAAATTCTACACAAATTGTCAGACCCACCAGTCTAACACCTATCCTATCAAACAGCCACCTTCTTTACTGCAAGAGAAGACCAAGAGAGTATATACAACACAAAACTGCAAGATCAAAACTGTGCACAGTGTGAATAGATGTCAATTTCAAAGTGAAACTGAAGTCACAGAACAGATACAGACAAAGAATGGCTTCATCTTTGAGTGGAAACCTGTTCCTGATGAATCTCTTCCAAAGAAGAGCAAATAGTTCCTTCCTGCTGCTGCAGTACTTGTCCCAGCAGCAGGTACAGTTGGCCCTGTCAATGGTCACATTCATTTTAGGGCATTAAGCAAGCCAGACTCATACTGCACATTCCCAGGGAGGCAGATCCACACAACAAGAGTCTTCAGCTTATTTTGAAATTAAGATCCCAGAGGTGGATATCAGTTTTTCAAGCTAGTGTTTAGTGCCTCTAAAAAAACAAACTAAAGGCTTTAATCTTGGCACTCACAGTATCAATAGCTGAGAAACACATCCTGGTGCTTACATCTGCCTACTGGAAATGTGTATGACCCTTGCATTAAACTGGGAGCACCACCAGCTGAAATGGACCCCTACAGGAAGATTTTTGGATGCCTTCCAGCACAAAATGTTATTTCATCTTTCTACCAGCTCTCAACCTGTAGAACAACCTACAGAGGGATTCAAAGATCTTACTGTAACTTTATACGTAACAAAGTTCAAGAAACAGAGGGTAGATGTTTTTTATTAAACAGTTTACATAATTTATCTAGATTAGCATTGTTGTATATTTGTACTTACACAGATAGAGGTTTTGGTTATTTTTAAAAATCTCTTTTAACTGCAGATAACATTCACCACTATTAAGAAACCCATGAGGACACTGCAAGTACTATAAAACAAAGCACTTATCTGAATATCTAGGCACCACTTTAAAATTCTATTACTTTAAAACACAACTTTTCTTGAAACACTTAAGAGAGTTCATAAATGTTCACTGCCAGGCAAGAAACACATTTCACATCAACACTTAAATGTATCCATCTGACATGGCTAAGGCTCACCATAATAGGGAAAAAATAAAAGAATCTTCCATTCTTTGTCAGACTTTTTCTGTTTAATCATTTTCTGCCTAGTTTTGCTAATACAGCTGAGTCCACTGCCTCTAAACAGCTGTATTTTATAATAATTGGTTTGATTTTTCCCATAGCAATTCCATAGACCATGACAGTAAAGCCTGTGGTTTATGATATCACCAAATCCCTAAGGAAAATGTCAAGCTACACCCCAGCTATCTAGTTGAAAAATCTGTTACAAGAAACCTCCTTTCTGAATTGTCTAAATAGTTGAACAACTTGTTAGTACAAAACCTAAGACATCTTCAAAACATTGTCAAATTAAAGAAACGTTTAGGGATTTATCATCAGGTGAAGTATTTCCATTGCTATCCTCAGGGCAAGGAGCAGATCACAGTCTGCAAAAGGTCGTGGCTGTATCAACCTAAATCAGCTGCTCCAAATTCCAGCATTTTTCAGCAAAAGACTTTGAGGTCTTAGGAGGTGTTGCAGTAACCTTGCCGGAAAATTGCACACCAGATTCAGCAGAGCTCTGAGGCACGTTCCTGGTTTTACGTCAGTGGAACATAGAAATATGTTTATATAAAAATATGCTTACGTGTTTGGTTGAAACAAAACCTAAACCCTCTGGTTTCTTTCCCCAGAACTATTGTTGCATTTAGCTGAGGAGCAGCTTTACCTGTGTTGTTCTCATGCTGTCTCTTGCCCTGAGCTTCAAGAGAGAATTTCTCAGGAAGAGGGAATTTAATTTTTGATTCTGCTGTTTATTTTTTTTTTTTTTTTCAACTGCCAATACAGGGACAATATTGTTGCAGGTTGGTTTGGGGGATGACAGCTTCATCAGAAACTGCAAAACAAATCAAATTAGTTTTTATGTGATCAACCAAGCAGACACAGAGTTGTAGATTTTTTGTGCACTGTCTCAATATGTTTGGGATTTTTTTTATTGAGACAAATAAAGGCAGTCTTGTGTGTTGAGCAATCCACAGCCCTAGAATGCTAGAGCAAGGCTGCTGACATCAGATAGAGCAGGCTTGCTTTTGGTGGTTTGGCTTGGAACTGTTAAGGACTACCATGACAGTTTTCATACCAGCTTATAATAAAATATTTATGCCACTTTAATAAAACCAAAACACTCCTGAACCCTGCTTAAAATGTTAGTGTATTTAACTGTTCAGGTAGTTTTTCGGGGGGCTATTTTCTCATTTATCCACTTTACATAGTTTGTCACTCTTGTATATACTCCGGGTTTGTTGACTCTGCCGCAGCCATCACCCCAGCTGATAATTCCATAGAGGTAAGAGATGTCATTTTTCTCACAAGCCAGAGGTCCACCAGAATCTCCCTGCATCAAAAGGAAGCAAAGGTTACCTAATTTGATAGAAAGCAGTCAGATGATGCAGTTTGGGAAAATCATAAAATAGGAATGTTTGCACATGAAATTTAAAGGAAAAAAAAAAAAGGCAATTTACTGAAGTTTCATTCTAGAATGTGGTTTTAGTCACATTCAAATATAATGGTGGATTTTTTAATTACATATTAAACAAAAGTTACAATATATCAGATTTTTTAAAACATATAAAATTTTTAGATTCAGATACCTACTGAAAAGCATGGTTGATTTAGATAATTTTCAATGGAAGTGAACAAGCCTCTGAGGCTTGGCACTGTGTTGTAATACCAGCACTGCATGGACAGGTTACATGGGTGCATTTGGAGAGTTTCTCAATGCAGCTTATTGCAACTTTCAGAGGACATGAGAGTTTTCAAAGAAACACTTTGTGAATCTGGGATGCTGTAATTTTATGTGGCATATGGGGTTTTGCATGTGTTTGAATTTGCTACTGAGTATTTACCTTGTCATTAAACCATAAAGAGAAAAGCAACCCAAACTGCACTACAGAAAGGGTTAATTTTGAACATTTCTACTTATTCTAAACCTTGAAAATATTCAAGACAGGGATTTATTATTATTGTTATTATTATTATTGTTACTCTTAGATCGACTTTCTAGAGAAATGAAATGTTAGAAATTAAAAATGTCACTTAGTAAATGGTACTGGTGAAAGCAGCCATCACTCCAGTTATTTGAGACCAAGGAAAAATGTATTTTTTTCCTATCACAAATGAAAATTCCTTGAGAGCAAAAATACATAGGAAAATTGTGTTGCTTTTATACTGAAGATTTCTGTGACAAGTGAGGGATATCAGATGAAGTCTTGCTTGACTACCTATTTTTCACTATTAGTCTAATTGATTGCAATTTTGGCATCAGTGCACTGATTAAATAAAAAAAAAAGTTTACAGAAAATATTTTTTAAATAATCAAGGAAAACACATTATCTGTTTGAAGTTTCTTGGTCTTGGAATTTTCATTTTGGTCTTGGAATATTTTTATATATAACAAATGGTTTACAGGTTAATATCCAAATTGTACATCAAGAAAACCCAGAGGTCAGCTACATCTGTTGTTACATTAAGAGGTCTACATTATCTCTCCTCAGACCACACTACAACTCTGACAATAGGGAAAAATTAATTATTGATTCACTAATAATGATTTCATGTCACCAGCACTGTTCTTCAGCAACATTTGTGACTGAATCGCTGTTTCTTGGACTTTGCTCTGCAAACCACTTGTCTTTGTGCAGCTCCTTTCTCCTTCCCTTCACTTTCTCCTTCTCAGTCCTGATTTCCATCATTCCAGGGCAGGGAGAGAGAATCAGCTGTAATGCTGTCTCTGGTGTTTGCACTTCCTGGGAAAGGCAAGGGGAGCTGGGCAGGCAGGGTAGTTTCTATCTCTGGCTCCTGTGAACCCTTGCAGCCTCAGCCTGAGCCCGGGCCTTGAGCCACTGCTGGCTGCTGCCATTTCACTCTTGACACCTTTCTTTGGGTGTGTTTATGACCTCTGTGGGGCTTCCAGCAGTATACATGATATTCTTTCCTCCACTTACACTGCCAGCTATTAGATATGTGCTGCCTTTTCACGAATTTATGTTAATAGAGCAAAACCTTCCTCCTTCAAAATGAACTGGAGATGAAATCTGAAGTTTTATGTAAGGAATAATCTGATCCTTCATTTTAAGAAGACTCATCTATCACCACAACAATTCTGCATCCTTATTCAGAGCCGAGGTGTGACATAACTGAAAGTAGCAAGAGCATGAGGTCATTCCATGAAAGACTGAGGTTACATAACACAGTTTCCAATTGACTGACATTCTACACCATTCAGTCACATCCACTATAGAAACCTCAGCTCCTTCCTCCAAGCCTCACCACTGCTCCTCACCTCCTACCCAGGTGTCCTTATTTTCCCTCAGGCAAGAGGCAGCAGCTCTGGGATTTGTCCCCACACAGGTTCATGCTGGTTTTCCTGCAGCACATCCCTGCCAGCTGGGCAGTGATCCATTGCCACCACCTGCAGGCTCAGCCACAACACACCCTCCAGTGCATGGACACTGCCTTGTGTGAAGGTAGGAGGAATATAACACCCTGGAGCACTTCTGCAGAGCTTAATTGACATTGAACATAACAAAAAATATGAAGGTGGAAGCAGTAACAAAAGGTTGATTTCTTTAGGAACATTTCTTTTCTTTAGGAACACTATAAAATCAAAAGTAAGAATTGTAACACTGCAACATTTCTGACCAAAATACATTCCTATCACCTGCCTAGAGATGACACCCAGCATTACCTGACAAGCGTCAGATTTGCTATCGAAGTAGCCAGCACAGAACATATTTTCTGTGAGTTCTGTTCCATAAATTTCAGGACTTCTGCACTTCTCCTCTGGAATAAGTGGAACCAGTGTTTCTTGCAGGACATCTGAATAACCAGATATATCTTTAAAAAATTCCCAGAGAGGAAAATAAAGTCATTTTTATAGAATGTCAAGAGCATAACAGGAAAACACAAGGCACAATACAACACATTTAACACATTTAACACATAATAAACACATTAAACACCTCCCAGTAATATTCATGTTATAGATAACTTTAAAATAAAATTAGTTTTCTAGTGATCACTTTCTGATCCTCCAGTCAGACTCCCTAAAATAACAGTATTGCAATGTGCAGCCATTAATCCACTTTGGCTTCTCTCATTTTCTAGAGGCTCAGGAACAGTACCCCAGCACTCCTGTCCTCACCTCTTTCCACACGTAATAACTCATCCATTTTTCAAAGAGTCCATGACTTCTTTTTGTCTTTAGATTACACTTTCAGACTGGGATATTTGCTCATACTCTGTCTGTCACCAAAATGTGGCAGCCAGCTCCTCAATCCTTCTCATCTACCTACACAGGTCTTTGCTATCTCATCATTGAAGAAGTGCATGTTCCAGCCTCATAATCCTGAAATTCCTCCTCTTAAAGGATGGGATGATTTTTTTTCCACCTTTATCAAGCTGGGTATAAGCAATTCTTAGCCCAAAGTCTATCTGGCCTTCTCCTATTGATGTTTTCAAAGTTTCTTGAAGGTGAAGTTAAAAGTCTCTACCTGGAGAAATCAGGGGAAGGATTCACTTTACTAAAATTCCAGGTGTTGGCACTCCAACGAGCTATTTTCTCCTCTCCCAGACCACTGAGACCTAGCTAGCTCATTCCATCCTGAGACTGGTGCAAACATTTGGTCAAGGGAACCACACTCCAATTTCTAAGGCCTATAAAGGAAGTTCAGGATGAGTATTTCAGATAATGCTGTAAGCTCCAAAGATAGGTAAAAAGAATCCCACCAGAACTCCCTTGCAAAATATTTTACCAGAGTCTCAGTTGTATAATGTATAGCTGAGTGTTATGTCTTTATTATCATCTTTTTTTTTTTTTTTCTACAGACACCAGCTCTTTTTTTACTTACTCTCATGCTTGTGTCCCCATCCAGAAATCTGACATTTCAACTGGTCAGGGAAAACAGTGTTACTTTCTGGCAGGCAGATGGGCTGAACAAACTGGGATTTGACAGCACAACGTTGGCCATTCTTCTTCAGCTTAATCAAAGCTGCAGAACAGAAAATATAGGAGGAAGAAAGTGACTGTTCCCTTTCTTTAATGGGATTGGCAGTAATGGGTCTCAGATACAAATTTAATTATCCCCTAAGCCTGTCTTAATTAAGATATTTCAATCAAAGACAGACAGCCTCATCTCAACAGCACCTGATTTCACAATAGATTGAAGGCTGAAACATTCAGCTACTCCCCTTGTGGGAATATTTATTTTATGCTATGCTCACTGAGCAGATTTTGCTTCACTGCCTCTGTAGAGAAGGGGTAAGATAGAAAATAAATGTGTCTCCTCCCACCTTATAGTTAAATAACAGTGACATTATCCCCAACTTTCAGCTGAAATAAGTGGGATGTGCAAATACTCACTGCTTCTGAAAGCCTGGCCACTGGCCTAATTCCAATTCCATTTAAATATTAATTACTCCAAGAGCTGGTGTATTTCATGTCCTGTTGTCACTGAGTTCAGTGAAATTCAAGATATTTAAAATTAAGGTATAAAACCTCAGGATATTTCAAAACCAAGCTCCTTGAAGCTACAAAGTATTACATAACCTACACAACCTTTAATAACTAGTCATGGGGTTGAAAACAGTGTAAATACATAGCTGTGCAGCATCATGAGATTGATACTGAAAGATTCCAAAAATTGGTTTCCCTGTAAGAAATCTCTTTCATTTGATTGTAAAGCAGCAAAGGGGCTTTGTACTGGGTGGAACAAGGGCAGCACATTGGCTTGGCCACACCACTCAAAGAGAACAGAGCTGAGGTAATGTGGACACCTCATCAGGCCTTTTGGAACCTTGAAGTTTTGTGAGCACAGCTGTGTGGAAAGCAAGTAACCTCACTGGGTAGTCTTATTTCTCTACCAGCTACAGGTTTTGGCCTTAGTGAAACATGAAGCAGTATCTCACAGCCTGAGAAGCCCACAAAAACCTTGCTCCCACACTCAGCAACTTGGTCTTCCTCACCTTGCTCCTCTTCCCCACTAACTCTGCCTGCTTCTGAATCCCTTAAATTTCCTAGCAAACACTCATGTAATAGCTGTTTCCTTTAGGAAAGGATTTTCAGCAGGATATAATTGATTTCCTCAGTAGAAATCACTGACTGGACAGAACAAGCACCTGCATTCTTTCCCCCACAACACAGTTTCTGCCTTCTCATTTATTTTTGCAATTGGGCTTGTCTTAGGCACTCCACGTTCAGCTCTCCCTAGATTTGGACATAGCACACTGGTGAGGCACACCCACCTAATTTCAGAGTAATTTAAAAAGCTATGAGATCTCAAAGTGTCATGGGTGGTTTTCACCAGTGTATTTCAGAGCAGAGTAATGCCTCAAATCTAGTTTGTCTCCTTCTACACTGTGACAGAGCTCCCACCAACACAGAACTCGAATGCTTTTTGCTATAGAGTAGAAAATACTCACCATCTGGGAGCAAAAAAAAAAGCCGGTACATGCCTGACCTAAAATATTCCCAATGTCAGGCTATAAAATAGTCTCACAGACAAAGTGCTCACACAGCTTGATGCCCTGGGGTGACATGACAACTTTCACAAAAGCAGATCAGAAAATAAGAAATAAGTTGCTGCTCCATTATCATTCTAATATTATAAGGTCAATCAGAAGGGCATTTAACTTCTGACTGATAAGACAGCTGATTTTTAAATCTATCTCAGTGTAAAAAAAATTATTCTTACCACAGATTTTCAGAGCAGATGGGGTTATTACATTCATCTAGTCAGATCCTTTATACAATACAGACAATAGAATTTTACCAAGCAATTCCTGCATCAAGCCTACAGCTTCTGGTTCAGTTGAAAAAATGCCTAATCTCACAAAGCCTTGAAGTGATGATGAATCTGCCACACATCTAGGTAAATTGCTCCAAAGGCTAATTATCATAATTATTTAAAATTTGCAATTTATTTTTCATCTGAATTTGTCTAGCTTTCAGATGCTGTTATAACTCTGGTAGAACTAAGAACCCTCTGCATTCAAAAGCCTCTCCTAGTATCTATGATTTTTCTGCTCTAAAGGCAGTTTCTAACAGACCGTCTAACCTTGAAACTAGGTCGAGTAAATGGAAAATAAAACTGTACAAAAATACTCACCAATATCATGTTCAGTAGGATTGAACACAGAATACTGAGGATGCAAGATGTATTTCTCTATTTCAAATGTCTGTGTTACATCAGTCGTTTTATTGAATATCTGTTGCCCCAGAACTACTCTAATAGTAGATTTTAGTGGACTGTAATACAAAAGAGAGACAAGCAGTTCTGTGATTAGCAGGACAAATGCAGCTGATTTTCCAGTGCTTGAGTATCCTATGAACCATTATAACCTCAGCCTCCCACCATGTCCATTGTTTACCCTCTCATAATGCCTTTACCTGTTCCCCAGGCTTCCTGCCACAGAGGGCAAGGAAAAAGATGCTACAGTGAGACGAGGGCTCTGTGGGTCCTGATTAACCTAATTAAAGGCTGCTGCTTCTTGAAAGGAGGAAAAGCCAGCACAGGCACTGCTGCCCAGCTGCTGTTTGGCTAACAAGCATCTTTGGGGGGTGTAAACACCTTTCATAGACACTTAACTGAGTCAACTTAAACTCAACTTTGCCAGTGATTATGAAAACTGCTCAGAAAGAAATGAGGAATCAAACGATATCTCGTGGATATCTCGTTTCTCCAGGAAAGCAGTCTCCTGAAAAAAATTACAGGCAGGGGCCAAGATTTAAAGGTGCTGGCACATTGACAACTCAGGAACATCTGGGAAGCTTTCACCTAAAAGATATCACCAGTTCTGAGATTTGCTTATCTATGTTCAGTCTTTTGTCCAGAATCAAAAGCAACCTGGTGAAGTCCCAAAAGCACATGGGTTTAATGGGAAACTTCACAGCCAGAGGAGCACACAGTATTTGCAATTCACACCATCTTTTCCAACTATCAGGTTTTTATTTTAAGAAGACCACAGTCCTCTGACATCCAGTTTCCTAGGAAAGAAAACTAATAAGAACAAGTACAGAAAAGGAGAAATAAGGGACATTTGGGAATAATCAGGAAGTGTTTAGGAAAGGCAATATATTCTCTATCTTTGGAAACAACAGAATTCACATTTCAATCTTGTTCCAAAACCAATTCAATCTGCATAAGTCTACAATGACTTCAGTCAGCAAGTGTCTTCAACATTGGAGAACTCCTATGTTTTGTTACCCAGTGCAGGAGAAAATACCTGGTGTCACACATCATGCACAGATGCAGAGTAGTTTGCATCGTTGCAATTTCCCTGGTTGCATTTCTGTGCCCATTGGGTGCTAAAGCACCACAGAACCTCCCCCAGTACTGAGCACACAGCAATGACCAGCAGCTAGGGACTCAGGAAAGAGATTCTGGGCAACTGCAATGCAAAGAAACAGCAGCAACCCTGCCACAAGAGCTATAGGTTAACAAAGGAAAGAGCAAAGTGTATCCTGCATTACTGGAATACAAAAAGATAATAAAATGTTCTTTGATCAATAGGTAGGGCCATGATTTTCTCAGTATTTTTGCACTAGTAAACCAACCTACTTGAAAATCAAACTTTGGGTCTGTAAAACAGTGGAAGATCACTTTCAAGAACAGTATTAAGAATAATTTTAGAAACACTGAATGGTTCTACTATGACTTACAAATGGTTCATTCAGGAAAAGAACTAAAACAGGAAGGGTTACAGAAAAGAAAAAAAAGAAATAATTGAGCTGCACAGGTATCTATTGTCGCCTAGTGGAAAACAGTTGGAATTGTGACTACCAGAGATACTAAACAAACAGAAGAGCACAAATTACAATGCAGTAATTATGGAAAATCTGTACGTACCAAACGACCAGCTGGAAGTGGGTGGAAATGTCCTGAACAGCTGCCAAAGTTAGTAGCTATTTCACAACATTTGAAAAACAAATGCATTGTGGCTTGAGCTCCAAATGCTTCAGTACAGCATTCATAGTGGTATTATTAGCTCTACAAGATATCAGTGTCTATATTCTGGCAAAAGGTTTTCTGTTTCTCTTGGCTTCTTTACTAGGCAAAGGAACAATGGGTATCAAATGATGTAATACTTTTCCCTTCAATATGATCAAACTGAAATCAGGGAAAGTGTAGAACATTTGTAAAAATTAAGTATTTAGAATAAAATAAGAGCATCCTATAATTGATATTTTCTCCAGTGTCCCACAGGAGAAAAATAATCTCTCAAGAAAACCAGATTAAGTTTGACAGTTTAGTTCTTCCATGTGGCTTTTTGTAAAGCTCAGCCCACTCTATTTGTGTCAACCAACAGTAATTTATCATCTCCAATAAATCATTGCTTGGCTGTCTCAGCCTCTCTGAACAAAACACAGCAGTGAGCATAGTCATCTCTGTTGTATCTCAAAACAGGCATAAACATTCAGTAAGGTAACCAAGAAGAAGAGAAATACTTCTGTTCCCCTGCAGATCCTTGCATGTGTGGTGCCCCATTCTGTGTGCTGCTACACCCTACCTTATTCCTTTAGTCAGGGTGTTTAGATTCTCTGAGACTCCTTAAGGAACAAGATGAGGGCTTATGAGATTTTAGTAATCCAAGCCATTTTTTAGATCATGAAGAGTATTCAAATTGCCAGAAATTCCTTTAGAGACATTGCTCTTTTATAATCTCATCTTCTCTCTTGTTTCAGTTCAGGTTTGTTGTGAGGACTCACTGTCACACTGAGGGGTGAGTTTACCTGTTAGCAAAGCAGTGTGCTGCTGACACAACCCAGCAGGTCTGAACCAGGCTTCCACCACAGAAACTCTCTCCAATATATATAGCTGCTGTCCAGGGGTGAGATCCAGGCAGAGATGAAGATCCCCCAACAATCCTTGGTCTCACAAAACTTCTTTTTTTATGTCTTCTTCCACACGGTCTTTTGGTATTTGCAGAACTGTCTACTTTGTCTGGTACTGGTGGCCTCCTTTCCCTGCTTGCTGAGATAAAAAGGGATATGACATCAGACTACCAGAATCTTTATGACTTGGAATTGAACACCATGTCTCATACATCTTCAGGATGTAGACCTCTCATTGCTCACAAGGGCCCACTCCCTTTTCTGGGCCTGTAATTCCCGGGGTGATGACAATTTTTACCAAAGCATCAGTCATTTCTGGCATCTTGCATGTTCTAGCAGAAAATCTGGGGATATTGGCATGATTGTGACCAAAACAGTAGCATGACACTGCTGCTATTTCAGGACAAGAATCACAGATTGTATCACACTCCAAAAAATGCAAAAGAAGACCATTGGAAAGAGTAAAATATTTAACACTCCTGGGAACAGTAGAACATTCAAAATTACATAGTGAAACCTTGTTGTAGTATCAATAAATCTTCATTCATTCATAATATGGATTTTAAGAAAGCCTTTACATACCACAAGTTGGAATGTCACAATACGCCCAAGACAAACTGTTGTCCTTCATGATGTAACACCAGGGTTTATCATCATCATCTGGATTTCTAGTTAATTCAGGGGAAGAGGGAATTACAAGCATTAACCACAGTGTCATTCCAAGCTTCCCAAAGATTTTCTGCTTTTTCCTCTTGCACCATGCAGAGCACTGACAGGACTCTCAGAGTTTGAGCCATCTGACAAGGTGCTGACAAAGTGCTCACCTACAAGGGTGAGAAGCCTTTCAATATAATTCTTAATCTTAAACTAACCAAGACTAGTGTTCTCTAGGACCTGAAATACAGACACGACTGAACACCTGTAAAACTTGCCTGCAAGTATTTGGATGCATGAGCACGTTCACAGCATTTAACTACAGCCCACACTGAAGTGCTTTCACAGGTATCAGCTCAGCTATTTTCAGAACTAAATCCCATGGGAGAGATTCCTGTTTTAGGTTATTTTTTAGGCAAGGAGATTCCAACACAGGTAGAATCATAGAAAATCCATAAAAAGAATAGCTAGCAAAAATGAATTTGCAAATCTCAGGATCACATTCCCTGGAGAGTCTGAGGAAATGAAAGACTATTTCAAGAAAATATTGTATTCCTCAAAAAGGTTTGGGGAAAGACGTGTAATGGAAACCATTTAGCCCTTTGTTACCTTGGTGTTAAAAAGATTTTTGGTTGATTCCATTAGTGTTTCTCTGTGATACAGCCTGTCTTTATCAGTGCATTATAAGTAACCAGAAATCTGCCCAGTTTACGCCTCCAGGAATATAGGGAGGCTTTGAAGACCCGGAAAGATCTTTATTAGACCAAGAAAAATAGAAAAAGTAATTCAGAGCTCCAGATAAGCAGTAATTCTAATTTCAGTTGGATTTATCACAAACTCTATCTGTTATTGTAAGGTTCTTCGATTATTTTTTTTCTTTTTCAATCTGACTGCTCTTCAGAAAAAGATTAGAGCACTTTCAAATTCTCTGAAGAAGCAACACAGGTTGAGTCATCTTCCGCCAACAATGTTTCTAAATTAGACTATTTGAAGAAGAAGATATCTGCAGGATTATATAGTACAGCAGAGATATCCCCAGAAATTGTAACAAGCTGACAAAAAAGTGAAAAGCTTTTTTCTCAGCTCTACAGAACATGAACACATCAGCTCCTACACCATTTTGTTCTCTGCGTTTCAAATATGAAAGTGAATATTGGGCATAAACAATGTAAATCAAAGGGCTCAGCTTTTTTCAAAGCACAAAATGTGTGCTAGATACACTGCCTGGAACACCATAAATCAAATACTGAAGTGTTTGCATGAAGACCAAGCCCTGGAAATCAAGGTGGGAGGGTTTAAAGAAGGGAGAAGGAATTGTTTATTGTTAGTTTGTGTTATATAGAGAAGAGCTACTTTCATCATGCGTGCATGCTTTTTATCACTAACAAATTAGGAAGTGCAGTACATTCTGGTTTTCCTGTGCTACTGGTCTAAGTTCCATTAAAAATTAAAAAAAAAAAAAAACAAAAACCCATACACAAAGATAAGCAATCAAGCAAACAAAATCTTAGGCATCCACCAGTAATTTATAGAGAATCACCTACAGTTTGGCAGGTTTGAAATTTGCTCATCTCTGGGATGAGAAATGTTCTCTCTAAATAGAAACATTTCCTTTATTTGTGGATACCCATTGAGCTCACAGAGACCTCAGAAACAGGGAACATAAGGTGACTGAGGAGAAGGCACAAACCTACATAACACAAGCTATTTTCATTATAACTGAACAGAAAACTTCAGCAGAAATGTAGTTTATCACTATGTGGTGCAATCAAAATTGAAACACTGTGAAATCTTGTTTGACAATAGGTTTCCTTTGTATTGATTTCTCCTTTTGGATAAGCATTAATGAACAATGTCAAAAGTTTTGCATTATGGTCTCATTTGAAAAAAACCCCATTACCCAGGGAAAAAAAAGGACCTGGAATTTCCAAAATTATTTTGTGTCTGAGCTTCTCTCAGCAGACCCAGCTATTGATTGAGCCTATCTACCAGCTATCTTGTCTTCTACACAATCCCTCTTGTCAGGCTGACTGATTACTAAAATCAGTCTAGGTTTTCTGAGACAGAGCTAACACCCGCTTTGAGAACCCTGGCCCTTCTTATTTCTACAATACATCCACCTCTTGATGTACAAACACAGGACAAGCAAGAACATTCCTCACCTGCAGTAAGGGAATGGCCCCAGGCCAAGTTGCACTGCTTTCCCAATGCTGTCAACATGAAGCTCTTGGTAAAGCAGGTCTGAATTCCAAGGCAAGCAGCTGTGTCCAGAGATGGTGGTCTTGGCTGTCCCTCTGTAATCTGTGCCATTGCCAATGTAGCACCGTTGGCTAGGGACTGGCAGAGGGAGAGACTGGTCAGGAATCAATGCTAATTGCATGTTAAATACTCAATTCACAGATGAGGTCCCAAATGAGAGCCAGAGAGCCTAACTCTGTAGTGCCTTTCACCTTGCACAGGACCTGAATGCACCAAACAAGGATTTTATATATATATATATAT
>WEIU01015043.1:318044-365110 GCA_013389925.1 Aegithalos caudatus
AGGCCTGCAACCTTCACATTGTGACACCCACCATCGGGATCACGCATCTCTTTCAAACTGCACAAAGGACAGCCCTCGACTGAAGAATTTCCTCTGGGGTTTTGGATTATGTCTAAAAGTAATGGACAGCTGGAACCAAGGGGAAAATTATAAAGCAAACCACAAAGCACACCCAAGTAAATCATGCCAAGGAAGAACTGGACCAGCCTAGCATATCTCCATTTACAAGGGAACTTTCTGAATGATGGGAAAATGTGGTGGAAGAGGAGTTAGGTGCCAGACAATTCCTGCAATAGAAGCTTTTCTTGGCAATGTGCAATGCAAAAGTGGTAAAAGTCTTGCTGGTGAGGCAGTGTTTCTGATTTCTGGCAGTGCTGAAGGATGTATCTCCCCTGACGTTAAGCAACAGCATGCTTACACCTGCTCCAGAGCTGGCCCAACAGCTTGTCTGCATTCAAATCTTCCTTTTTAATGCCAGTCAAACTCTGATAGGCCATCTCCAGGGTTACTCCATCCAGGGTTACTCCATCCAGCTAGACAGCTAGAATCCCCTGAGCATGGGATTCAACATGTAGGGGCACAGGCACACAGAAACAGGGCTGGGGTGAAGCACAAAGGGTGCATCCTGAAGTTTTCTACAGCAGTGAAAATCTGAGGTTCCCCTGCATGGATCAAAATATTTACCTCAGAAGAGAGTGATGTAATTCCTATCAGATAGCAGATCTGGTGTATTCACTGGTAGTTTCAATCCAGGATAACATCAAGGGAAAGCAAGTCAGTGACATTCCTACTCTTCCTGCTGTTGATAGTTATGAAACTTCTAGTGCTGTAATGTTTCCTGAAAGGAAAATTGTGTATTTCCTATTCCCACTACATCCAAACCATGACGTGATCTCCAAGCCATCTTCTGCTGTAACAAATGCTCAAGAAATTTTTTGTGCTCTTGTTAAATCTGCAAAGAGCACTTCTACTCATTCATTTATTCCTCAATCTGTCCCTCACTACATCCCACCCACCACTCCAGTCTGACCTTCCAGACATGTTCTGTGTTGCTTCACATCTTTCCTGGAGTCCAAGAACAACTTCTGTTCATAAGCAGATGGACACATCTCAGTTCCCAGTGGGGAATCCTGCCCACTATTAACTATCCATTAACTGGGTAGTGCCAAGTCCATGCTTTCTCATCACTGTCTAAAACACCCTCACGGGTAAAACACTCCATGGTTGCTAGCTCTCATCTTGACTGCAGCTTCTCCAAGTCTCTGCTAATTGAGCAGTAACCTTGTCTCACCTTTCTGCCTGTATTTCCCAACAAAAACTTTATCTTTCTGCCACCCACCTTCCTCCGAGCTCCTCCTGGGATGATGCCTCTTCCTCTTGCCTGCGCAGCCCACACCACTCTACTACTTCTTTCCATATCAGTCCAGAGAGATCTTAAAAATACTCTCTGGCAATTTTCTCCCCCATGTTTGGGTCTCCCTGGGGTTTTGGCCATTTGTCCAGGATTTCCAGACATTCAGAGAAGTAGTCCTACCAGGCTTCCCAAAACCTGGAAGTCCCACATAAAAGGGCATTTCACATTTATGGATATTTGTACATATATGTGAGCAATGCATGCCCAACACATTTGGCCTACGTGTATGGCTTCTAACACCTTCCTCCAGCAGAAACTTCCTACCCAAGCTTCACTTCATCCTAAAGCTAAAGGCTTTTTGTTAAACTTTCCCTTGAATTGGGCAGATTCTTCTGGATCAAAACCTCCAGCACTTGCTTAACATTGATTTGTAAGCACCTCCAATGTTTTGTAGTTGTCACATGCAGGTGGTATTCTTGGCCTGGAGAGAGTTTGTGCTCCAACCTTTGCTCTAAAGAAGCTCCTCCTCCATACCAATGGATACCCTGCTCACCAACCTCTTATGGCTGAAGAATACTCTCTCCCTGAAATGCCATTTTTCTTATTTTTCAAGAAAGGAATACCCAAAGATTTAATACTTTTGTCAATTTTTTAAAAAGTATTATTTTACACATTTTAAAGATCAGCATTGTTCATTTTGGCTGCTTATTTCTTCCACAGCATGCAAATTATCCTTCTTTTGCTTCAAATTCCCTTCATCCATTATGTTGCTTTTCTTTTCAACCTCATCATAAGCCTGTACTCTTTAAGCTATGGTTAATGATCTGTTAAACATCTCCCAAGTCCAAATATGCTGCTTGATGCTTAAAAAAAAAGCTAAGCAGACTTATCTTTTTAAATAAAATAACAGCCAAAAACCTTTTATTTAATTTTTCCAAATTCTAAATGCTTCCAGAAATAAAGGGGTTATCTTTTATTTTGCAACAGCTATCAGTGACCTTTTCCAGCTACCCCATCTTTTTTCTCTTTCCTTTCGTCTCTCACACATACCACTTTGTTGTTGTTGTTTGGTTTCGTTTTTGTTTTTTGTTTCCTGAAGAAAAACCAGTAGCCAGGAAAAGCCCTCACTGATGTTAGGGTACAGAGATACCCTGGCAGGCAGTCAGGGCAGCTTTCTTGTTCCAACACTCCCTATCCAACACTGTTGTAGGTAACAGGCAAGAAAGGAGCCAGGAAGCCCAAAAAGACCTGCAGGCAGCCAGATGTCTGGCAGGATAATGGTGATGGGCAGACAGAGGGACAGAGGTGGGTGGCACAAGGCACCCCCAGATGTGTAACACTAGGCTTGGACAGTTCTTTCCGTTCCTGGAAGAGTCTCCTTGAGTTAGCCAGCTGTCACCATCACAGTAAGTGTTTCACTGGAGGATTAAAGCAGTCACAAGTCACAGCTACCAACATTTTAAGCTCTGGGAAACCACTGATTAATAACTAAGTGCAGCCCTCATAACTTGACTCTTGTAAGCATGTACTGCCCATAAAGTCTATGTTCATGTCTGGCACACTTGCATGACAAAGTTGTATACATGGCTGTTTGTTTTGGGGCTAGGTCACTGGCCTCTGATCTACTGTTAATCTGTTTTAAAGCCAGGCTGGAAAAATAATTTAAAGTAGTTACATTTAAAAAGGTGATGTGCACTGCTTAATTGTAGACTGTCAGCATGATTCAGCTAACTTGGCTTTTCAAGTGATCTGGTAGATTGTAATCAGCTTGGCAATAAGAATCCTGACACTGTGGAGAACTCCCTGAAAGGGGCTGTGGGAAAAGCCCTTCATTTGAAAGTGGGAAGTGAATACCTAAGGCTATTGGTCACATCCTGCAGACTAAATAAGATGTGTCTCATTTTAGAACAGTGAGACAGCAAGAGGAATAGGATCAGCATTTAGACACAGATCCAATAAAAGCCTCAGAGGCATCGAATTCAGCCAGTGCAATATCCAATTTTTCAAGATGGTCTGTGGCTGTATGAAATGAGAATTTATATGTATACAAGCAAAGGCCAGTCACTGAGGGACTGCTGAAGGCAGGGATGCATATTCCCAGGTGAACTTTCACCCAGTGTGTCAATTAAAGTGACTTTTAAATATAAAGGTGACTGCCACAAACCTTGACTTCCCCTTTTAGACAGACTTTCACAATGAGGTAATTGTAGCACTGGAGTGTGGTGGCCACATGAAGCCACAGAGTTCCTCAGCTAAGTAATCCTTTCATTATCCCTCAGGACTCCTGCAATGAACATGTCTGGCCTTTTGTCTTCTCTGACACAGCCCAAAGCTCAAGGAAGTCTGGGTTTGTGACCTGCTCTTTCCCATGAGATCTCAAGAAAGGAAAGCTGGAAGTGGTGGCTGTGCATTGTACAGGGTGCCAAATGTTTCTGTGCCTTCTAAAAAAATAATTGGTCAGACAGAAAACGCAGCTGTGTAAATGAAGGGAAAGCTAAAAGGCACATCCAAGCCATGAGGGAGGAGAAGATGATAACCTTTGTGTTTGGCTCCAGCAGGAGTTTGGATTTCCATGCTGGCATTACCAGAATTTCTCTCCATGGCTTTGAGTTAGTCAACAGAGAGTGAATTAAAGGCTGTGTAATATTCACAGTCTAATGCTATGGTTGTGCATCACAGAGAGATTATGGAAACAGCTGATGTGCAGGCTTCCTTCAAAATAAATACACAAATAAAAGTTGTACTGAAGGCACTGTCCCTCCTTCCTGCAGGTGGGAAAGTAGGAGCCAGGTATCTGGAGCAACTCAGCAATTTCCTTACCTGAGTGGTCTCTGGCCAACAAAGCACAGTGTCCCCAGCTCCTGTCCCGGTCAAAGTTATGTGTTGTTGAACACCTGAAAAGAAACAAAGGTGCAGATTAGTGCATCTTTAAACAACCTGGATGTTTGCACTCAAACCACAGGGCCTTCAGACTCCAGCAACCTGGAAATTCATGCTTGTTGTTTTCTTATTAGCATTGGTTTCATTCAAATTCTCTTAAGAGTAGAGGAAAAAAAATGCTTTCTTTTGTTAAAGTTGCTCTGGTCCACTTCTGTCAAATTAAAAACAGATTAAAAATAAGATGTAAATGCAGGGCCTGGGATTTTCAATGAATCCTTCAGAAAAAAAAGCCCAACATTCTATTTCTAGGATTAGAAGATGAAAGACAGAAATAAAAAACAAAAGCAAATAAAAGCAAATAAATTATGTCTTCTTTACTTATTACAAAACAAGCAAAACAGGACCCAGCCCATTTCTATTGCCTGACAGCTACTGTAATAATCTGGAGGAAGGAGACTGTCCACAAAGGGACTTTTCCCTGACTTTCAGTGACAAACATATTTCACCTTTTTTCACACGCAGTTCCTTTAAAGCATTCTTATTTTGGAACTTGCAAGATGAAATGAGGAAATAATTGACACAGTGGTGATTTCCAAAGGCACGTATAAAACCTCTTTTTTCAGAGCAGGGAACTGAGTTCTGCACACCCTCACTGGTGGTCTGTTATTTCGGTCTGTTATCTCAGGCTCAGAGCACTGCAAGGAGCACTGAGCTGCTACTCCTCTTTTGCAGGAGTAGATTTGGAGGCTTCCCTGAGGACACACAGGGGGCACGTGACTGAATTGAGGCAGAACCTTGGAGGTCCACATCCAGTGCACCATCCACCAAAATATCTTCCCTAGCCAGTTATCATGCAGAATAATAGATATCAGCTACATGACATTAGAAGAAATTGGAATTTATTTAATATGCCTGATGATCTCTTTTCATTATGCATTGAGCAGTTATGTGATCAAATTTTTCACCCTAGGATGTCACAAGTTAGATTGAAATTTTATTGTAGCGCATGCCTACATTTAGACTGCCCTATTTTCCATCTTAATTAGATTCTATGTGGTATTTAAAATGCATAATTCCTATGGAGCATCTGAATAGGCCATGTATATTAAGTTTGGTGACCTCAATTATCTAAGGTGCACTAAAAGAGGTGCTTGGTAGTCTGGTGCAGATTGACATGGCACATACTTAAAGAGGCTGTTCTCTCATAGGAATTAAGGCTGATGCAAATTCTGGGAGCTGATGGAAATTCCTCAAAGATCCTTTGGTGGGAAGTGGGTTGTGCTTTCTTTAAAGGGAGGTCCAGCCTGCACCAGAATGAAGATGAATTAAAAGTGTCTTCAGCACTGCTTGTGTCACTGCCCAGCAGCAACCGAGTTCAAAGCAAAGAGGAATATCAAATTTTTCCATCTTAAAAGTTTTTTTGTTTTCAGAAACCCTGACAGAGGCTTCTCCTACCAGCTCTCCACAAACTACTGGTGCTCCCACTGGATGCTCTCCACAGCCAGTCTTTCCCTATTGCCTTGCAGTGACTACAATGAGGTTGGTCCTCCCATGCAACACCAAGCTGCTTCCTTGGTGCCAAGCTGCTTTGCACAGTGACATAATCCTTTTAGATTTTCCACCACAGATCTCACTCTCTGTGACAATCTCAGCTCATCCTCAAAGCTATTTCACTTGTCGTCTCCTTTTGTTTTAAAAATGTTTTGTCTGATGGTGACATTTCAGTCTTGTGGAATGCTACCTCCAGCTGCCAAACCAAACCAATGGCCTTATTTCTTTATGCTATTTTCAAATGTGCCTGCACTCAAAATTTATGGAATGGCAAATATCTTTACAGCTTGTTATATAAAATTGCTAACATGAAAGCAAAAACATAAAGACGGAGATTCTGAACTAATTATATCAAAAAACTCCACTACAAGGGATTGATTAAAATAACATTTTAAATCCATACATGGTAAAAAACATGGGAATAGACAAACAAAAGGGAATGTCACAGGTGAGGCCTAACTGTCAGGCAGGATAAATGGAAAGTAGGCTGGTTTTCCCACCAGGAGCATAAGGAACCTTAAAAACAGGATGTTTTGGAGAACAAGCAAACTCCCATGCCAGAGACTGACAGGTGTAAGGAAATAGTTTTGCCATCACACCTGGTGTTGTTTGAGACTTGGAGGTTGCCTGAGACCTTTTTAGGTGTTGTCCTGACCATAGACATGGCCAGACTTCGCCTGACAACACCAGACCAACAACTACCAGCTCCAGGAAAATTCAGAGCCTGATGCTTGACATCTCCCAGCTCAGCCCAAAGGTATTTCTCCTTTCCAAAACTGTCATAAATTCCCCATCTTGTAATCCAGCTGGTCAAAAAGCACTGTTTTCAGTCTGTGGCCAATATATCAAAAGTTATCTTCTTGTTTCCAAGGAAGATGATAAGATCATGTCCTTCCTCCACAGACCTAAGCTCAGCCTTGCACAGGGGCCCCACCCATCCAGAACTCAATCACAGGATAAGGCTTCTGCAGGGTATGAGTCAACAACTTCTAATTTATAGCCAAAATCTCCTGCCATTCCCCTTGAGCAGAATCTGAGGAACCCATCCCACCCTGGGACACAGGGACAGGGTGCTGGCAGCTTCCCTGCAGCCACACCTTGGTCCAGTTCAGACTACCCTCCCCTTTTATTCTCACAAGTGTTCACTGCACCCCCATTTTCTCTGCTCTGTCTTTCTGGAGGTACCAATGAAACTCAGTAGCAGTTCCAGCTGTTACTTTTTTTCTCCTCAGCACAAAAGGAAAATTTACACTATATCTTTAGCAAGATATCATGTAAGACTTGGTAATAGGCCACTAAATGGAAATTTTTCTGTGAAAACAGATTATAATTAAGGGGAAAAGCAATGCAGGATGCTGTTAAAGGAAGTCTGTTATTTAAATAGTGCAATTATTTTGTCTTCTTTCCTGTATTTTCAATAAATATTTATAAAGATACGACTTGTTTGGAGCAGGGAGAGCTTTCTGTGGTCAGGAGCAGATTTATGTTGAAACACGGTATCCGTGTCATATGTAGTATGAGAAAACATAAATCTAAAGCAAATTTGAGTGGGGTTTGGCCTTCACTGTAAAGTCCTGCCTGTAGTCCTGACTCAAAGTATGACTTAGGGACTGAGGACATGAACTTAAACATGTAAGTCAGTGCTCTGCTGGTCAGGTTTCTTGGAATTCACCACCAAAGAAGCAGTGTGGACCCTGCCTCCCATCATCCCTTATTAGCAGCTTGCAGGAGGCAGGAGCAGGAAGGGCACAAGCCTTGCCCTCACCTGCTGCCTACCAGGTCCTCTGGGATCAGTTGTTCAGTGTAAATCCAGCCTGGGTTAGTGCCAAGTCACACAAAAAATGCACAGAGCAGGTTTCCCAACTGCAACTCAGGGCTCTTCTGTGCCTGAAGTCACACGTTAAGTTGCTTTTAGCTTATGAGTGATGAGTCACTGGTGATGAGTGACTGGTCAGAAGGTCACCCACAGGTTGAAATGGTCTGTCAAATCCAAATAATTCCAGCTGTCCTCCTCCTTGTCTCCCTGCTTGTAAATGGCTTTTAAAAAGTCGGAAGCATAAGACTAAGTTGTTCAAGGTCAGCTCTAAAGCGTGCTCTAACCTTGGACCCCATCCATGCACAGGTTTTTCCATTTCTGTGGCCTAACTGGCTAAAAACAAATACACAGTGTCATGTATTAGCAGGATCCCTCTTAAGCATTGCATGAAATTAAGTGGGTACTAAGGTCATCAAAGTGATGTGGATACAATTCATCAAAGACAGGATTCAAACTGGTAAATGATTCTAGTTCCCCTTCTTAAGGGAAAGATAAGATAGCCTCAAATTCTTGTTTCCTGAAGGCTTTTATGAGAGGGGTTGTATCTGTGGATATTGGGGAAATTCTGAAGTTGTTTCCTAGCCTGAAGCTGTGTCCATTTGTGTAAGCAGGTTTGTGTTGTTTACATTACACCAGCACTTACACTTGAAACAGATGTGTCATCAGAAAGACGCCAAAAAAATTAGACAGCCCAGTATAAAAAATGAGAGTTCTGCCCTGCCTGGGCGAGTAAAATAAACTCTAAAATATTATCTCCACTCTGAAAATAGGCAAGTGTTTGCCTTTCACATGGCTGATCTGGGCATAATTTTCACATTACTGGTACCCACATATTCTTTGCTTTGTTGCCTTTGATTTCAGTTAATATATCCCTATCAGATGAGTTTTTATGCAAAGTTTATAATTTTTATTCAGTGCTTTAATTCAGTAGGGTTCCCACCTGACTGGCCCTACCCCAAAAATGGATAATGAATAATTCTAACAGCTTCTGCAAAAGTAAAAGGGTAACCTTTGCCCAAAACAGGGAGACCTGGCCTTAAACACATTAGTAGAATAAATCATTAACCAACAAACAGGACTAATACCTCACTTCTTAGTACTGCACTGTCCAAAGGGGTCCTGGTGCCAATCTGGATAGAAATTAGAGACATGGGGGCAGGGAGAAAACAGCTTTTCTCAAAAATGAGGTGGTCTCTGCTGCAGAACAAGGACAGCCTGCACAAATCAAACAGTCCCTTAACCAAGTGTCCTCTCTTGCAGGTGTCTGTGTCTCTCCTTCCTCCCTCAGCAGAGGGGTTCTACCTGCTCATTCTGTCAGTCCTGCTTTTTCTGTGCAAGCTCTTGTCACTCATGTAACTTGCAGTTCCAATAGGAAGGGCAGCAAGGAAACATTTCTGCAGTTCCTGAGCATCCTGCGGCCATGGAAAACCAATGCAAGGGCTCCCTTCCCCCTGAGCATGTCTTGACCCCAGGGCTATCACCATCAGCAGCAGAACTGCACCAGTCTCCTTGGGCACAGCATCAAGCTCATGTTAATTATTCCAAAAGCAAGATTAAAGCATTGAAAGGATGACATTTCATTTGAATGCTGCTTTCATTTATGAGTAATGTCAACTTACCATTTCTTTCTGGAAAATGAATTTGATAAACACGTGTGATAAAACCTTCCACCAAACCGGAAAGGAAATTTGCATAAATATCCATCCTCTGTAAACACTGAAATACAAATATTAAAAAAACCTCATAATGCAGCTGAAAACCAACCCACAAATTATATTATATACTATTATATGAAATTATGAAGATAGATATCTGCAAGTTTTTCAGCTGTACTCAGGACTCTGTCTCTGCAGTGTCTAGTGCATAAGAAGCAACTTAAAAACCTACATAATGAATCAACAAAGATTAATGGACTGCAGTGGAACAAAGATCTCAGATCATTTCAGTTCAAAATATACTACCATTTCTGGTACAGCAAATGCCAATTATATTCATTAATTGCAATTATCATTTCTAATTATGTAGTATTGCAATTGCATATTAAAATAATTTCTGAAGTTGTATCCTTTCAGGCTCTATATCACATTGTAATATCTGTTCAAAATAATTAAGGAACCAGACAGTACAAACTGAAATAAAAACAGTCAGGAGGAAGAAGGTTTTAAAGGCAGGGGTTAGAGAGAGAATTTTGATCATACCACCTTCCCTTTGGGATAAGCAGATTTCTTACAACTGGGGAGAAACTAATGGGACCAGTGTCTAAAAAGGGCAAGTTTTGTATTTGCCACATCAGTGATGGCAGTCTAAGGAAGGGTGGTGGGAGTTTAAGGAAGGCTAGTGGGAGTCTATCAGAAAAAAATCCTTCAAGATGAGTCTTGAGAATGAGAGAGGCTGAAGACAAAAAAGACAATGAAAAACTGTCAGAGCTTATTTAACCATTAAACTAAAATTAATCTGTTTTGAAATCCCAAAGTCTGAATGGGAAGCCAACCACTGCCGTAAGAGAGAAATGGGGCACTCAACCAAACTGGAAGCACAGCACATTTCCATTTCTCAGAGAGGATGTACGACTGCTCCTGGTCCTGAGCTTACCCCTCCCATGATGGCTGGGCCTCCTGCACACCCTTACAGTATCTGTTAACTCTCATGAGCCCAGGCATCTGAAAGAGCTGCTGAGGTCAGTTATCAGCATTACAGAAAAAAAATAACCTATCCCTGTGGTCCAACTCCTTCTTAATCAGTTGGAATTATGGTCACTCCATCTGCCCTAACTTCCTCCTTCTCTATCAGTGTGAAATAGCCACTGCCATCCCCTCTGCCATGCCCTCTGCCATCCCCTTGTCAATCCCAGTTTTCATTCTCTGAACTAATTAAGCAAATATTCCAATATCAACTTTCTATTTGATAACTCCCAGTATAAGCAGGCAGGAGAGTTGTGAAACTACATCTGAAAATACATCCCCATTCAGAAGATATATTACATCCCAAAGGCCACTGAAGACTGTTACAACCTATAAAGCCACTACTAATGGCCCAATGCATGTAATCTTTAACAACAAAAGCACAGGACAATAACAGCTTTAAAAATGGAAACTGCAATGCTCCCCCACAGCCAGGATGTCTGATCATTGGGCTGACACCAGAACAAATGCCACCCAGAAAGCTGCTTGCAACTCAAACCCTTCTCCCACAGAGAGATCAAGGGCCAGGGTAGAAACTGAACCTGTACATACAAAGAGCTCATGTGCTTGGAAGTTACAGGGCAGCTGCAGCTCTGATTAAAGGTTGTTGCACATCTTCAGCCACACCACCTTGTGAAATAATATAAACCCATGCCAGCTCAGACAAACTAAAACCCCATCAGCACTTTCCCATTAATCTGCACCTGAAGGAAAATTACCTGAGATTCCTGAGCTAATCTCAAATTCCCCTTTAAACAGAAATTAATATTGGCATAACCATTCTATAATCCTTATTCATGTTGAAACAAAGACAGGCTTCCTACTGACTTGCACAGATACAGACAGGCAGACCATTCTTACTGTCATGAAACCTATTGGATTTGACTTGGTACCTTGTGGGCGAGTGAACCCATGCTTTGAGCCTCTTCCTGCCCCAGATTTGTAGTGCTATAAAGAGAAAAAGAGAATGTGGATTGGAGACACAAATTCACTCTGGGAACCATACTACTGGTAAAAACCTATTTGCCAGGGTGCCCTGACATTGTATTTCTCCCAATGCTTCTGAGAAGATATTATTTTCTTGTGTTTTTTGGTGGGGCACAGTCTGGTGAAAGAGGGTAGATACATGTTGACTATTGAAAGTGCCATCTAAACCAGGAAAACTCAGCACAACACAACAAAGGCCAAATATCTGCTCCATTTTATCTTTCTATTGCCAAGGGATGTATCTCTTACTTCTCTCTACAGGAATTATACATGCATTCTGGGGCCAGTTCACAATTACAAAGAATATCCCAATATTTGCCTTTTCCTGCTATTTAGCTGTATCCCCCAGGGCATTAGTTACAAAAGCAACTTCTAACTGTATTTGGGTTTGACAGTCAGCAAGCAAAGAGCACTAGGCTGAGCTGATTTTAAGCCACAGGAAATACTGAAAAAAAGTACAATACACATAAAGTTCTGCTGCCACCAAAGGTGCTGGCAATTGAACTATAGCAAAAAAAAAATTACAAAAGCAGTCAAAGAAGCACACATCATGAACATAGAACTGGACAGGGGACATAAAAAGTGAAGGTTAAGAAAAAGCTGTTGCTAAGATATATAGAGAGGGTTTGAACAGTTCTGAGGAAAGAACAGTTTTTGCACTCTACACAGACTCTGCCACCACCAAACAAGGGCTTCAGCTAGGCATGTTTTATACCTCGAACATGAGCATTCCTCTCTGCTCCCACATGTAATATCTGAGCACATACTTTTGTAATTTGCTGAGATAGTTAGGATTATAGTATCATCTAAGTATATCTGAGATAGTTTAAACCCAGCTAGAGAAATAAGGCTGATATTAAGGCCACAATGCTGACCATAAGGCAGCAGTGGACTAACTGCCCTGCTAGTCCATGGTAGATGCCAGGCTGTGGTGGGGTTTAAGCAAACTAGCAAATTCAAACCATCACAGCCTGATCAAAAGTGCTTCACATGCTTGGCAGACATATCCCCAATAAAGACACAAGATACATGATGCAAAAACACTGGGTTTGGCATGGAAACAGGAAGAAGTCTGAAAAGAAGAAGATAGCCACCTTAGCTGGCTTGTTCAGTTACCAAACAGCAGCAATGCCTGGCACTGGAGCACTCTCCCTCCATGCTACTGCAGGTACTTGCTTGTGTCAACACATTTCTGAGATATATTTTTAAAGGATTTCAATTTTTGTGGTCCTTCCTCCTCCATAGCAAGGCATGGATGTAAGCAATTGCTTAAACAGAACAATGTATAATGCCAGCTATGCCCCAGCCCCCCACTTAGTGAGCACTGCTGTCAGCCTTCATCTGGCTAATCCCTTCTGTGATCCCTTTGAATCTCTCTTCCTCTGGGTCTGTTCATGGCTTCACTCATCCATCCCCAAGGCAACCTGGTCCTGCAGGCATCACACAGCTGATCCACCACTCCAAAAGAGAGGAATCACTTACCATCCTTGCACAGTCACTGCTCAGACTCAGAGCCAAGACAACAGTGAGAGGAGCACAGACTTTCATCCTTGCTCTCCTCTCATGAAGGTTTTGCCTGGCAGAGGAAAACTTCCAGGGCTGGGCTGAAGCAGGAGGGTGAATCAGGAACAAGCTTTCACAAGGGACTGTGATTTACTTGACTTTAGGGTATTTTAGTTTTCTAAGTAAGCAGAGCTGTTATCGTTGTTAATCATTAATGTCTTTGTGGATAGAAGGGAATGCCCCATTGGGAGAGACTCTCCCTAAACCACCAGGAGTAAAGAGTTTACAAAGTGCCTGACCCTTGGAGATGGTCCCTGGTGTAATCAGCAAGCACTGAAGAGCAACTCCAGAGAAGCTGATCCAATGCTGCTTGTAACTTGAGCTGATTTATCATCTGGATGTTTCCCTTCTTCTTCTCTTCAGGAGCTAATTAAAATCATGGCATAGCAACAACAAGGAGCTCTGAGCAAGCCCACTCAGGACATGGCATTACATGGCAAAAATATGGACCAGATCAATGCCAATATCAAGGATTACTCATTAACAGATGGTTACCTGTCCAGCTGTGGCTTGCAACAGCAACAGACTGGGAAAGTTAAAAAGAAAAAAATACACATTCCTCTGATAACACATTTTGTGTACCAAAAAGCTCCCTTCTGCCACCACCTGAGCAAAGCCATCTCTGTCTTGTAAGTGCCTGAGACAGCTGCACTGCAGAATCATTTTTAATGCAGAGGGTATTGCTAAAACTGAGATTTCACCAGAGCAGACTATTTCAGCCCCACCTTGCCCCACAACCAAAATCCACAGGTTTGGCTGGTACATCTGTGTCTGTGCTTGAGGATTTTGCCATGTCCTGTCAATCAGGGACCACACCTCTTCACACCCAAAATCCCCTGAGCCACAACAACAGAAAGAATACCATAGTCCTGGCTTAAGTTGTGTGCTGCCCTTTGAAGTTTCACCAGCACAGCTATAGAAGGGATATGATTCTTTTTATTTCTTTTTGACCCAACAAAGCCATGGCAGTAGGGCCCAGTGGTGAAGCAGAGCTATCTCTGCACAATTTTGACATGATGGTTTATCATGGTGCAGGGAATTTACACACTGATGTATCTTTCATCACAATAATAACTCCTGTTAGATCAACTAGGCCTATATAGGTTTATGGACTAAACTTTGCTACTGTGACCAAGGCTTGGAACAGCAGGAAGCAGGCAAAGTTGGAATTTCCTCCCCAAAATCTAGTATACAAGCAGAATAAAAATCTTTGCCTCTATGCATTGCTTGTTGCCAGAAGACCTGAAGTAAATAAAACTTCAGAATAGACTGGTGGAATAGAGCTGTCTTATTTTCAGTAATTTCAAACCTGGAAATAGGATGTACAGGCAGTCTGATCTGCCTGAGAATGCTTAGGAAAGCTGAAACACAGATTTCCACTTCCTCTCCTCATTCTTCAGTGTGGCCATCAGGTTTCAAAGCAATAATGCCTATTCAATGGCTTGTAGACATCTCCTTACCATCCAGGATACTGAAATTTTGCAAAGAAGGTGGGGAGGAAGCCATTATCTGCTATTCCACTCAATAGTTCCCAAAATTTTTGTAGAAAGGGATGAGCAGGGGAGTGAGGGGAGGAGGAAGATATTTTTTAAGGGTGTGGAAATACCCTCTTCCACTCATTTCCAGAATAAAAATCATCCCCTTCCAGGACCAGAAATACCGTGTTTCTATGGTGACCAGTGTGTGTTGTAGGGAAGCATTTTTCCATGCCTAAAAGTAACAGAGAAGAAAAGCAAAGATGCAATTTATTATTGGTGTGTCTACTCCCAGTTGTTGCAGTTCAAGTTGTAGATGTCCATCAAGAACTGCAATGTGTCTTTCTGGGGAGTCACAACTCCAAGATTTTAACTCAAACTGATTCCTTAACCTGAGAAAAATGAATAAGCACCAACACCAGGAGCCACTTCAGCTGACAGGACAGTGCTGGCACAAAGTAAAAGACATCAAAGCCAGGAGTTGCAAAAGCTGCCAGAGAAGCCCCACCATAAAATGGGAATTACCCCTGAGTAAGGTCTGAACAGTGATTTCAGGATTCAGATGGAACTGAATCACTAAAAACCCCAAGTGCTCCATGTACACTGCCTGCCTTTGTTCAGGAGAGAGGTGTCTGAACAGGTCTACGGCCATAGCAAAAAGGCAGAATTTGAGGTGTGTTTTTTGGTAAATGATATTGAATGATCAGTGAATCTTTCAGCTATTTATAAACAGAAGAAACTCTGTCTGCCTACCTCAAGCATTTTGTAGAATTGTTAAAATATTTTGGGGGTTTTGTTTTTTGGGTTTTTTTTGAGAAACATCTCATTGGTAGGAAAGTAGTCAGAAAACTAGACTCAGTTTTGATACTGAATTCTTATAAACTTCACAGGGCTTTGGGAATTTGGGAGTCCATAGGTTTAAAGAATATGATCTGTGCCAAAACCACTGTCCAATGGATCAGGCTGATGAGCCTGCAGAGCTGCTCTCCACCACCTTCTCAAGTCTATTCATCTGTGACTCACTATTTCCAGCCTAGTGATGGCAACTTTGTATAGAGGGAAATAAGAATCATGTGTCTATGGAGCTAATAACAACAACAAGAAAAATAACAAAGATATGGAAACAGTCCATATGAAATTCAAGATAATTTCCCTAACATGAGGTTTTAGACTTCACCTATTCCCCATTTCAAATGAGGCTCTGTAAAATACTAAAAGGATATAAATGTATGTGTGTATATATATACATAAATATAAATAAGAGAAAGAATATCTGGAAAAAGGAGCTAGAGGAAAAACTGACTTTGGAGTGATAGAATATTTGGTAGCTCTAAGGCCTGGAGCATTGAAACTCATCCCACCAGTGAAACTCCAGCTAGAGTCCTCTCTTGTTTTCAAAGAAAATTCCATTTTCCTTTTAAAGAAAAGCACATTCTGACTCTTAATTTTGCTGCACATAATATTGAACATTTCCTGCAGAACACAGGACACAAATGTATTTGAAGCCATATTCTGCTAGTACTAAAGACAATGAAAAGTTTCAAAACAAGACAAGGAACTCCTTTTCATGTTTGCAGACAGTAATCCTTCTGTATCAAAGGCTAAAATCCATTCATTTCAGCAGTCTTTTTTCCTCTTTATACTGACATCATGGGAAAAAGAAAAGGCAAATAAACACACAATAAATGAGGAGAAAGAGACAGAAGTCTTGCTGTGGCTGTATAACAAATACTGATAATGTTGCCTCATACATTTGCCTTTCCCTCATTTCCCATACTACAATTTTTTTTTATTAGTTTAAATTTAAAAATAATTAATAAAAGCTCAGACTGAGCCCAGCCTTTGAGCTACTTAGTAATAATGAAGCAATATTAACAACTACCCCAAATCATTAAATATCAACAAAACGTAAATTAACTGAGTCAGCCACCAATATGAAATAATAAAATTGCAGAGGGTTTTTTTCATCAATTAGTTGACTAGACATAAGTGGAAAAGACAAGTCTAGACACACACACACATCCATTTGCATTCATTCCTCTGTACCAGCTACCAATGTAGTGAGAGAGCTGTCTGGTGACTGCATGTTCATGTCTTCTCCATTTTTTTCACTATTTTCTGACTATTGTAAATGTTTCTGAGGAAACCTCCACTCAGCTACTGCAAAACCGAAGAGGATCTATAAAATTTTCTAATGACTGATTGCCCCTGTATTTTTGAAAATTTCTAAGCTTTTTCATAGTGATAAAGTAACCCCAACTATTGGGTTAGTGTTGCCCCCTGAGATGATCTGATTTCATGACTTTAGTTGACATTATTGCTACAAAACCCAGACCCAACTTCCTGGGTAAGGACACAGTTGCAGGAGCATTGTTGGCACAAGGAACTAGTGAAGGATCTAAAGCCCCTGCAAGCATGCTCTGTGCAGGACCTTTGTACAACCTGAGGAGTACACGTGATCAGGATGTAATTAAACTATTTCTGGCATTAAAAATACAACTTTTGATTTATCTTTCAGGAATGTGTAGGGTGTAAGCAATCACATGTGGCAATTCTCCTCCTGGTGTGCTAGCAAGGGACTCAGTGCTAACATGAGACTGATGTACAAACCAAAACAACTCCTTTCTTTTTTCCTCTGGGGGACCTGCAAACCACACTAGAAACCTTGTTGTCCCTGTCAGATGGGATTTCCTTCATCTCTGCTGATTGATATCATTCCCATCAACCTGGGAGCCATTACCACAACTCATAATAATTGAATTTGAATCTCTTGATAATTATTGAATATTCAAGTCACCAGAACTGAGGTCAACACTCGTGGGCTAAAAGCATAGTAACTTTTTTTTTAATAAATAAGGCAACACAGCAGCACTGTGTGTGCATGAGGAGCCCTTCCTCTTCTCTCCTTCAAACTCCTCAGTTGTCCCAACATTACAGGGCACTGGTCACACCTGTATCAGCAAATGGTGCAACCTCAATCTTGCCACTCACACCCAAAATCAGCACCTTCACCACCGGGTGACAAGTGAACTTCCACCTTCTCTTATGTCTTCTGGAGTGGTGCCTTGAGAAAAGCCATCGTGTTTCTTTTGCTAGAGCAAAGACAGAAAGCTAAAATCATTTTGTTTGGTTTGCTTATTTCAGCAAGAAAAAAGAAAAGTTTTGGCTCAAATCAAACTGGACAATTGAGTTATTTATATGGGCCTTTAACAGTGTAAAATTCAGCTACACTGCAACCATGAACATCTCTGTGTGTCATTCCTCTTGTTTCCCTGGGAGCTTCAGAAACCTGGGGGTGAAAATGGAATGGTTTTGGTTTTGGCTTTCACAAAGAACTGGAGTCCCAGTATATTCCTGAAGCAGACTTTGCTGTCCCCAAACTGGGGATAATCTCTGCCAAACAAACTCTTAGAAATGCCCCTCCCTATTCCTGGAGGCAGCAAGGCTGAGAGAAGCACAGCTGCCAGAGTCTGGCTGCTGAGCAGCTGGGATCCAGAAAGCATGGATTGGGTGCTGCAGCACTCAGATAATGTGGGACAGAAAGATATGCCTTCAGCCAAATGTTTACTCCTCCTCACTCCTCTCACCTCCCACACTCCCCTGAATCTCTAGCAGCTCTCGTGGCTTCCCTCACCCACAAGCTCACAGCTCTGGGGTTTTCTGCACTGATTTCCTTTCTCTTCTCTCCAGGGACTGAAGCAGTTTTCAGATCTATCACGTTATTTCTTTCATCTCACTCACTCCTCTCTCTCATCCCCTCTGACATGTTGGCTGTGGATGTCCCCTCCGTGCCATGACCTTTTCCAGCAGCCTCCAAAGCCTCAGAGAGCACAGCAGCAGAGGGAATGTCATCCTTCTGTGCACAAGGTGGTCTCAGGGTGTTATTGGGTGTTCCTCCTGCCACTGCCTTCTGCAGGATTTGGGCCCTTCTCTAGCAGCTCTGCAGGCTTCCATCACATCTCTGCATGGAGATGGATCTGCTCCTGGATTTTCTCCATGTGGTTCCTCCAGTTGGCCTTGGCATGCTTCTGTTAAACATCATGCTTCAGCAAACCCCACATCCTGGTGTTTATATGACACTTCTGCCCTCTTATCTCTCTGCTGCCCCTCAGACATGACCCCTTTGATCCCACTCAGCACCAGCACCTTCTCTTCCCACGCTGCTGTGCCTGCACTCAGAGCTGTACCACCCCACAACTAAAAGTATCAGACCTTGTCAGTCCCTCTCCAGTCAGAGGGTGCTGCATTCACCTCCCTCCCCAGTCCAGAGCTGCACAGCCTGTCCTCATTGCCTGCATCCCACAGGAGCAGGCACAGGACCCTCCACAGCCCAGCACCCTGGGCCATTGTTGTAATGGCTTCATGTGTACTTCTCTGTGAATTCTGTTTTGGCCAAATATAGCCACTGCAGTTGCACCTGTATATTGCAGGTACATCTTTTAAATGGCTCTATCTTCATCTGTGCTTATAGATATTTTTTTGATGCATCCAAACAGACTTAGTTCTGCTATGAAAAAACAAACCATATCAATGTAGCAGTTGAAGAGCTGGGTTTCAGCTGCAGAAGCAAAACCAAGCTGTGCTTTTACACTCCTAATCACACAAATCTGTGAGTGATTTAAAGCTCTGCTATGATCCAAAATATGCAGAATCCTAATTTATGCACCCCAGACCCAGATCTAAACAAGCTTTTAAAAGTCCATTTCAGGAAAACAGTTCTGTAACACCCAGATGTCATGATGTATCTAATATACTATGCCTGCAACCAGTCTAGGGTGTGTTTGCATGAAGAGACTCTTCCTCCTACTGTATGAATAAGAGTGGAAAGCAGGTAAGTGTATTTCTCAAGGACTTTGGTATAAACCTTTGCTGATAACCCTGGCTGAAACAGTAGGCCCGTATACAGAGGCGTGTGGGGTTTTTTTTAGCTGTGTACTCACTGAAAACTGACAAGAAGAGGTGTGGAGGCACCCACCTTCCACCGATGCCAACACATTTAGGTAACTTGAGCACAGGCTGATTTGCAATTGTTAGGCACGTACATTTTTAGCTGTGCTCAGATTCCTGCAATTCCACCCACTTTCTTCATTAGCATATTAGACGCCCCCATGGCATACTTTAAAATGGTCTATAAGTCAGGCATGTGTGAGTGAAGTGGCTCCACTTCTGCAGCTGAAGGCAGCTGAAGTCTTCCCTTTTGAAGGGGAAAGAGCACTAACAAGGAAGGGACAACCTCATGGGAAGGATGCCAGCCCCACAGCCTGCCTTGACTTTGGGGTGATTTCCTATGGTAGGATGGAGAGCAGAGTTCACAAATAATGCTCCAATTATTCTGATTGCAGGCCTAATAGCATCCTGTATGGAAACCTCTGTGTGTATGTGCATATATATATATATATATATACACATTTTCTGTATGTTTTTGATATGTGTGTGTATATATATATACTTATATCTGTGTGTATGTGTATATATAAACCAGATGTTTTTTCTGCTCTGCAAGTAATGCCAAGGGCTGAAGATCCAGCTGACACCAGCTGATCAGCCTTTTGGCCATGGTGACAAAGAGGTGCCCTCTGCTAAGCCTGTGCCCTGTGCAGGGAGTGCTCCCATCCCTCAGGGTCACTGAGGCAGCTGCCCAGGGCCAGCAGGGCTGCTTGGACACTGCATTTTTCAATATCATTGTAAGGATACTCATCCTGGATTTGTCTATTTGTTGATCTAGCACAGTGTTTGCCTCAGCTTGCCCTGGGGTTTTTGCATCCCAGATCTAGTGGCAAATCTGTAAGGGACTCTTCAAGCTTCTCCCTTCGGTCTCCCTGATGTCAAGGTCTTGTTCCTATGAAGGAGAGGACCCTTGAAGCTCAGTCCCATGCCCTGGGGTATATTTGGGAGAGCTGGTGATGTAGCAGGTAGGCAAAGAGATGAGGCTGCCTCCTGGAGAGAGGGACACAGTGCCTCTTAGCAGGGCTGCCCACTCACTGCATACAAAAACCCCACTATTGACACCTCTGTTATCTCCCTCTGCTCTTCCCAGTCCATGGTCTCATCCTGCTGGGGACTGATGCACACTTTTTTTTCACCAAATCATTAGGGATTCTGTCTCTGGCAAAACTCCAGGGCCATTTCTCCTGCACTCCTAAAGATAAGGCAGGCAGAGATGCCCCCCAGGAAGAATCTGGGTTCCCTTCTGGTGTGCAGCCCTCTCCCCACTGCACAAATCCTGACTTCAGAAGTGACTGTGTACAACTCACATCCTTGAGAACAGGCTTAGGCTAAAGATTTCACAACATGGTCAATATCCCTGCTGTATTTCCTTCTCTCTCTTTTTTCCCCTTCATTTTCCTGTACTTCCAGTGCCACTCCTTGTAATTGCTGCAGAAATGTAATTGCTGCTCTGTGTAATTGCTGCTGAAACAATCTGAGCTGTCATTGACTTTCATTGTTCACAGATCAGGAGGAACTGGCAGATGAGAATCACCCCACCTAGCTACATACATTGCATATGTATTTACATCTCAGGTAGGTATCAAAGCTCACAGATTAGGCCGTGGAGACCTCAAAAATATGGAAGTGTTAAATTTAAGGTATGAATCATCTGTACAAAAGTATGTTTCAGCTCAAGGATGAAACAAATCATCCTTTTTACACATGGAAGCTATTAAACAAACAATACTTTCTATCCAGGGACAGTATTCATTTCATCCCTAACAAATACATAAAGTAACACCTGTGTTTAGGATACAAAGGCAGGTTTGGAGTAGACACTTAAAGTTAGGCAAGATCCAAACCGAGTTCTCCTAAAAGAGAAATCATGTCTTTCATATCAGCTCTGCTAAGTGTACTTTGAAATGAACTGGACTTTCTTTTCCAAACAGGAGGCTGGATCCTGTTGACTACAGTGTCTAGCAAGCAAAATTACCTCCTATGGCATCACAGAGTGGGTGTTTTAATGGTGCAAGCTGATGTCATTGCAATGAATGGCAGCAAAATCTCATACATCTGCATCAGTCCTTTCTCACAAGAGCATAAAACAAACAGGCAAAATGCAGAGGAAGAACCAGTATTTTCCAAGAGATGGAGGCAGTACAAGACCAGCAGAGCCTCACCAATCCAGCATCTTCCCACAGGAGATGAACATCTGCCTCCCTTCACAGTCTCACCAGGGAATGAAATTGCAGCATATGTTGCTCTGGATTTTCTAACACACAAACTTTAGTCAACACTCAAATGAGCAAGGGCAAAATCAGAGATATGCTCCCACCACCACGGGTTATCTCCTGCTTGCAAACAAGTTTCAGCTGAATGCTCTGCATAGAGAGGGCTGATCTCAGCCAGGCATTGCTTCATCCTGATAGCACTGACTCTGGAAATTTTTAAATCATGGAAGGTGTTGAGGTTACATAGCTGTCAGTGGTGAGGGAGTTCATGCTGTTGGTATACTGGTAAACAATGGCAAATAGCTACTGAAAAGGATGCATCTGCAAGTCTATAAATGAGGGGAAATAATAATTAAAGTAATAGTAATTAAATTTCTCCTCATCACATGGTTTCATCTTTACAGAAAAGACTCAAATCATTAAGAAAGACCCCACTATCTCTTTCAGGAATGGGGAGAAGCATTAAATTTTTGTGTGTGTGTCCTGGCTTAAGAACATGCCACTCCAAGAGGGAGTAGCTTTATTTAGATTAACTTCTAGCTGGCCTTTCATTTATCAGTGTGCTCTGGAACTGAGGTATGAATCTGCACAATAACTGAGTTCTAGGGTATTCTGAGATAGTGAGCAGATCTTTGCAGGCAAAGAATGCAAATGAGGAACAGGTTGGTGCTCCCTGGAAAGGCAGTCACAAGGTATTTAAGAACACACTTCCCAAACTTGGACTCCAGGACTTTCTCCAGGGAGGTGGGTGAATGCCCTTGCAGCATCCATGCTGACATTTGCTACAGGCTACAGGCACCTATGGAAACGCTCCAGTGGCTTTGCAGAACTCTGTGCACCTGCAGGGATGGGATTCACATTTGTCATGGGAAACTGGGATGAGATTATCACAGACAGAAACACAGTGTTGGCATGGACTTGGAAGACAGGTTTCATCCCACTCCCATCAGTCATTATTTTCACTATTGGCACTTAAACTTTGGTATTCCTCTTGCTCTGGCACAGATTGTTCCAAGCACAGAGAAGCACCATTGTGTCACTGATACAGCTTAGTTTACACAGGCATTGAACCCCTGTAACTAACTTTCTTTCTTTCTTTCTCTTTCTTCCTTTCTTTCTCTTTCTTCCTTTCTTTCTCTTTCTTCCTTTCTTTCTCTTTCTTCCTTTCTTTCTCTTTCTTCCTTTCTTTCTCTTTCTTCCTTTCTTTCTCTTTCTTCCTTTCTTTCCTTTCTCTTTCTTTTCCTTCCTTCCTTGCTCTCTTGCTCATCTATCTCATCTATCTCTCTCGGAGCATCTCTATGTTTTAGCAGTGCTAGCAAGGGCAGAGCAGTTCTGATGCACTGCTCCCCTGAGACCACCACACAGATCTAGACAACACACCAAGACTGCAGATGAGAAGCCAGAGGAGGATTACAATGTCCATGGAAAACATTCGGCTATTCAGGCTTGCAATCCCTTTGTGTTGGTAGAATAGAGCAAAAGGAAATAATTAAAGGCTAAAAACATACCCTACTATTATTAAATTCCAGAGGATGAGCTATTTTTAAGGTATATAAATATTTGGCAAGAACTCTTAACGATGCTCCTTTAAAGGAATTTCTTTATGTAGGCTAGGTTTAAAAAGATATCTTTGCAGAATCTAATAAAATGCATGTGATTTTTATGTTGTCTCATACTTCCATTTAAATTGCAGTGTCTAAATGGCAGAAGGGCCCAGAAAAACTAAAAAAATATTTTTCACGTCTTTTCCCTACATTGAAATTAAATATCAATTAAACATTATCAGCTCTAGTGGCATAATTTTTTTCCTTACTACATATACAATCAATATTTTAATGAGTTTGACACATTTAAGATTCTATAAACATTATTGTGCAGTACAGGGTTTCTTAATACTTTGGGAAGACAAGGGATGAGAAAGAAAATGAATGTGCATTTCTACATTAGGAAATTATCATATGGATACTTAAAAATACAAATAAAACAAGGATACAGATCAAATTCTGTGCAGCAGCATTTTAGACTGTACAACAGATTTATCAACTGGGACAAAAAATATGAACAATTTTCTTATCTTTCACACAAAGAGATCAGAAAGCCTGTTGGTTCATGTACAACATTTTGGATTTGCTAATATTTTGAGTACTGCAGGCAAGATTTGCAAACGTGATCACCCAGCACTTCTCAACAGTTGGGTTTTTTTCTGAAAAAAAATCAAGAGTCACCTGGCTAAAAGTGACCATCTACAGAAAGGAAATATTTTGGTAAGATCAATGAAAGCTTTTCCTGTATTTTAACTGGCATTGGATTAGGGTTCACAAATCTCACAGTTCATCATCACCCCACAATGCTAAACTTGAGATGCTATTCCAAGAGCGCCCAGTGAAGCACTTGGATGTGGCACTTGTTTTGCTGCAGGGTGAACACCCACACTATCCACAGAGCAACTCTGTTGTCACACAGGTTTGCTACAATCCCACAAAGCTTGGAAATCTGCCTGTTCATGCAGAAAATAGGGTCATTTCTAAACCCAAGTCACTGAGCTGTGGTTGGGAGTTGGGAGGTGCCTCAGACCTGTTTTGGCTCCTCACACCCCTCGATAAGGACCTGCTGCTGTCTGAGCCTTTGGAAACTTCTCAGAATCTTTGAGAAATTGTGAAAAGATGCCTCCAGGTGTTTGCATCACACTACCACACACACTCTCCCTGTCTCCCAGCTACCAAGTACCTTAGGAGAGACCATTTTAAATGACAGTATTTGCTGTCAAATCTGTGTTGGAGAAGGCTGGGGTGAGCAGCAGCGCCACTGCTGAGAGACAACTACTGGCAAGGGTTTCAGTTTTGTGGAGAAAATGAAGCTACTTCCAAAAAACAAAAATATGCTCATAAGTGCTGGTTATGTCTGCTACAATGAGACAAGGAGTCTGCCAGCTGAGCCACATCTTCTAGAAGTTTTCTGTTAAGAACACTAAATTCCAGCATCAGAAGAGAAGTGGGAATAATGCAATTCAGACTACAGCAAAGGCACATAGAAACCATAACTTGCAGGCAGAGTAGTGCCAGAAGGACACAGCATCTTTGAAGGACATTGAACAGCCCCTAAAAGACTTCCAGGGGCATGAGAAAGGATGATACAGCCAGGTATTGGTTCCTTCCCATGGAGCAGTAAAGCTCTTGCAAAGTCTCTTTGCAAAGCCTGTTTATGTGTCTTCATAACCCCTCAGCTCTTTGTCACACAATCCCCAGAGCTAATCACTGATTTATTTTGCATGTGTGTTATATCACAAACTTGTTGACAAGGCACAAAACTACAGTAATCCTACGGGTGAAGTCTCATTGCAAGTTTGGCTATATGTATACTTCCTATTCTTCACAAAGCTTTTAAAATTAAACCACAACAAAACTGTGACTTGTGGAACTAATGAGGCTGAAACCACTACAATTGAAAATCAGATACCATGACAACAAGCGAAATATAAGACAACTGCTACATTAAATAAGATTTGGAATGCTGCAGGATTTTCTGAGTGTTGGGATTGGAGTTTTTTTATATCACTGGTTGTTAGAGTTTCAGGTTTGAGTACTAAGACAGGGCATTAAATCTCCCTCTTCCACCTAAAAGGATAGAAAACCCCTTTTATTTATCATCATGGGATTAGGAAGACAAAAGAGGAACTCTGCATAAATGGAGTTTCCACACAGAAAAACTGGGAAAAATAAACTGGGAGAAAAAAAGCCAGCTAGAATTCAATTATCTTTAGGAACTAGCTGGCAAGATAAAGAATCAAGTTACCAAGCAGGGCTTCAATTAGGCTGATTTTTAACAGTAAGCAGATTTGATTTGTAGTGTAAATCACAGCATGAGGAAGCAAGTTAAAATCATATTATAAAGTCATACAGTAATTAAAACTAGACCACATTCCTAGTAAAATATTGGAAACCATCAGCCAGAGACAGGCTGCCCACATTAACTTCTGATTCCAGCCAGTTTAGCTTTTATATTCTGCAAAATATTGAAAGGCAAGCTAATATTATTAATGATTTCTAAATCTAAGGAATTAATTTCTATTAGTTCCAGCTAAGAAGTTATTCTTTTAAACAATCTGCCATTAACTGGCATGACAGTATGGCATGGGGAGAAACAGCTTTTCCCATGTCCCTTTGTTTACAGGATTTCCAGGCATTATGCCAAGAGTTCTCTCTATGTTAAAGAAAACTCCGTTCTTTCACATCCTTCATTTTCTGCACACAGCTTGACTCCCATGCTGTCAAATTCCCTTTGAACACTGATACAGTCTAATCCATTTTGTTGCACTCAGGATTTATGAACACTTCCATTAAGCACTTCCATTTGCTTGCTTTTCTGAGCACAGCAGCTTGGGGATAGAAAACAGGAGAGGGTGGAGAAACAGCTCTTTCATTTATACCTGGCTTCTCTTAGCTTCATCTGATGACCCCTAATCCTTGCATTAGAAAGGAGTGTGAAAGTCAATCCCCTTCTCCACAGCACTCAAGGGTTTTCAGCTGTTCTTGCGTCTCCCCTCGGCTGTCTCTTTTTCCAAATGAAGAATTCTGTATTGCTCACTCCCAGTCACTTGAGTGCCCTTGCACAATTTAAGATAAACAACCTTTTTCTATCTAAAATATTGATCAGAGATTAATAGAAGACTGTACTGATTACATTTGAATTTCAAGTTTTTATCTGTCAGATGTTAGGATTTTATTTTCAGACACAAGAACAGTGCAAAGCTTATGCCAGGTCAAAAAGCCCTCTCTTGAGTTTGACTGCTGTAATTTTAGTTTTGATTAGAACAAAGCTATTAATTTTCCAAAATATAGGAAAAAATATGGCCATTTATCTATTTACCTGTGAAAAAAAAATCTCTGCTCAAGGGAAACTGTTAGCAAAATACTATAAAAACAAAATAAAATAAACCAAAACCAAAATAAAAATACATAAAATTTAATTTAAAAATACATAAATATTTAAGTATTTTCACATCACTGGGCTATGTTCTGCCTGCTGTGTTTCCCAAATCTCTAGTATTGTTACACCACCACAATTTTATCACAACTCTAAAATTAGTTTAAAGCTTGAAAGTTTTAAAAAGTACAGTTATTTTCACAGCATACTTTCATTCAGGCCCACACTGATATGAGTATAATGTCAACAAGGATTTTTCCACAATATCAAAAGCAAAATCACATATCAGTATAAAAAAATTAAGTATGAAAGCTAATGGGTGTTGTATCCCTTAATCTCACTGGAGTATTTGATGTGACACTTAAGCATTAAGATTAAGCTTTAGGAATCATAGTTTATGATTAAAAAATCATACTTTTGTATGATCTGTATGATCCTTGACTTTAAGAAACTGAGTGACAGTATCCAGTACTCTCAGCTATTCAAAAAATTCATGATTCTTGGCATGCTTTAGGAGCAGAGAAAGAGAAATTACTCAGTATTTACCTTGATGCTTTACCTACTGCCTGTGTGGATCTGCAGTCTAGGAGATATGCAGCATGATTTTTTAAGGCTCACAATAATTTCACAGCAGTGAACCCCCAGAAGTCTCTCTATAGCCACTCAATATGATGAGCAGATGTCCAACACTCTCAGTTCTTCATGTACCCTTGTGCATGTCCAGGATTGTAACCCCTCCTGAAGAAATGGTAATGGAGGAAAAGGAGCAGGTGGCAAAACCAACATGTTCAGCAGTCTTAAATATCTTTTCCTTCTCAAAATTCCACCTAAAGCTAGAAAATTAACTGAAACTAAAAACTAAAATAAACAAGGAGAAGAATGAGTGGCAATTATCCCTTATTGAAAGAGCAATAACCAAATTTCCTTTCCCAAAGTTAAAAGGCATTGAGAGCAGTGATGAGGAGGGACCCAATGACCATCACACCAATGTGTAATTAGATATATCTCTGCTATGGAAACATCACCAGCATTGGGTATGAAAGCAGCTACTATTCCCAGCATGGGAAATTCACAATTTTGGTTTGTTTGGGGTTTTTTTGGTTGTTGTAGGGTGGGAAGTTTTTTGGTATTTTGTTGGTTTGTTCTTGTTGATCTTGTTTTTGCTTCTTGTTGCTTGTATAACAATGGTCTTACTGCATATTACAAGCAATTCATTGGACAAGACTGAATTCCACTTGGATGTCTTCCCAAATGTTATGAGACAGACAGGAAGATAATAAGAAAATATTCCTCATCTTTTTTACACCAGTAACTGATTTTACTTACACTTCAAAAATCTACTAAAACACAGGGAATCCTGAAGACAAAGGAAAACCATTAGAAGATTAATTAAGAAATTATCTGAAATAAAAAGTTTGGACTGGGGATTTTAGAGTAAGGTTGCCTTGAATAAAGACAAGAAGGGTAGGGGTTGAAATCATAATTTTAATTGCACTGTTCAATGGAATCATCCCAGGGAAAATAATACAGAAATGGAAAAAAAGGCAAAACCAAATAGTTCAGTACTTCATTGAAATACTATTTTTTCATTTCTAGGCCTTCCAACTCATATCAGAAGTGATGGTTTTTAGCAGGCTCTTTGAAGGCAAGTGGATATTGAAAACCACTTATATTTTGCAGAAAGGTCTCTAAGACATATCTTCACTGCTGCTGATGCCAAGCAAAATACCATAAAATTTAATTAAAAGCAAAGATTTAAACAAAAGTAGCTTTATACTGATTCTCAGTGGCCTTATTCTTCTCACTCTTCACAGCTATCAGAGATGGAAGGTCTGATGTCCTGTAAACTCCAGTCCTCATCCTCCCTTGGCAAGATCTCAGTTCAGAGATGTAACCTTCAAAGCTGAGGTTCCCTTCAGAATCATCACAGCACATGCCAGAGTCATCCAGTTTGACCCCATCCACATCAATTATCCTGTTCACAGGGAGCTCCATCCCGGGGTTCCCTCTCACACCAGGAGCATTAAAGCTTCTGCTGGGCTTTGCTTTGTGAGAGGTCTGCTCACAGGAGCTTCCTGAAGTCCCTTGTGAATCATTTCTCTTTCTGTTTGCACCTAACAGAAGAATTAAAAACAAAAAAAACACAAAACAGGAGAGTTATGTATCTTTGGTTTTAGCAGTTTTCAATATTGCAGCCTTCTCTGAGGCCCTAATGGTAGTCAGCTGGGATATTCACCCACCAAAGAGACTTACTGATGTACCATGTAGCTAACTAAACACTAGATCTCAAAGATAAATGTGAAATACTAATATCTATCTGTCTTATTGTAGCATTTTCCAGAGTTTTTTAAAAGAATCCATTAAAAAGAACTTCTTAGTATAATTTGTACACATCTAGAACAAAAAGATTCTTACACTAGCAAACCCAAAGGTGAAGGAGGATAATATAGACCTTCCATTGGGGAAGAATGGGAGATGCTCCTTCAGTTGAACTGGTTTTCAAGACCCTGCTGAGACAGTATTTTTACTTGGCTCGGGCTTTAATTTTCCAGCAGACTAGTAAGGGATTATTTGAAGTTGCAGTTCACTGTCCTGAACTGCAACAGAGCAATTATGGGCCACAGTTTACAGGACAAGAATAAAAGAAACAACTTCACAGAATCACCAATCACAGGATGGGTCAGGTTGGAAGGGACTCAATGAGGCATCTGGTCCCACCTCCCTGCTCAGGCAAGGTCATCCCAGGGCACATGGCACAGGATTGTGTCCAGATGGTTCTTGAATATTTCCAGTAAGGGAGACCCCACACCCTCTCTGTGCAGCCTGTCCCAGTGCTCAGACCAGTAAAGTTCTTCCTCATATTCATGTGAAACTTCCTGTGAATCAGTTTCTGCTCACTTTTTTTGTGTTCTATAGCTCAGCACCACTGAGCAGAGCCTGACTCCATCCTCTGTCACCCTGTCTTTAGATATTTTATAAACAGTGCTGATGTCTCCTCTCAGTTGTTTCTTCTTGAGGCTGAACAGGCCCAGTTCCCTGATTCTTTCCTCCTAAGAGAGTTTCTCCAGACCAACTTAGTCATCTGGTGGACCTCCTCTAGGAGCTCTTTGTCCTGAGGAGCCCAGAAATGGACACAGCACCCCAGATGTGTCTCACCAGGGCTGAGCAGAGGGGCAGGATCACCTCCCTTGACCTGCTGGCACTGCTCCTGCTAACACACCCCAGGACTCCATTGGCCTTTTAGCCACTAGGACACACTGCTGGCCCATGGACAGCTTGTGTCCACCAGGACCCCCAGGTCCTTCTCTGCAGAGCTGCCCTCCAGCAGGTCAGCCCCCAGCCTGTGCTGGTCCATGGGGTTGTTCATCCCCAGCTGCAGGACCCTGCATTTGCCCTTGCTGAATTTCAGAAGGTTCCTCTCTGCCCATCTCTCCAGCCCATCAAGGTCCCTCTGAAGGGCTGCACAACCCTCTGAGGTCTGAGGGCTTTAAACACTCAAGAAACACCTGAATTACATCTAAAATCACAGTTGCCAGGATCCTGTTCTCTAGACTACACACACAAAGTCATCACTATCCCAAGACAGCTGTAGTTTAAACCCTTGAACTCCCAAAAGCCAGTTTTGTGTTAGGTGTGACCATGCAAAGTACAAGGAGCTTCTTAAAGCAAATGCACAGAAGATGATTTGCCTGTGTCAACAGCAACAAGAAGGGAAGGATGAAGGAGTTCATTTCAGGATTTGTACCACAGTTAACAACGTGGTTTCTGTAGTTGAGGTTCCCCCCATAATGATATCAAGAGGGGCAACTTTTTCAGTGACAGAGAACTGCATTTATTAGACCAAACTGAGAGCCAGGGAAAAAATAAACTTTCAAGGCATAAAAGCAGACCTGAGTAGGGGCTTCCATTTCATATTTAATTCCTTTTTTCCATATATCTTTTTATCCATCTTTTAAAAGATACCATCTTATCCAACATGCTTTATCCAAAGCATTCTGCAATCTTGTGCCACAGTACATGCAAGTGGCTGACCAGCACGTTTAGCCACACAAATCCCATGAAACTGGTGTGGTTAAACCCCATAGCTGTCTTTCAAATCTTTTATTTGTGCTTATTCCAAAAAGTGATTGGTACAGTTTTATGCAAGGAAAAGATATTTCCATCTTTAATCATCGTAATCAAGAACTTTTTGATATGGAGAATGGAGGAAATGCAAATGAAAAAGACAAAGAAAGCACTTTCAAACAGTTTCAATCAAATCACTCCAGGGTCTTCTTGAGCTTAAAGCTTTTTATTTATGAAAAATAAGTTAAAATCCTAAGTAGTGCAATGCTTTGTGTTTTAGCTGCAGTGAAGCCCCAGATGAATAATGCGGGTATTTCGCATCAGTAATGCTTGCTGTTTTTTCAGAGGAATTAGATCAAACTCTAAACAAATCAGCTGAGCAGAGAGGGGTAGAAAGCTCCCAGCCCTGCTAGCCCAGCATGACTCCAGCCTACTAAATTGCAGCTAGCATTTAGTGGGACTATATTACACTTCATGTTTAAATCTCCCTACTGAAACTGAACATTGGCTAAATTTTAACTGCTGTTTGCATGGCTGTGCTGCAAAATGCCATTCTTCTGTTCTGGAACCTTTATCTTAACATGAGTGTAGAATTGTTCTCTTGATCTCTTTAATCTATTATTCTACGCCCTTTGAGGAAGACCTGTGACTCTCCTTTGAAATTGCTTTAAAAGAGCTACAAATTGCTGAAATGCCTACTAATGACAAATTACCACAAATACATGGCATTGACAGAGCATGAGTCATCCAGCTGTCCTAGCACTGAGAATACATCCTCCTATAAAATGTCATGTAGAGGAACATCTTTGGGGTGGAAGGTCTCATATCTGTTGACTTGGACTAGGTTGAAACACTTTCCACAGTCAAAAGACACAGCCTGCATTAACAGGGTACAGGAGATGGAAGAGCTGGAAACTCCTGCTGAGGAATACCATGGAAGGTGCAAGTATTGCTGTATTTATCTAGGTGCTAAGCCCTTCCAGAGTTAAGTACAAGAAAAGCCATTAAGTCTCAGAATTATGATGTCACTGAGTCACCACACAAAGCAACTGGGCGTGGAAGTTGTCTAATAGGAACACAGCAAAAATAAGGTCAATGTTTGCTCTCAGGCTTCACAGGACATAAGCTCATCTGAACAAGAACACATCCGCATTATAGGCCTTTTTCTACTAATGTCCTTTTCAGGAGAAATCTCTGTAGCATCAAATAAATTACTACTAGAGGCAGGGCAGTAATTGAGAACATTTTGTCTAAAATACCAGTTCAAAAGAACATGGAATTACTAAGGAATGATACTGTGAAGATGATTTCACTTTTCCTGTCAGGGTAGAAAAGATCTTAGCTCATCTTCACCAAACAGGAAGATGATCTCAAGAGTAGCACTACACAGAAAAATTATTTCAATGTAATTTTTTTCCTCATTTTTTTAAAAAAAGCTTTTATGGAGCAAGGCTATTTAATACAAATAATAGGCGAGATCTGCCCAACCAGCTTGTGTATAAATGTATCCCACAAGTTTTTAAGGAGACTCAAGATTCGCACTTACTTAGTGGAGCTTTATAATGAGGTTTCAATGAAACTTGTAACACTTTTGCACTGGTCTCCTTCTCATGTTTTCTTTTTGAGTAACAATATCTGAAGACACGTATCTGTGCAGGGCACCACCTAAGGTGCAGAGGTCCTTCATAGGTAAAATTTCTCTTCATGTATTCTTGGCTGAAGTGATTAATACCTCCACAGAGAGATCTGCAGATGCTTTGCCATGTATGAAGCATGTCACGAACCTTATTACATTTTCTCAAATTTAACCTCTCGGATGTTCTACCTAACTAACTTCAGTAGAGAAAGGAAGACACTGCTTACGACAGCAGTCACAGAGGTGAATTTCCAGGCCGGAATACCACATTCACACATTGGTAACCTCCTCCCTTGCTAAGCATTCCACACAGCTCTCGGAAATTTTCTTGTGCATCTGATCCTGTTAATATGTTCCAGCTGGTTTAAAGATGGGAAGATTCAGGTCATCTTTTGTCCTTAAACCAGAGATCTGCTGTGTTACAGACTCACAGCCAAATGACTGCTTAGAAGGCTTCACTTGCACCTGTCTGCATTCTTCCAAAGGTGATTACAGTCAGGGACTGTTTTGGCTGATCTCCTGATTTCTGCTACCAATATTTCTCTTTTTGTGATATTTGGATTTTGTGTATTATTATGAAGCACTCTAAATTTAACATTATCATTATGGAGAACTATATTTATAGAGAAAGACAAAGGGAAATCTTCTGTACAAAATATTCCTCAAGATCTAAGCAAAAGATCACAAGACGTATTCCAGGGAGTTTAGGAATAAGAGATCATTTGGCCAAATTCCACACAGAGACAAGGTCACAAAAAACCTGGCAATTTCAAGAGCAGCATTAACTGTTGAATGTAGATGATAAGATCATATAACCCTAAATCTTGAGTCTACTTAAAAACTAATGCAGATTGTTGCAGATTTAAAGGTCTGCTTACAACACCTTTCAATTATATTGTTTCAATACCATAATCAATAAATTCATTTATTTGCAATGTCATACATTTTAATTACGATTATTAATAAAATCTCTTTCAAGTAAATTGAGTGTTCCACTCATCATTCTATCTTTGCTAAAATCCTACTGTTCTTGCCAAAATCATTAACTATTTAGATGGCTCTCAGTTCTACTGAAAGGTAACAAGAATATCCTGCTGATTTTCATACCATTGATCCCAGGCATTTGACTTCTAATGTCAGAGAGGATCTGATCTCAGTTAAAGGGAATGAGCTCCAGATTAATGAATTTGTACTGACTTAGAGCAGATAAAAATCTGTTTGATGTCATAAAACTTAGAATATAACTCTTGTGAAAAGAAGCCTGAAGTTTTCAGGGCAATTCCTGGAACTGGTGATTTACAGACATATACCACCCCCAAATGTAATCAGTCATTCTCCAAAGCAGCAAGGATCTGGGATGTGCTGTCACATGGGAATCTGGGCAGACACTGTTCCAGTCTCTGACTCCATGGGGCCTGTCCCAAGGGGGTACCACAGAGCATTTTCTTACATGAGACTGAAAAAAGGAGCCTTGTTATGGTCACTTCTATGGTGGGTGTTCATTTCAGGGTCCTGGAAATATATCAATATAAGTAACTTCTCCTTACCGTGGACGTAATCTGGCAGTTTTACTCTGGGAAAGACACTTTTCCCTTCCTATGCTAAACTGTTAGGAAATGCTGCTTGTACATTTTAGCCCTCCCACACATGGATTCTTTTAAGTGGTGGATGAATGACTTCCACACTGGCTGACATACTGTTACTATTGCAAGAATCTTCTATTTTTTTTTATTTTTTTTTTAATTTGTAAAATGAATTATGCTTCTGAAGGGAAAAGGATACTTTACATTTAAGTATTAGAATACCACAGGTTAAATCTTCTTTGGAAGTTTCCTTCTTTTTATCTCTTAATTGATACAGCACCGAGGAGAAAGTGGATATAATAAAAGATTCCTACCTACAGTTTATGCTAAATCTTTTCAAAGCAAATTTGACTTTATATGCTGAATTTCACTTGCATGATGAAAAAGAAATTGCAGCATATGCTCAGTGCCTTGAATCTGACTCAGTAAAATGAAGGCATCGAGCCAGGAAATTGGTTATTCTACAAAGCAGCAATATTCTACATTACCAGTTTATTTACCTTTTTCCTGGGAATTTTGGGAATACATTTGCAGCAATAAGTTTAGAACCGGGCAGATGGAAATCCTTTCATTGCACTCATCTCCAAAGCATTCACAAGAAGAACAAAGCACCTAGCATTATTCAGAAAGAGAAATTTGGAACATCACATGGAAGAGGGAGCTCACCAGTGGCATATAGGTGCAAAAGAGGGAATGCTGCAACCTGTGTTTGCTGAGGGCAGGGACCTTTCGTGTCCACAGCTGAAGGGAACTGCACACAACCTCATTTAAAAGCCAGGAGCAGTCAAAGAATAAATTAAATGAAAAGTTCTGAATTTTGATCCAGGCAGACATGTGCCCCCAATAACACTGTCCAATTTGCTCAAACTTTCTGTTTCTCCACTGCTAAAACTGAAACCGTTTTTGACTACTCTCCAAAGAGTAGACATGATAAAACAACTCTGCAGCAGCCTACACATATTCAGTCCCCAGTGTGATCTTCCAGCATTTATTGTTAACCTTCATTTTGGTTTTCCATCAGTGGTCGGTAACTGCAGGTTTAATTATCGCAGAGAGTCCTATGTTGGGAAATAGTGGATTGAATTACTTGAATCCATTTTAATTTAATATGCCATTCATTAGGTTATTTTTCAATTATGAAAGTCTAAAATGAGGTTTTGCTGGGTTACCAGTTACATTTCAACCAATAATTCAACAAAGTTCATTTCATCATCCAAATGCTGCCATGGGTTTGCGTGGATCTGGATTTAGCTCATGTGCATTTGGTTCAAAGGGCAGCTGTCATTTTTCTAACATTTCATCCAGTCAGTGATAAGATTTGCAATTCTTTCTAAAATGTTTATCTTGTTTCTTGATCAAAATAAGTTTTTCATATAATTTTTCAAATAATTCATTTCAAATAATCATCCCCCATGATCTCCCTTTTTTCCCATTTGTCTACTCTAAATTCTCCTTCTCTTGTTTGTTGTTGATCATAGTTATGTACTACATGTAATTCTCCCATTTAATCATGCTCTGATTAGAAGAGGATTAACACATCCCAGCCTTAGTATTTCTGAAATCTCAAGAGTACTTATTTATATTGATCCAGAATCCAATTATCTTCTATAAATTTACACAGAACCAGCAAAGGAGGTACGTTACTTCAAGAAAACACTCTTTGTTAAAAATAATGATTTACATTGTTCTTACATCTTTTAAGTCATAATCACCTCCTTTTCTTAAATTTTTATTTATGTTTTCATTCATGTGGTTATCTTGATTTACAAAGAGAAGTCTACTGGACTGTCTCTAAAATATGCCACATGAATTAGGAGATTATATAAAATATCAGTTATGTAAAATATTATATAATTTATTACAAAAACAAAGGTTTATTTTCTAATTTTGAAGATAGATATATGATTGCACTTAATCTCCTTAACTATTACAAACTTTTTTGTACTTGGAACTCATTACCACAAAAATTGAAAAATTTAGTAGCCAAAAAAGTGAAAGTTACAAAAATACCACTGATCTCTATTCTTCACCTGTGGGGTATTGCATGTTCTCTGTGAATAATAAAAAAAGAGCAGTTGGGGATTTTTTGGTGGTTTGTTTTTTTTTCCTTTGGGAACAATAGCCAGTCCCAGACTCTGAGAGACTACCCTGCATTTTATTTCTGCATAATTTATCTTTCAGAACAAAAACATCCTAGTGCGGGTACTAACTATTCCATTTCTGAAAGATTTCTTTCCAATAAGAAAGGAAGCAAGTTTATTTTGAAGGTACAGTTGTGTATCTATTTCAGAAACAAAGCAATTTCTTAAAAAAAGTTATATAACTTGAGACTGTCCAAATGAATCCTTTGACTTCCACAGACATTTTACTAAAGCATAATTACAGAGAGTTCACCATGCTTTTATTTTCCCTCTCTGGTTCTCTATCTTAACCAATGATGTTATATGGTTTTTAAAAGGTAGTTTTGAATAAACTTTTCAATTGCCTTGCTGCATACAATCAATACATTTCCTTAAAAAAAAAAAGACCTGTGTACTTGGTAGACAATTCCACTGACTGTAGCTGTAGTGTCATTTTGAGAATAATTCTCATCCTAGCTGAAAAAAAAAAGTCACAAAAACAACAGAGATTTTTTAAGAGATGGGAGAACAATTTGATGGACTCAAATTCTACAGTCTGTGCACTTCAATATGGATTGCTGCCAATTGTCCTACTTCAGGATGAAATGGTATTCTGTGAAAAAGACCAGTTGCTATAATGACTAAATGCCCACCTACTTTGTAATAGAGGCAAAAACCATCATGAACAACTCACACCAGTGCTAAATAAACAATCCAGTGCAAGGTCTGGGGCTTAATACTCACAGCTTTTGAGGAGACTAAAGGTTTGGGAGGCTGCCTTTCCCCATGGTAGCTATTTTGCACTTGGGTAACACATGTGCTCAACCCCTTGGGAAAAACTGGACAACATTCAAAGTACCCAGACTATACCAGGCAATTAAAAACAGAAAAATTAAAAANATTTTAACACTTTCAAAAATGAATGCATCACTTCAAGCCAATCACACCACACAATAATTATTTCTTCCACAGATGGGACCACCATTATATGCAGAGACATGAAAGAATGTCTTCAGATTCCAGAAACCTCTGATTTTTGAAGTGGGAAATTTGCCAGAACTAGCAGGCTTATTCAAAATAAAGACATTTTCTCTTGATGAGTAACACAACTAGAATCAGTAATGATTCTTGTGTTGCTAACTGATTCGCTATTTACTTCATAGCTAAGTACTAATACAGCATAAAAACATTTCACTTATTTCAGAAAGTTAAGAACTGAGTTAGAAAATGTGTTCTCAAAAGCTCAGGGTGATGCAAACCTTATTTTGCTGCCTTCCATTGTTCATATTTTGCTTTCTAGTGAAAAAAAACCTCAAGTGTTTCACATTAGAGGAATGGACACTGGCCTGGCTTTACTACATCAGCAAATTGCAAATTGCCCCCTGCAGAACATGAGGGACCCTTTCATTCCTCCCAGTCCTTTTCCCAGCATTTATAAGCCCAACATGTGCAGGGTAAGTACACACGTCATTTGTCTCTAGGCCAATTTGGAATTAAGACTAGAGATCTCTTCAAATTATGTAGTCATTATTTTTCTTTATATCCCAACATTTTAATTGAATAAACCAATCAGAAATGCAATTTCCATTGATATGGGTTATGAATGAAGAACCATTAAAGCACTTAAAAAAGCAACCATTATTAATGATTTAGTCCTTCGAGATTTTGATTCTTGACTGGAGAGAGTTTCCAGAAGTCTTCATTATAATTATGTACATCATCAAATAGCCTTTCCATGCAAACTGCAATCATGAAAATAGAAAATTTTTGTTTCAGCCCACATTTTTTCCATAAAATCACCGTTCTTTTATAGACTACAGTTCCCATTAAATAGCAGCGTATTGTGAGAGGAGCATAGAATACAGCTAATATAGGCAATAAGATTGTAGTAAAAAAAAAGGAAGATGTTTTATGTATTTTTTAAAAATTTTTGTTCTCCCTAAAAAATCTGGTTTGTCAGAAAGCTAAAAGGAATCTGGATTTTTAGTTTTGCAAAATTACTTTGATTACTTACTGTCATGGGTGATTATGACAGAATAATAAGAAAATCACCACTGAAAGTAGAGAGCAGTAGTTGGAATACATGCTTAAAATCCATTTCTATAAAATTTAATTCAATATGGAGGGTATTAGCTGTCTATTGTGAAAAAGACTGAATAATTTTAGAATGGGAACTGCTACAGGACTTTCAACTGCTTTATTTTGTTTCATGGAGGCTCAAAAACATGTGGGAACACAGTGACTTTTGGAAAAACTGGATTTTCATCCCCCAGAAGACAATGAGACCTAGTTAACAGCATGACAAGACTCTCTGCAGATTTTTTTTTTTTAATTAGGCTTCACAGTGCTGTTACGTAGGACCCATCTCAAAGAGTGAAAAGAGTAGTGTGGACTCCAGCACTCAACCAAACCCTCACTTCTTACCCAAGACTACCAAATAAAGAGGTGGTTACATTGGTTACTCCACACCAAATGAGCTGAGATCACCAGCTCACTTCTTAAAGACCAGGGAAGAGTTGCTTTAGTTTAAAATAAGAAGGAAAGTAATGAATATAAAGTTTAGCCCAAGAACCCAAAGATAGAAGAAATTCTCCTTTCAGGAGTTCCTGTTACGACTAATTCAAAAGAAATCTCCTGTCTTATATGCCTTCTGGAGCACATGCCAATGCTATGGATTTCACATGTGACCCATCAGCATCTCAAGACAGCATTTGCCCTTTGATGTCTAAATTATTAACAAATCTAATGTTTGTCAGCTTTGTCTCATGGTAATTGCTAGTTCATATCTATTTATCTGTTCGTTATAACAAGTTAATTTCAATCAGAATTCTTAATCCAGGACTGAAAGAATTTTTTTAATAATGAAGAAAATGAAAGCTTAAAACCAGTTTGCGTAACTAGAGCTAGAATTTATTACTCCTGAGAGAACAAGGATACAAAATACATGTGAAAACTACACAAAGATTTCTACAAAGTAAAAAGTAGAAAGTGGGAAAAGGGAAAGCTACAGCTCAGTGGTTACACAGAAACTTATGGCATGCATTAAAATATTGAAAATTCATGAAGTTTTTTTTAAGTGCAAATGGTTTTTTTAACATTTTTCACTGAAAAATATGCAAATTGAATACCTATGTTGTACACTTGACATATTATCAGAAAGACACCAACACAAATCTATGCATATATACATCAATATGTCTGAAGTACATTTTGTGGTTCTGTTATTCATAGGCACTGGTTACAAGTCCGTCCAATACTCAGTTTAAGAAATTAAGTGATAGCGCTTATAGAACATTTCTCAGATACTACTAATAAAGGAATTGGCTTTTAAAATACCAAGAGGATGAAATAATTTGCATTGCCATTTATAAGCATCCAACAACCAAAGAAGTATTTACAAATCATCAACCATACAGATAAAGAACAGTATCAAATACTCTGTGTAAAAAGATAAATAATTAAAATGTATATTCCCACGTCACAAAGAAATGTGATCATACAAATATGGCACCATATGTTTGTGAAACATCAAAAATAAATGTAGCACATAGATACCTCTTCTTATATTTTACATTAAAATGCACAGTACAATGACTGCAAAATGTCAATGTCACGACACCCATTGTCTTCAAATTCCTGTTTCTGGTAATAGCAATTATTATTAGAGTCCATGTTTATAAAGAAATTCCATACTTCAGCCTTGGGCTAATATTGCTCTGTGATATTGCTAGACCATGAAACCTACATCCTAAAAAAGATACATATTTTCTTTAAAATTATCTAATAGAAAGCTACTTGGTATGTGAATATTCTGGGAGAAAGTGTGATAGATGTAGTCTATTTCTCTGTGTAGCAAAGTACGGGTTAAAAAAAATAACATTTTTATTTTTAGTCGCAAATATCAAATTTATTAGTGAAATATATTTTGAGGCTTATCTGTTTAAAATTTTAATCATAAACAATACTGCAATTTTCAACACATAATTAGGGGTTTTGTTAAAGTACTTAAACTTCCAAACCCTAATCATGTATCTCATTATGAGAAATGGATCAGAAAATCTGGAACACAACAATGCTGTGGAGCTCAAAATGCTGATACCCTGTTTTGTACTCTGAGGGTGAATGAGATAATTATAGCACGTGGATGTATTTCAAAGGTTTGTCTGCATGTGGCCATTTTTGGTTATATGCCAAATCCAAAAAAAGTACATTGTTAAAGGCAACCAGAAGTATTACAGTTAGAACAGACTAAGGCAATTAAAATCTTTTTTCCTTCTTTTTTTGGTTAAAAAAAAAAAAATTAAGGTGCAGAGAGAATTTTCTTTGTTTTAATGGGTGCCAAATCCTGATTAACAGTGCCAAAGAAAAGTAGTTTTAAACCAAAGGAAAGACTATTAAAATCTAGAAATACCTGAATTGGATCTTTGACATCCAGATTTTTCCTGATTACCTGCAAAAGGAGTTGGGGGTGGATAGTTGGCTTCCGTGAGTTTACTGATGTCTGACAGTGGCGTTGGTGGTGACGGTGGTAGCAAAGTGCTGTTAGGGCTACTAATATCTCCTTCAGCCACAAGAGTCAAGTCTGCCACGTTTTCATCATCTACCATCTGAATGCCTTCGGCCTGCAGCTCCCTCGACTGCCTTTTCCACACCGCGGCATTGTTCTCCTGTGCGTGCGGAATTGGCGACAACGGAGGACTAAAGGGAACGCTGAAAGTCTTCTGGCTGTGGAGTGCTGCCAAAGCAGATTTATGTTTGTTTTCTGAGCAACCCATTTTCTTTACTGAATTTTCATTAAAGTTTTGCACGGGCTCCTGTTTTCCACTGGGTGATGTACATCCATCACTGCCATCGCTTTTTGAAACTCGCTTGAGGCCTTTAGGACCTGCGGGAGTAGATGAGGATGGTTCTGGGCCAGTGGGTGGTAAACGAAGAAAGTCAGGAAGAACAAGGTCTTCTTTCCTTAGCAGTCCACGTTGGTCATCTGCTCTGTTACTTTGTGCTTTGGATATGAGTTCAAAAAATTCTATTGGGGAAAAACCCAAAATTGACAAGTTTTTGTCAGAAAGTGCAATGCCATTAAAACGTACATTTTCAGCACATTTATTTTCCATGAAGATCTTCAATTCTTTCAATGCTGCCTTGAAATAAGATCCCATGTTAATTAGGAACTTTTTCAATTGCAGCAATGTTCACTAGCATCACTATAATTAAGACCATCAGCATTGCTATTGTAAGAGTTTTGCAGTTTAGAACAGCTGCAATTCACTGAGCCTTGAGCACGTCTTCTATTTTACGCAGTTAATAAATCTGTACACACACGCAGGATTTTTTAATTCTTTATACAAAACAAGGCTCTAGTCTTACAGACAATGGGTGCACGTTTTTATATTCTGGATGGGTTTCACCCATCTTAACTCAAAAATAGCATGCCATTTGAACATTCAAAGATTCAGAATGTTGCAAACTTCCTTGTTATATTGAGTTTCTCTCAGAGTAATTATATTTTATCACAGTTTAAATTCAATTGATGGTGTAGTTTTAAACCAGGATGTTATCATCACAGGGTATGATCAGATGATGATTTAAGTAACCCCATTTTACTTTGAGCTGCAATGCATCAGTAGCTTACAGGTAGTCAGTAAACATCCAAGGAGCCATTACCAAAAGAGATGGTGTAGCTTTTTTAAGAGGCTTTAACACAATTAGAAACGATTTTCTGATCATGTCCCTAATGATATCCAATGGTTTAATATGTTTCTATATATAAATAATATTCATAGTAGATCAACACTGTTCTAAAAAGTTTCAAAACTTGGCAACAAGAAACTTATCAATTGTAAGCCAAGAATTATACCACTCCTCAAAAAAGAAGCATTGCAACAATAAACAAACTCTTTGGTACAAAACATAGACATATAAAAATATGTAATTCTTAATATAGTGTCTCTGCATGTCCTAATTTTTTCAAGAAGAAAGCACTTTAACTATAGAATATTAAAAGATGCTTTAAAAGGCCATCTCAAACAGATTAATTAAAATCAACAGTTCCAACCTAGCTTATAAATACTGTTTGAAGCAAAAGCCATTAAGAAATAAAGCAACAGAACATTATTATCAGTTTTAACTTAGCATAATATGAAGTCATACACTTGCACTTGTATGACCTTATTCCTAAATCCTCTACTCATACTTGGCAGGCTTTGCAATGTATTCGTAAAAATGACTTTTTAACATGCTTTTTCAAATGCCATAAAATCTGAATGTAGCCAAGATGGAAGCTTCAAAATGCTTCTTATTGCCAAAGTTTTGCAAAATGGCGGTAGGCATATTAAAACATGCAACATTTCTAAGATGTGTCATACAAAAATGGTTCTGAAATTTCAAAGTTCATAGAACAGTTGTTTGTTTCTGCATTAAAAAACAGTCTACAACATTTGGCACTCATTTTCCAAACTTTGACAAATTTCACAAAACTCAAAATAAAATGTGAAAGCCTCGAATTCTGAAGTTTTCAAATTATGTTAATGTTTTACTCAGTCCTAGGAAAAAAAATGAAAGTATTAAAATGTGGAAAGCAAGTTAACAAAAGAGTAAGCAACAGAAAATAATTTAAAATGAACTATTATTTTGTAATAACACTTATATTAAAAAACATCTATTTTGCAGTAGAAGTTTTAGCCATAGCTTTTTTTTTTTTTTTCAGTTCTAGTCAGTGGACTTTTATTCAAAGATGAACATTCAGAGGTAAACATTCATTTGCTGTATAAATGTGCATAACCAGGTTTTGGATATGCACACGGGGCAACTTCAGCAGTAAATTTTAATCTGTAGGTCAGATATGTCTTTTGAGGTTTTTTTTTCTACATGGGAAATTAGGGAGGAGCGTGTAGGGCTGACAGACAGGTAATCACTTCAGTTCATGTCCTAGGGCATGGGGTCTCATGCCAAAATTTCTAGTGCTACATCATTTTTATTTCTCTTTTGCCCATGGACATCTTTCTATAAGAAAGCAAATTCTCACAGGAGATTTTTTCCGATGATATCACCAGAACTATAAGATGTAACAAAGGTAAAAATAGGATTCAGGAAATGCAAGATTACCAATATCCTCTTTGTTTGTTTCTACTTCTAAACACTTTTTTAGTGCATTTGCTGTTGCCCATCACGTCTCCTCCTCTGCACTGCCCTGGCTGTTACAGAGTTCAGCAGAAAACTTACAAAAAGTCTTACCTGAGTACATTTGGGTCTACACTACTGTGCAGTGCCTGTTGAACACTTACATAGAGGTGAACAGAAAGCCAAGCTTCTACACAGCTTACAAAGAGTATCAAATGGGATGTTCAACTGCAGTTGAGTAACTAATTCCTTTTTATTTTACAGGAATTAGGTACCCCTCACTTTTGAAAATCCCACTGGCACCTACATCAGTGTTTAGGCATTCTTAAAATTTTACCTTCAACTAAAGAACACTTGACAATTCAAACACACCAAACAAAAATATAATGATCATGACTATGATTTTCACAACACAGTATTAAACACATGGTACCTACACAGACACAAAATGTTTCTAAGACTACTTATGTTAATATGTAAGCTATAAAGTTCACATACCCTCTGCTTCATCCAAATTTATTTTCTGACATTTTTTTTTCCCAATCTTTGCAATAGAGTCTTCTCTCTTTGACAGCCGGACTTCCCTAGCATTTTTTCCATTTTCGCCTTTCATTTTGATAGAATTAGACTTTCCTAGAGTTCTTCCCTCTCCCTGCATTAGAAGGAAAGTTAAGGTACTACTTACATTCAGGCTCTATCATTGTATACATAATATGGCCTAAAGGAATGAGGAAAGTTATTTTGGAAACACATTTCTCTAAAACCATTATTAATGCTTTAGTTTAGTCTTGATTATGGCAAAGAACATTTGCCATAGCAGTTCCAAAAATGGAGAAATAAATACAATATTGTTTACTCTGAAGAATTCACGTAACCCGAAGGGCCTTTGAACTACAGAGTAGCTCAGTCATTTTCAAACACAGATAAGCCAATGAGACACAAAACAACAAACACAACACAGTGAAAGAGTTCACTGATTCATCACAAAGACAAAGTTCTTCACAAATAAATGCTGTTGACAGTGGAAAAGTATCAGACACATTACAGCTATATTCAATCTAGTTACATAATTTGGCTGATTCAAAATCATGTGTGAATGCAGCCTTTGATATAGAATTCTAGAAGGAAACAGAAGATGATCTAATGGAGAAAAATCGTTGCAGAAGACTTACAGTAGATCCTTGACTTCTTGAAGATACAGTTGCAGTCTGTTTTACTAAAACTCCTCTTTGTTTCTCTGTAAACATTGAACATAAATATACCTTCTGTAACTACCGATTTATAATTCCACAAAGAAGATTGAAGGTACAATGATGGACACAACAGATTTTTGCTTTAAAATTGCTCCAATGTGTACTCAGAAAATAAAGAGTGAGACAGTTGATAACCCTGATACTTTTCAGTAAAAACCTACCAGAATCTCCCTCCCATCTTCAGATTTTCCTCACTTTTGCATTACTTTTAAAGTTAAACAGTGCTGAAGTTTCACTTACATACTAAATTTTCAGTTGCTTTAGATCAAATAATTGTAAAATCTGGTAATTCAGTCTGCCATTCTCAAAAATCATAATTTAAAAAAGAAAAAGAAAATCAGCAGAAAAGACCATTGAAAGACCATGTTGAATCTTTTCCATCCTATTTCACGCATCAATTATTTTGTAGACAGTGCTGTATCCTCCTTGCCATCTTCTGAGTAACCAAAAGGCTCCATCAAATTAAATCTGCCTACAGCAAATATAGTAACACACAATCATAGCCCTCTTTCACTGGTACATTGCCACAGAACCAAGCCACTGCCAGAATGATCCTCTATGATTTAGGCTTTTACAGCTGCTGGCAGCACACTGGATTTAGGCTTTACTTGTAATCCTTAAACTAATTATCTGTGAGAGTATTTAGATTGAAAACTTTTTTTCAAAATAACAATCAGTTCTGTTGGTTAGAAAAATGACAAATCTGATTCTCCTCAATAAATACTTCCATCTTTATAATCCCAGTTCTTCCTCAAAGAGGATCTCTGCTTTAAGTCTATTTAAATTAACCATATCTAATTTAGTTTCTGAAAATAAGTGTTCAATATCTCTAAAAAGGTCTCCTAATGAAACCAAACCTTAAGGATGCTTACATTAAACTAGAGTGTTAACTGTGACAAGAGATTGTCAACTGTTTAGCTGATAAATTTTTATTTTTCCAATTACGTTGCCTAGGGTAATCATGAGTTTTATCCTTTTTGGTGTTATTTTTAGAAATTGTCACTAAAAACTGGAGAAGTAGGCTCTGCTCCTTTCTCAAGCTTAAGAAGGATATTATGATAGCAGCACATATAGCTGCTGTACAAACTGCATCTGTTTTCCTTATACAGAATGCCCCTTACTGAATAATTGCCAAAAGCACAGAAGATACTTGGCACTTTATTCTCATTATTATTACTGGGCACTGTGTTCCTAAGTCTGTGTGTGGATCTGTGGCTGAGTGCAAACAAAAAATTCAAATATTACTACTGCAAAATTTCTTACAGCAACAGTAAAAGTACTTGCTAACACAGATTAAATTAACCTTCAATCTTCAGAAACTGCACTGCTTTTAGTTAAAAAGAATATATGCCACATGTGATATATCTAAATTTAATCACATTTACCTCATCTTCACATCAACAGGAAAAACTAACCATAGTCAGGGTTTGTAAAACTGACTTGGAACCACAAACAAAAGCTTTTATACAAACTTACCTCTACCCTTTGATGGTTCTTTTTCATCTAGAACAACCCGTTGACCATCCAGATTAGATATAGGGACACCAAGATCAAGTGGTTCCTGCTCACCACTCTAAAGTCGGATCACAGTTTGTATGTAATAGAGAAAAAGCTGTTTTCAGAACAAATTTATGCAGTCTGACATTTTTGAAAGAAAATGAGCAAAACATTTTTTATGCTTCAGAGCAGCTTCAATACATCCTTCTACCATTCTAAAAATGTTTATTCCAGTGGTGTAAAACTACCTTTTCTTCAATAAGTGTAACTCTGTTCTGTGAGAAGAATGGTATTTGGGGAAAAAAAGAAAAAAATCATCCAATTTGTGTTCTCAAATATTCTAGTACCATTAATGTGTATGTTCAGCAAATCATGTTTTTCAGAGGACATTTAAGATTATTTTTTATTCTAAATTGATTTAAATTCATTAGTTTTGTAATTTCATTAAATGAAGTTACCTTTGTACCAACATGCTTTTCAGTTATCTTAAAAACTTGGACTGGTTCAGCTAAGACAGCATACAGAAATACCACAAAATTAACTTTACATTCCTAGGCACTCCAGCATAATAGAAAATAGCCAAGAGTTCAGTAGTAGAGATGTTGAATCAGTCTGCTTTCACAAAAAAATTCTGCAAGGGGATTTGTGGCAACTTTCATGATTCCCAGGATAATAGAACAAAAGCTTTAATCCAACCAACTTTCCCTGGCTAATAATGGGAGATGAGCTCTGGAAGAAGCAAAGTTCAGGCTTGCTTATTTAGGATGTTGGGTTTATTCTGAAGAGAATATAAAACAGATGTAGACTAAATATTTGAGGTAACTCCTATTAAGCATAATGGTTATAAGTATGATGCATTTTATCTCAAAATGTAGCTATAGATATTTAAATGCCTTATTCTCAGGAGAGGAATCATTCCAGGCACTGTTATATGATCTTCTGCAGACAGAAAATATTGCTGCTTGAATTACATCAAAGAATACTTACTAGTCTTGCCACAAGTTCATTAAGATTTAAACCATATTTTGCAACAACGGGCCTTAAGACCTCTGTTACTGGTTTGGTGGGCTTTGCCTTCAGACCAACAGACCGATTGATAGGAACAAGATCCAGCCTGAAACACAGCAATTGTAACATTAAGTGTGAAATATGCCACTAAATAAAGTCAATAGAAACACAGAAAATCCAATCTACAGCAAATTCATACCAATTTACAGCTAGTAACTAGCTGGAACTGTTGGATCTGCAGGAACTGTCTTTGAAGTGACAAAGAATTTATTATTTTATTTTTACTTCTTTATTATTATATTTAATTTATTATTACTTATATTTAACACAAATAAAAATTGTACTGTTTCACTTGCCAGAGCCGAGAGACAGCCTGAGCCAGTCTATTTCTGACC
>WEIU01015044.1:0-12329 GCA_013389925.1 Aegithalos caudatus
GAATTTTAGGGACTTTTGTGACCAACTCTTACAGGGTCCCCCCCCCAGCTGGGTGGAGCATCTCATAATGGGATGATGTAATGTCTCATGTCATTGGTGAGCCTTAAAGGCCCATTATCAGAAAACATCAGCTCCAAAACTCATGCTTGGCCACCTCTTTTGGGTAAGTACTCAGCAATTGGTTACTAGCAACCTAACAGAAAAAAATTCCACTAACACAACGGAAAGAATGTCCAACCCCCAACAATCATATAGCTCAGAATCTCATCTAGATAAAAAGGGTGGAACCCTGGTGCAAAAACCCAGTATCATGAGGAATTTGAGATAAGGATAGTAATTAGGAGGGGTAATGGGCAAAACACAGTAAAAAATGCTGGAGAACAGAATGATTGTGGGTATTTGCTGTTATAATTGTGGTGAAGGGAGAAGAGGTGGATTGTGTAAGTTGTCCACTCCCATTCAGTGCTGTGATGATATTATTTTGATTTTCGTGTGGGTAATTTTTTTTGTTGTTGTTTTGCTGATGTAAGTATTATGTTTATAAATGTAGATCTTAATGATAATTCTTAAATATGTCATTCACAGAGGGAAGGCGCAGAATATATTGGGTTTGCCTAGCAAGGTTCTGATAGCAGCGGGGCTACAGGGATGGCTTCACTAAGAAGCTGCTGTAAGCTTCCCCCATGTCCAGAAGAGTTAATGTCATCCATCTCCAGGGCAGACATGCTGCTGGCCAAGGCTGAGCCAATCAGAGATTGTAGTAATGCCTCTGTGATAACATTTTTAAGAAGCATAAAAAGTTATTGCACAGAAGATTGCAGCCAGAGATGAGTGAGAATATGTGAGGAACTACTATGCAGACACCAAAGTCAGTGAAGAAGGAGGGGCATGAGGTGCTCCATGCACCAGAGCTGAGATTCCCCTGCAGCCCATGGTGAAGCCCATGGTGAAGTAGGCTGTCTTGCTATGGCCTATGGAGGTCCACAAGGGAGCAGAGATCCACCTGCAGGCTGTGGAGGAGACACATGCCATAGCAAGTAGGTGGATGCCCAAAAGAAGGCTGTGACGCCATGGGACGCCTGTGCTGGAGCAGACTCCTGACAGGGACATGGACTGGTGGAGAGAGGAGCCCACACTAGAGAAGGTTTCCTTGTAGAACTGGTGACCCTGTGAGGGCCCCACACTGGAGCAGGCTGTGTCTGAAGGACTGTACCCCATGGTAAGGGATCCACACTGGAGCAGTTTGTAGCCCATGGGAAGGATTCATATTGGAGAAGTTCATGGAGGACTGTCTCCTGTGGGAGGGACCCCCATGCTGGAACAGGGGAAGGACTCCTCTTCATGAGGAGTACCAGAAATAACTTATGATGAACTGATCATAACCCCCATTCCCTGCTTTCCTGTGCTGCTGAGGGGGATGAGGTGGAGAATCGGGAATAAAGTTGAACACAAGAAGGAGGGAGGAGGGAGGAGGGAGGGGAAAGTGTTTTTAAGATTTGTTTTACTTTTCACTCGGATTTTGATTAGTAATAAATTAAACTAATTTCCCCTAGTCAAGTCTGTTTTGCCCCAGTAATCAGTGAGTGATCTCCTTGCCCTTAACTCATGAGACTTTTGTTATATTTTCTCTCCCCTGTCTGGTAGAGGAAGGGAATGATAGAGCAGCTTTGGTGGACACCTGGCATCCAGCCAGGGTCAAACCACCACCAGAACAAAAAAGACTGATACAACACATAAGGAAGGAAATAGTGGGCAAGCAGGACTGCTTAAGATTCTAAACACTCACGTTTTCAACCAAAGTTTAAGTTGCCATTTCCCATATTACTCTAAAGTCATTGCCTGAAAGGACCAGAACATTACCCTGACTTCCAAGCAATAAGTAAAATACAATACAGGCTAAAATGTCAGCCTCAGCTGCTACAAGGACATTAAACCCAGAAGAGTTTAATACCAAAATCCAGCTTTCACTCTGAGGTTAGGATTTTAAAGGTCATTTACAGATTGCAGGAATATCTCCAAAAGCATTTAAATTCAAAGGAATGATTTTAGCCATCAGAATGAGAGCTAAGGCTAGAATTTAACAGCATTCTTAATGATAAAACATGAGATGTGCTTGTTTTACCTATTCCCCAGAGGAACAGGGATTAATTAGATCCCAGATGCTTTTATCTAAGGAATAATGCAAAGTTCCTCCCTATTAATTCTCTCTTGAAGAAACCACAGACTTCCAAACTCCAGTTGGACAAAGGCTATCTGTTTTGAGCCTTAAGGGGCAGTATTTTGCAATTAGCTCAAGAAAATACTTCTCTAGTGTAGCGTTGTTTGGATTTATTTTATAAGTGTTATAATAGCATTTATGGTAAACTATAATTTTAGCTTAGCTGGTTAGATATTATGTAAGCAGGGGCCCCTGTCCTTATCAGAAGTTGATAAGAGTTTCCAAAACAACCCAGGCCTTTGCCCAGACACTGTTTTCTATTGGTGTCCCCCCCAAGATCATCCCCTTCCCATCCTTTGTAATGTATCTTTTCCCCNTAGCGAAGGTAACAATGTTGCAAAACCAAGAACCCACACAAAGGTGCTGTTGGAGCGCAGCCAGGGCTGCTGGGTGGACAGCCAAGCAGGGCTGACCCCAGAGACAGAGCTGCGCACCACAACACTCTAGGAGTGCATTTTCATTTTTCAAAGCAGTAAAGCAAAGAACATACACTGAAGAAAGGGATCAGTTTTTTAAAGGACATAGTACTGTGCATTCCATATTCACAAACAACTGTCATCCATTTCTAACTACTCAGTTTGAGGATATGCTTCTAGGCCTCTCTACATTGAAAACAGGCTTCTGAACCAATACGTGGATGTATTCCTGTAACTTTACAGAGGACAACCTTTGGGGAGGATGATGCATCAAAGCCCTGCAAAGATGGTTTATTGGTGAAAGATTCTGAGAGTGTAAAACCTGCAGAAGAGATAGAGTTAAAAGCAAGATTTGAGCTATAGAATGCTAAGCAGGAAGATGGTGATTAAGTTAGCTGATGACCAGGGCCCTGATGATTGAGCACCACCCTTGGGAAACAATAGAATCCCAGGGGATTGGGCCTTGCCAGGTGACAGGGGAAAAGGTGGGTTTTCCAGGTTTTTAGTATGGTAATATAATAGTTCTCATAGGCTGTATGTAAATTCTGTAGGTTTTGTATCCTGTACTGGTTGGTTGGTGCTAACCAGATTATTCAGCATAGAAGGGAATAAATTGTATTGTAACAGGAAGTTCAGGGGGTTTTTTGGACCGGGAGTTAGGACCACGCTTCAGCCGGTGCTGGTCAGGCTGGCTGTCCCCACGAGCAATAAACCACGTGTCCAAAGAGCTTCCCTGTCTCCGGAAATCTCTCATCAAACCCCAGATAGACCCCAGCCTTTCCTAATAGACAACCATGTTGTCTTAAATGCCATTTGTATATTGTCTTCTGGCACGGATTTGTCATTACTGTTTTGTCATCTTTTGAAATACACTCTAGTACAATTTATACAACATTCTCAGAAGGTATAAGAAAAACCTATCTTATTTCTGACTCCTGAGGAGGACTCAGCTTTGAGCTGAAATTCAGAAAGCTTTTATAGGACATGCACAATTCTAAGTGAAAGTGGAGAAGGAATCAAATTAATTTTCTATAGCTACTTCTTCAAAAGTTGAACAAGAACTGAGACATACACATTTGAAGCAATGACACAAATGAAAAGAAACTTTGCACAGAGGTAGATGAGGGTCTGCACATCATACAGAAGCTATTGTGACCACAATGTCTCAATACATTTTTATCAGTGAAAGTTGCTATGGTACAAATCTCTCATGCAGATGGAGCCAAGTCAGGTGGTATATTTGACTGATACCTTTGAAATTTTTTAAATGAGAGGAAACGGTTGAAGAAAAAGAAAGGTAGTGTACAAATAAACAGAAAATACACTGAAAAAGAAGGAAATTATTATTTAATACCCCATTCATTATAGGTCACAGAGTAAGGGAGCCCTGTATGGGAATGGAAAGAAGTAGGTACAAATCTTTCAGTCTTTCATTCAAGATGTTGAAGCCACTACTCTAACTTTTCTCCTACCAACTTCCTCATCTGGATCTATAAACTAAACAGTTCTTTGAAAGACTAAAATGACAATAATGCTGTATATTTGCAATGTTTTGAACACATCCCCTCAGTCACTGAAAACCACTGTCCAACTGACAATCATTGTTCGGAATATTTACTACAAGAGTAATTCATGTTGATGTTCCCTATATGCAACTTCTATGATCCAGGTATGCAAAACAGGAAGAGACTAAATCTCATTATACTTCACTCAGGAATCAAACAATAAAGTTTATAGTGTTTGTCTGATTCAAGAGAAAGGATTAGTTTCAAAAGACTTGCAAATTCACAGCAGAATTCAATACCTTACCTCTTTTATATAAATCTTCTATCTTCTAATCGAGCTTCTTTATATATATTTAAAATATTGATTAGCAAATTTAAAAATGCAGAGAGAAACTGCTGAATTTGAGAAGTTTGTACAGCTCAGAGTGTAACTAGTTATGCTATTCCTTTCATACTCCACACTTACCCGATATATGGTAATGGATGCTCTGGTGTATAACAATCCAACATGTTGGACAGGTGTTGTTTTCCTCCAAATACTTCAGGAAGCAGCTTCTACAGACTAATAACAAGAACATTATTAATTATAAAAAAATAAACCAATACATAGTTTGGAGAAACCTGTGAGGTCACTAGCAGTATCTGAGTGGGTTTCTGATTCCCTTTCGCTGTGTCTGTGGAGAGACTGGCTGGCAGGTGACAGACAGGTCTTGCAAGAGGGAAGAGTAAGGGCTGGATGTTGCTGATGGTCTCCATGGCCAGTTCAAAACCCCAGAAGCTGCACATAATTGGGCCCTTGTTGGAATTCTTGGCTCATTCCTGCTCCAAAGTCAGGGTGAATAAAACTCAGGAGCCATTGTTTTTGAAGTCTCACTCTGAAGTTTATTACTCTTATCTATTATAAACTCAGGAGATGTGAGTTGTCTTTAACAAGTCGAGAAAGTGAGTGAAGATGGTGACTATTCAAGGCTATTTAAGTCCCAATTATCCAATAAACAGTTGACATCTATATTATTTATGCTTCTAATCAAATTGTGATCACCCGAAATCTGCAATGCGGACCTCTTTCATCCAATTACAGAAAACCAGCCTGATTCGTGAAGAAGGAGGTGCAAAAAAGACAACTAATCCACACCCAAAATTCTCCATCTTGGCTCCCATATATCACCACACGCTAAAATCCCAAATCTAAGTTTTTCACCCTGTGTGATCACACAATACCATCCAAACTACATTCCCATGATCCCAGTACTATCACTCATTTTTGGAAGCCTGTTTTAAGGCCTCAGGTCAAATGCAGTGCTTCCCTGAAGTTCTGTGCCTGTCAGCACAGAGAGTCCAAAATTCTCAGCATCTAGAGTTTCCACAGGCCTTAGGGGGCCCAGCCAACCATGTGTGGCATCGGTGGGGCCATTTTTTTTTCTGAGAACTGCAAGGAGACAGTAGCCTGCAGAAATAAAATGATCCCCACCTACCACAACTGCAAGGCTGAGACTGAAACACTAACAGACCTCCCAAGGACTTAAATAGCTGTCCAGAGCTGAGGTTGAGAACTCAAGCTATGTTACAAGAGGAACTCAGAAGGCAGCACAGTATTCAGGAATGTGAGTGGGAGATCCATACATGGTGTTGTGCTCCTATTATTCTATGTAGGCTCCAATAATACTGCAACAAGACAACTTAGAACCATTAAAAGAGTATATGTAACTTGGAGCAATGTTAAAAGGATGTGGAACACAGGTGGTGGTCTCCTCTATTCTCTTAGAGTAAGGGGTTCAGGAAGTGAGACATTAATTTTGAAGAATTAAGGATTTTAGGAAAGTTAAGATTATAGTTAAATTAGATGTTGCTGAGTTAGCTGAAGTAGACAGATAAGCATTGTTTGCAGTTAACTGTAGTAATGCACCCTCCACTCCTCTGTGGGCATTTCTGTTTAAGGAAAGGGTTTTGGTTTACTTCTTGACTTTTTAGGAAGTTTAACTGGAAAGTTCTGTTTGTCTCTTTGTAACTGGCTCAGTCCCAGGAAGGAGCACCTGTTGGACCTTGTCACTGTTCGTCAAAACCTGTACCTCTTTCTATTGACAGTTTTCCAATAGATCCATCCTCAATCACTAAGTAGAAAAAGGAACAGAACAAAGGAACTCAAAGCATTCTCGAGGTGTTGTAACAGGTGTAGGACCTGTCCTTACACCGTGTTCGGCTTTGGTAGAGTGTTTTGTATTATTTTAGTTATCTTATTAAACCTTTTTGATTTTTCAAGACACAACCAACCAACCATGTTGTCTCACTGATTATTAGTCAGCCAACTCTGACCAGGGTAGGACCCACAGAGGTTATGGGATACATTCTCATAGTTAACAGAAGCCAGCTCTCAGATAAACTATCCTGGATCTAGTTACTCATTGCTTGTCAACTTTATGATTGTGTAGCTGTGCTTGTAATGAAAAACAGAATGTGGTAAACAGATCTCAGAAACACAAAACAGTTGCAGACTTCCCATGCATAAAACAACCACTGAACACAGGAAACGACAAGTTCTACCAAGGATTCATATGTCACATATGCATTGAAAAGTTAGAAAGGTCAGAACGAGGAAGACTCATTTTACTTCCTCATTTTGGTGACCCCTCCCCAGAATGGACTCACCAACCCATATCAAAGAACAAACTAAACATGCTTAATAGTTTTTTAGCTAATTACCATCTGAAGCAGAGAAAGGGAGTTACCGGGGTTATGAATATGCATTTGTGTTTTGGGTATTCAACACTTTTTTAAATAAAAGGACTCTGTGATTTTCTGTAAATTGCGGTGTGTATTTGGGAGCTATCCCGCACGCTGCCTGGCATTGCAATAAGCATACACTTTCTAACTTTAAGCTGTTAGAGAGTTTTTGTCCATCATACTTGGATATCAATATTAGATCAATATCCATATTTTTTTAATAAATCATTTCTGGAGAGCCAAGCAGGAGATCTGCTCTCTCTGGCCGTGGGGCCAGTGGGGTCTGAGACCCCTCTGGGCACCCACCTGGAATTTTCTGGGAAGAGGGCTCCTGTGGTCCCACTGACCACCCAGAGATAGACCACAACCTGCTGAAACTACGGACAAAAGGTATGTTTATAATTGAAAATAGGTACCTTTGATATAGGTGGTTAATAAAATACAGGGATGCCCTGTGCGTAACATATGCCTATCTGGGTTTGTTGGTAAAAGTTCCGTGAAGTATGGTATTAGTGGTTGTTTATGTTTCAGGTTGGAGCCGGTAACAGCACCAGGTGTATCCTTGTGTCCCGAGGCGGGACAGTGGTGACAGCAGGGTCGTCAGTCTTGTTGTGGTTTAGGAGCAGTTGTGGCTCTGGTCTAGTTTGTGGTTTAAAAGTGGCTTGGGGATTGTGCTTTGTGAATTCTGGGTCGTGAGCAATCCCAGACTGGGTTGCAGGAGACCGTAATTGGTGTCCTGGCTCGTCAGCCATGTGTGGAGAAAGGAAGGATCTTTGTTTTGTGAATTTCTGTGTTCAGGCAGTAAAATTATTAGTGTGCCGTATGTATTGTGGTTTATGTGGGTTTGCATAGTAGGCGCCTTGATTGGTGTGCTTTTGGAGTGTGTTATTAGTGTGGAGTAGGTGCTTTAGGTTTGTGTATGCTTAAAGTTGTGAAAGAACTTTGAAATCCCTGCCTGATCAGTGGAGGGATACTTGTGTTTGTTCCCAGTAGAGTGGAAGGATTTGGAGTGCTTGTACCGTATTTGGAGTATGTGCCACGGGGAGGTGTTGTGTGAGTTGTGACTGTGTAATTGATAGTGGGATTTAAATCAGCGTGTTGTTAAGTAAAAAACAGTTGTGCATGAATAAGCTGTTTATTTTGTGTGTGTAAGAGGAGAGAGTGAGTGTAAGGGGTTTGAAACTATGCCCAGCATCGCCTCGGCAACAGGTGGAGGGATTCAGGTTTTGTAGACTCAGACTGTGTTTTTCCCAGCTCCGCTTGACCCCAAAAGGTTTTGATTGTGGGGGGCTTGTTTTGACTGTGAAGGAAAATACTCGGTTATTGGTGAAGTTTAAGATTGTTGGTGTGTGAAATGGTGTTATAACTAAGCTCTAGTGACTCCTAACCGCAGAGGAGCAAGGGATGGTGTGGGGTAGGAAGTCCTCCCCTTTTTCTCTCTTGCAGAAGGATTTCTGCTGTGTCTCTGCCTGAATCCGCCAGAATCATGGCAAGACTGTTAAAGTTTTGGATTGAGTATGTTTGGGATCGTTAGTGTTTAAAACTGAGTTTTAGTAGAAAAGGGAGATCTGACAATTTTGCTTGTGTGGAAAGGAATGGGAGAGTTTGGAGCTTACGCCTAGCACTGGTGGAGGTATCTGAGGGATTTACTTCAAGTCAAGCAGCGGCAGAGGCTTGGTTGGCATTTCGGAGAAGTTTTACAACTGAAGTTCGCACAGCGTTTTACGCAGTGCCGAATTGGAAACCCCTGCCAAAGCTTGGCTGATATTTTGCAGAATTCCTATCTGTACCCTGATCACAGCTCAGCAAGAGTTAACACATCCTAGCCGCAATAAACCCAGCGCAGAGTATAACAGGACTTGGATTGATAGTGACTTGTAACCAGCAGTTTGAGAAAAGAGAAAAGCTTGCGTGTTGCTAAATTGTATAAGTGTTTTGAACTGAGTGTTGAATTGTGTGGTGTTATTTTTCTTTAGACCAAATAAAAAGGAGTTTACCCCTCCCATGGTGTGTGTGTGCATGCAGTGAGCATATTTGAGGCAAACAGGAGGAGCACGGTAGTAGTAAGATATTTGAGTTGTTGGATTTCAGAAGCCTTACAGAAGCCAGTGGAAATCTTTAGGGTGGAGTGTGACCACTTTATCTTTGTACCAGAAGAATTTTAAGGATGGGAGCAAGTGAAAGTCAACAGATTCCTAAAGGCAGCCCTTTGGGATGTATTTTAACACATTGGAAAGAGCTAGCAGGCTATGGCGGTACAGAAACCAAGAGGGAGCTTGTTAAGTTTTGTACACAGTGGTGGCCTCTATATAGGCTTGACGAGGGTCTAAAATGGCCAGCAAGTAGTATACTGGACTATGAAACACTATTACATCTAATGCTCTCCCTATGCCATGAACAGAAGTGGCAGGAAGTGGCTTATGCGGATATGTTTTTCACTCTTAGGAATCATCCTGAGTGGCAAAGGGATTGTGGAATAAGGCCACTATCTGATCCCTTAGTACTGGCTCTTGAAAAGGATAACAAAGCTAATAAAGGAAAACTTAAACGATGTTACAGTGCATGCTCAATAAATCAAAGGTGCACACATCCTGACAAGGTATACCAAGCAGAGATCCTGGAGCAAGAAACAGCAGACTTACTTAAACATCCCCCCAAAAGACAAGAGAGAAGGAGGTTGGTGGGAGAAGTAGATTCAGAACCACCATTGACTCCAGCCTCCCCCACGTCATCTCAAGCTTCATCTCCCTTCAGGAGGATAGCAATTGAGGCAGGAGTTTCTCCATCAACTCCTGAACCCAGGGAGCCATCCAAATTTTATCCACCACTGCCTAGCATTGACAGTGAGTGGGATGAACCTGAACCTCCCCCACCAGCTCCCAAACTTCCCCCACAAGGGCCTATAGCATCAAGGACTCAAAAACAAACCAGAGAGGTCATACAAGCACCTTTAAGGGAAGCAATAACCCCTCATGGAGAAACAAAACTGATTAAGGTTCCCTTTTCTATGATGGATTTAGAAGTTTGGGAAACGACTGCTAAGGGCTATCGGAGTGACCTGATAGGGGTTGCTAAGAAAATGAAGATTATGATTAAGCAGCATTCCAAATTGGGTGGATCTTCAGCTATTGCTAGATGCTCTAACAGAGAACCAATTAGTTTTGAAAGTAGCTGGGGATTTGGCTGAGGATGATTGTAGAACAACACAGGAAGATGTTAAAGATGTACTTCTCTTTCAAGATACAGGTTGGAGTCCTAATAATGATGAGGGGTTAAGGCGGCTAAGAAGATACCAGGAACTGATAGTAAAAGGGCTGGAAAGAGCAATCCCTAAAACCATAAACAGGTCAGCCTCATATGCTATCAAACAGGGCTGCTCTCAAACACCTTCTGATTTTTTAGATCATCTGTGAGATGCCATGCGCCAACATACCACCCTGGATCCCAGATCTGATGAAGGGACGCAGCAATTAATAAATTTATTTTTAGGCCAATCTACAGGACACATCAGAGAAAAAGGGGGACTTGTAGCAGAATTTCTTAGGGAGCAGGGGCAAAATTTGCCCCTGAATTAGCTTGGGCAACCCAGCCTGGGCCCCAGCTTGGGCCCTCAGGTATGAGGCCTGAGCAAGGGCCAAGTCTGTGGCACAGTTAGAAATTGTGTTAAGGTATGCAGGGAGGAGAAGAGGTTTTTTGTGTAACAGTAGCTAATTGTGTTACTTTGATGTTCTATCCACCTTAAGTGTAAAGTAAACAATGTTTGCGTTCTTTCTATGCTGTGCACCAATGTGGAAACACCTTGAGATGTAAACAATGTGGAAACATATAAAAACCTGCCATTTTAGGTGAATAAAGGAGAATGTATGTAACCACATTGGTGAGATTACGTTACTTGGTAGCTTCCCACAATTTTGGGGGGATTTCTTTCTTCACATCAGTCGAAAACTCCAGAAGATCCAGGGCCCAAACAGCCGGAACTTAGAGACTTCATTTGATGAGGCGTGGAGAGTTTTTTAGTAATTGGGAAGAAGGATATAAACAGGGGATGAAGAAATTAGTAACTGCAGTAAGAGAGGGAGAAAAGGGAAAACGTGGACAAGGTCCACTGAAACAAGGACCACCCCGACTGGGAAATGATCAATGTGCATTTTGCAAGAAATTTGGTCACTGGAAAAACCAGAACCCAGAATTAAGAAGAGGTGACGAACAAAGAAAAGGCGATTGGAAAGGAGGAAAGGTGGTTCCTCATGTAAAGGAGGACTGAGGAAGACCAGAGGGCCCTACCCTAGGGAACCCTCTAGTTATAATTAAACTGGGGAATAAAAGAAAGAAGTGAAATTTTTGATAGACAGAGGGGCAAGATTTTCAGTGCTGAATAAGGCCCTAATCACAGTAACCAATGATTATGTTATGGTAAAGGGGGAAACTGGCCAATTTGAAAGAGCTTATTTTTGTAAACCAATAAAGTATAAATTAGAGGAGCACTGGGGAATTCAGCAATTTTTATAGATGCCTAATGCTCCATCTGCACTTTTGGGCAGGGATCTGCTGGAGCAGCTGGAAGCAAGAATAATATTCAAAAATGGGGAAATTAGTTTGGAGGTAGAAGACCAACAATATGTAGAAGCGTGTAGTAGAATTTCTTAAAGAGCAGGGACGTGATCTGCTCTTGAATTAGCTTGGCCAACCCAGACTGGGCCTCTGCTTAGGCCCTCAGGCATGAGGCCTGAGCAAGGCCAGAGTTTGTGGCGCAGTTAGAAATTATGTTAAAAGGTATGCCAAGGGAGAAAGTGGTGCACCTATTTAGTAATAGGTGCAAGTGTTAGCCTGAATACTTTAGCCACCTTAAGTTTAGAATAAACACTTGTTTATTTACATTCTTTTATGCTGCACACCAATGAGGGAATGTCTGGAAATGTAAGCTATGTTGCACTGTATATAATCGACCATCTTGCGTGAAATAAACGAGAACATATGTAGCCATATTGGTGTGATTATGTTACTCGGTAGTTTCCCACAATTGTGGAGTGGCTCCCCCTTCTGAAGTGTTAAGTTTAATGCTAATAATGAAAGAAATTGAAGTTGCAAATGAAGACAAAACTTTAAGAAAATAATAGATCAGGTATTTCCTGGGGTGTGGGCTTCTGATATACCAGGAAGAGGTAAGAATGCACTACCAGTGCAAATCAGGCTCAAAGAGGGAGGATAGCTGGTAAAGGTTAAACTATACTATTGGGGGTTGGATGGATTTTTTCCCTTTTTGCTTGTGGATTTTTTTCTGGGGGGAGGGGTTTGCCAGGGAACTAATTGCTGGGTGCTTAGGGTAATTAAGGCAGGCAAAGGACTGGTTGGGGGAGGAGTTGCCTCTCGCTCCTGACATTGGAGAGGACAGAACTCTGAGCTGCCTCCAGCCCTGTCTTGCCGCCACTGTTTCTTTCTACGGCATTGCTCTCCTTGGCTACGTTGTAG
>WEIU01015045.1:494-19244 GCA_013389925.1 Aegithalos caudatus
TTTTTGTTTTAATGTAAATTTTTATCTTGTGATGATTAAAATGGAACAAATTGTTAAATAGTTCCCAACTTCCTAGTCATACTGAATGAGGGGGAAATTTTACACTGAAGAGATAATTGGCATATTTAGCTAATCTTTTATTAATGCAGCACAATTGTAACATACATCTTGTCTCAGAAAAGTCAGCATGGAAATTTTTATGTCATTATTCTGTGGCTCCACTTTTTAATAATTCTCTGTAGATTCAGTTTTTGCAACAAAAATGAGATTTTTCATTTTTATGTGTACTGTATACTCCATAGTTCTATTCAGTGATGAAAGAGCTGGTTCCTTTCATTACTAAATCTTTATTCAGTGTACTTCTATTGTGGGAACTATGCAAAAATTTCAGGTATACATTTTAATCTAAAGAAAAAATAATAATAGTAATTGCTCTTTATGCTTTTGATATCTAGCATTTTATACAAAGTCATGTTTTATGGAATGTGTAGAAAATATATTCTCAATCACAAAATGTCACCTAATTAACAAGAGGTTTATGACATCTCAAAAAGCTATACAGAAAGGTATCAATTATAACTCTTCAGTATGTTAATATGAAAAGTTTGACTTCTAATTTTGCAATCAGTAGTTTCAGATAAAAGATTTCTCCAAGAGTACAGAAACTCAAGCACAAATTCATGATAGAAATATACTTGAAAAATTGTCACTAGAAATAAAGAATAGGCAAGAATTCCTTATTTATGGAAGGACAAAAATATCCTCACTCACCAAAGCATAAGAGGGTAAGAGCATGTAATGTTCTCAAGTGTCCTTTCTAGTGGTTTAGGAGAAGTGCAAAACTGAAAGGGAAATAACCTTAACAGAATCTGTTCCGTATTTTAAATGTAGCCACCTAGGACAGAATTTGGTGAATCTTGTTAGTGCTACATGAATACTCACACTAGAAAGGTATGTTCAACCACATCAATACCATTGCACTTCTGCATTGATTTTTACTGTTTGGATTGTAGTACTCACATTAATTGGGATTCAAATTCTCCAAATCTTTGAGCAGTGGTCTTAATAATTATGTATTATGTGAATGAAATTAGGTTTTTAGAATCACAGGATGCTTAAGGTCAGAGAAGAGCTCCTGAGGTCATGTGGTCAAACCTCTACTCAAAGCAGAGTCATGATATTGCAGTTGCAATTGCACAAATGCTCAGTAGACTGAAAGGATACCATGCCCTGCTTGCTGCTGTGCTGCTCATGCAGCCCCAGGATGTGGATAGCCCTATTATTTCCAAGGCACACTGCTGACTCCTCTTCAGTTTGATGTTTCCTACACAGCCAATCCCCATCTTGTACAGTTGAGTGGGATTATTCTACCTAGCTGTGTGAAATTATGTTTGCTTTGTTCACTCCTGTTAAATCTCCATCAGCCCAATCTTCCCAAGCTTGTCTAGATCATGTTGGCAGTCCTGCCCTCCAACATAATGAGCATGAGCCACGACTGGGTACTTACTGAATTTCTAAGAGTAGATTCCAATTCGTGTCATATTTCAAGTCATTAATAAAGCCATTCAACAGTTTTGATGCAAGAGTCAGTCCCTAAAAAATATCACCAAATGAGTGGCTGTCAGAGATCCTTCCATGTGGGCCTGATATTTCTGAGTCTAAAAGATTTTAGCCTGCTAGCAGCTGCTAACTTTTCCCAAGGGAAAATTTCTCATGAAAGCTTCTTCTCAAAACAATCTTTGCAAACAACTATCCTTTCCTAAAACAAGCTTTCTCCAGGTGGTGTTTTGCTGACTGGGAATCAAACCCAGGCTGTGGCAATGAGAGCTCTGAACTTTAACCACCACACTATTGGAGGAAGCTAGTTTTGGGAAAGGATAGTTGTTTGCCAAATATCTTAGACTCAAAAATATCAGGTCCACACTTCCAAATTTCCATTTACTTTGTAGTCCTCTTATCCTGTTCCTATCTCACTGATTTGCCTATAATGACATTGTGGTAGATGGGGTCAGGAGCCTTGCTGAAGTCAAGGAAAACAACATCTGCTCTCATTGTTCACCGGGTTGGCCTTTTCAACAAGATTTAGGAAGAGAATATTTGTCCTTGGTAAATTCATGAGAGCTGTTCCTGATTGTTGTCTTGCTATCCATGCATTTATTAATGGCTTCTGTTGGATTTGCTCCATAACATTGTCATGGAACAAGGTGATGATGAGTAGTTTGCAGTCTTCTAGTTCCTCCCTCTTCCTTTCTTGAAGATGACTGTGATGTTTGTCTTTTCAAAATCCAGCAAGTTCCCTGGCTGGTATGACCTTTCCATTATGGCAAAGATCTTGCAGTGGAATTGGTCAGTTCCCTCAGCAGCTCTGGATGCAATCCCATTGCAGCCTATTAACTTCTGTACCTCTGTATCACCCAGGTGCTCCCTAATGTATCTTTCTCTACTCTGGTTGTTGTTTCACTTGCAAAGACTGCAAACAGTACAAGGAGCTGAATCATATACGAGCTCACTTTACCAGTTTTAAAAAAAGAGATCAAAAAGGCATAGAGTATCTTGGCCTTTTATGTGTCCTGTATCAATAGATTCCTGACCCTACTGAATAGTAAATCCACCGTCTTCTTAGTCTTTTTGCTGCTGCTGTATTTTTAGTACTCACTATCCACAAAAAGTAAGTGATAAGAATAAATAATTTTCTGTTGATTTTATTTTTCTTTACAAAATAGAGGGGAAAACAAGTTCCCACCAACACTTTTTGTGATCAGAAACTAGAGGTGAGGGAGAACTACACAAAAAATATTTTTTTTTCTAGGCTGCTGATGTTAAAATACTAGCAAATAGTCAATCAGCTTATTTTTCACTAATCTGAAATCTACAATCAACAAAAATATTACCTATTAAATTTTTATAAATAATAAAAAAAAAAGTCATCTTCATGGGTGGCATGCATTTTCTGTTAAGCATACTGTTTACTTTTCTTGTGCAACTGGAAATAATTCTAGAGCAGCACAAACAGGTTTAAATTGGGCTACAACTGTTCCCCACTTCCTCCCTTTTCTTTTGTAGCAGCTCCAGCTTTCATTTGGCCTACCAATGAATTAATTCAACTTACTGAGCTTGCAAGAATCTATTCTATTTCTTTTTTGGGTTAGTTTTCTGCTGAGTTTGCAAGTGGACTGACACATCAGAGAGCCAAGATAAGCAAATGTGCCAGACCAAAGGGTGCATTGACACTTAGATTTCCTTAATCTCTCATGAAACTTCACCCTGAACTAGTACCCATAATATAGTGCTTGTCTAGATATTTTGAATTCTACATTCATCTGTACATTTTGTTTGTTCTCTCTATTTATTGTTACAGTAGCAGCTAGAAGTAAGGTAGAATTGCCTGTGAGTCATTGTTCAAGTACAGGGTAAGAAAAAGTCGTAATCAAATGGCCAGGGCAAAGGAAAGCCAGACAAACAGAAAACAGAATCTTCTCCAAATAGTGTCGGTATCTTAACTGAAAGCAGAGCTGAGGTCTTCTTAATTCAATTTTAATGCTTGTCTGCTAGAGAGAAAAAAGGATTATGAGTGCATTTCCCGCTCAGAAAAAGTCTGCTCCCTGCATATGAATATCGGTCTCGTTCTCCTCTCTGACCTAAATACTGATAAGGTTTGACAGTCCTCCATATAGTCAATAGCAAAACTAGTAATTCACTTCCAGCTCCAATTTATTGTATTAAAACAATATCTACTGAAGTTGGGACTGCAAACAGATAGGTCTCCCTATCATGCAGTGTATGACTGCCAGTACAAGCAAAAGGTTAAAAGCCAAGGAATAATAAAACTCTCACCATTTTATAGACATGATCCAATTTACAGAGGATTATGATGAAAATATTTTTCTCATCACAAACAGAAAATATGACACCTTTCTAGTTCGCAGTTGTGTTTGTTTGTTTATTTGTTTTCTTTCCATTAGCCTTATTTGTTCAATAAATTACAAAATTTAAGGAAATGCTGAGGGTTTTTTTTTTAATCCCGGCTACACAAAATGCTTGTATCAAGAAGAGAACGCATTAGCAAAGCTACACGTAGTTGATTTTAACGGAGGAACTATATTCTACTATGTCTCCTGGGGGAACCATAAGGAAAAGCGTTGAAATTCACGAAAATGCTCTTTATATGGCAAGATGTTGGGGCTGTGCCAGGGCTGCCCGGGCCGGCCCCAGGCGGTGCCAGCGGCTGCAGCGGCCCCAGCGCAGGGCACGGCTGAGCCCCTCAGCCACGGGCGGGTGGGACAGAGCCCCGGGGAAAGCCTGGGCAAGGGAGGGAAAAACGCTGCCGGGCAGCCAGGGCTGAGCCAGGGGAACCGAGCCACAAACAGCCCTGCCAGCCCCGAGGGGACTGCGGGAGCGGGGACGGGGAGGCAGCAGGGACCCGGCAGGCATGGCCCTGCGGCCATTGTTACAAAACGGTGGAAGTTAATTATTAAATAAATTGATACAATGGAACATTTAAGATCTCCTTAACCTGCAACCTATAGTTTTTTTCCTCATTCTTTGAGAGATTGAAGATGGTTGGAGAAACAGAAATAATAAATGACACTAGTAATTTAGAGTTCCTATTTTTGTTTGCTTTACTATTCAAAATTGAATGTAATCAGCTATAAAATCAATAGGACATAAAACCACTTTTAATTCATTGATTGATATGAATGTATTAAAGTATATATTTAAGAGATTAAACCTTCACTGCCGAATTACGTCCCTTTTGGGATGTTATGGCAGTAGTAGCACCATTGATCTTTGATAAGGATACACATATTTAATTAATATCTTAGAGGAATGGGAAAGATTTTCTAGCTCAAGTGCTTTTTAAGCACTTTTCATAATTATTTAGATCTGAAATGAGAATTCATTGTATTATATAAGTTCTCTGAGATGTACATCTGTTAAGAAGATGTCCAATGTAACCAGGCAAGCATTTAAAGTGGTTCTCCTTAAAAATACCACTGTGCTTTTCCAAATCAGCTTGCTAATGATCTTGAACAAAGTAGAGCTACGTCAGTGATGCATCCTCTTACAAACTTCCAAAGTCTTTTTCAGGAGTATGCCCCTGGGCTATCAAGCCAATGGCAAAATGTACATTAATCTCAAAGTAGCTTAGATTTCAGCTAGAAATCATTGTTATAAATAGAAAAGTTCCATCTGAAAAATGAAGATTTTGCTTTAGAAGTCTGTTTTCTTCTGAGGAAGGAAAGTTGATCTGCATGGCTGTTTCTGGGTAAAGAAACATAGGGACAAGTGCTAGAGAGTGTAGAATCATAGCTGTTGACTGAAGCTTATTTGAGCATTACAGTAATACTGTGATAAATAGATAGCAAATACTGTCTGAACTTTAAAATTGGGGTCAGATGTCTCTCTCAAGCATATGTTCTAATACCACGGATTATTTGTTATGGTGCAGGAATTAGGAAATATAGCTTTTGAGGCTGAATAATGTCCAAAGGTCAGACTGGTTCATTGCATTGTTCTTACAGCATGTAAAATCTATAAGAGTATGAGCTTTGGAGCTGAACCTCGCATACCAAAGTATTTGCTCTCCTATATAGAAAAATGAAGCTCCTTTATGTGAGAGACTTGACCCACCAGAATAAAGTGCATCAGCCTGCTTTCTGAAATATTATGTATCAGATCTATTGTGAGAAAATTACCCTTTATGTATCTGGTGGTATACACATTGAATAAATTGACAGGTTTTGCAAAAACTTCTCTACTCTTCTTTACTACGATATAGGCTGCTGTTTAAGATACTGTTCTATTTCCTCTCTACAGCACTGAATTTTAATGTCTACTTGATAAGATTTGAGCTGCAATGATGTTTAGCACTTTTGTGCTTTACAGTTGTTGCTCCTGATTTGTACTTACATATTTTATTAGTTACTGGTTTTGTTGTTTGGTACTTGCAAGGTGCTAGCAACAGTTTATGTTGTATTTGATTACACAGTTAGACAGTACAGTTTAGTACAATATAGCGCAATTAGAACTACTCAAAAATTTTACCTAGCCTTCATCTTGTAAAGTCACGAATGGTCTAAATATACAGTGTGCCCTTTTTATGTAGATATTCTGCAGGAATGTGCATAAACAGGGCATTTATTTTATTCTTTCCTTCTGTAAAGAGGGAGTAAACTGAGATGACAAGATAAATCCTTGTGCGAATGTTCCCTCTGAGACTTTCAAGAAATGTAAAAAGAAACCTGATTAATTTCTGGTCCAGAGCATACAGAGTGATAGAAGTTAGAGAAGAAAGAGTGGAGCAAACTAAACAAGTAGAATTGAAAAGATTCAAGTAGAGCTCTGTTTAAAGTTTTATTTTGCAAAATATATTTTTTCCATTCCTCATCAGAAGATACTGGTTCCATAATAATTAAAATTCCCCATTAAGATATTTCAGGGACATTATTAAAAGTACATATGTTCTTTGGGATTAGAATAGAACTGCTTGGTTTTGGAATCTGTTCCTTTCTCAATCTTATAGCTAAAGGATCAGAACATGTGATTTTATGTTCCAATGACTGCAAAAGTCACCAGGTCACCTGGGATATGAAAAAAATACTTAACAATGGTTAATTACTTGATTAGTTTGAAGAGATATCTAAAGGGCTGAACAAGCCTGGTCCATATTAATAAATCACCAGGTCGCTAAAATACTCATAAATAATACTTGGGAAATAACCAAGTCTGAGTCTCCCCCTTCCTAAGTCAAGGCCCTACTTAACAGGATTTTTTGGTATTTTCACTTCTGCAGAGTTAATCTCTAAATCTGCAGAATCTCACCCTTGTCACACTCATGAAGATCTGAAAAAGCATTCTGGGCTTGAAAATGTACTAAGGCAAAGGAGACATTTTCAATGCAGCTCTAGCGACCTGGATAACAGGAAAAAGAACTCATGTAGTGCTGGACTTGAAACCCTGATGCTACAATCACATAAATTCTAGCAAACATTCAGTCACAATGCTTGTCATTATCAACAATTTTTGCACTAGTTTGAAGCTTTTCTTTATTTTTCTAAGTTTATCTCAGTTTCTTTAATCTATCTGTGCATTTTTTAAAACAGATCTTGAAATGTTATTATAATTTCTTGGTCATGAATACATCAACAATATAAGGAGATCACAGTTTTGAAACACTTTATTTTCAGATTTTTTCTCTTGATCTCAGGAAACAGAGAAAATTAAGTGTAAAATGATCGTACTAGTCTTTTAAAACTTTAGCTTCATTTTGAAGATCCAAAACAATTTCAACCTTAGAATATTTGTTTGCTCCTTTTACAAATTCTTCAGCATATATTTTCTCAGCTTGCAGGCTACTGTCAGAACTACGTACTTACTCTGTTGCTAGCACCAAGTAAAACCATGTTACATTTAAACCCTTTTTTTTTCCATCTCCTGCATGAGGCAGATTATAGTATGAAAGAAAAGGTGACTTTCGAAAGGTACATCACAAAGTAACTCTTAAAGCTGATGGCCACTAATGCTGATATCTTACACTAGATCAGATAATCACTAGATTAAGCAGGTGACAATCCTCAACCTTGTCTCAAACACAAATTTATGTGAAATAAATATTGTTTGAATTTTAGCTGGTCTGTGTTTTACTAAGTCATGAAGGCTCATTCATGAGCTCCACCTAACTGAGTCCTTATTATGAGAAACCTAAAAACGTTTCTTATAATTTTAGAAGGAGTTACAGAGAATATTATTTACAGTGCATTTTACATAAAAGTGTTAATGGCCTTTTCAATCTGTCTCTAACCTAGAGCTATAAATACAGGCTAACTTGAGAAGCTGTCAGTTTTTCTGTAGTTGCATTGGCATAACTATGTCAGCAGTGCTTCAGAGCAAGTAGTGTGTACAGTAGCAGAAGGAATTTCTCCCTCAGTAGTTTTACTACCTCCATGCAAAATATGCTATAAGCTGGCAAACCTATTCTGGTAGAAAAGCTGTGTTTATATGAGAGAGGAATAATGATTTCAGCTGGAGTGTTTTTTCTCACATTATACTGACAATACTAGGTGACAAAACTTGTGGATCAAGCTTAGGTATTTGTCCTTGCTTTCTTGGTCCATTTCCATCTATGTACCATCTTCCTGCCTAGACAGTCTCAGCTCAAGAAGCCTAATTTAAAGTCAGTATAGAACAATGAAAAGGAAATGATCTCTAGGTGTGGTTAGGCCTTAAAATAACTGAATGCTATGAATTTCCTTAATTGTACTTCCAGACAAGTGGTTTCTCTTCTTCCCATATATTAAACTATGTATATTGGTGTTTCCAGATATGCTTCTTAAACAATATCTCATGAAGAAAATATTCCCCTATAACTGCAATTCCTAAGCAGTAAAGGCTACAATATATGTGAGAGGAAAAAAAAAAAAATAGGAAGAAATCATCTCTTTGAATTTCTTGGAGTGCAAAGTTCTGTATCAACAGTAAAATCAAAACACAGCATAATTGGTGAATGCAGATAATGCAGTCTTTAGCTGGGTTACAAAAGTACTGAAACACTGAAATAGCTGTATTTTCTTGATACCGGTATAAAGAGAAACAGAATTTCACCCAAAACAATCATGAAAATCTTCATGCCTTTCAAGAGCTTCTCTGTCTTTATACATCTATATATATTTTAAATATAAAACCAAAAATGTAGCTAGGTAGTTTGTGTAGCAGACTGATATTGTGTGATTTCCAGTGCTGTAATATTCCAGCTACGGCATGTTGGCATTTTTGTTGATGTACACATATTTCCAAGCAGCTAACTCCCTGGTATAACACTTCTCAGAATGGCCTACTGCACAAAGTCTGAGAAGTTTGTGTATTTCCAACCTGAAGTGTCTCTCTAATATCTTATAATTTGTCTTTGATACATTATTGGAGCTCTCTCATTTCATGGTATTAAGCCATTTCCTCAGGCACAGGATGCCTTTTTTCCAGACTTGTTCCTTTGAGATCTGGGCAGCAAATTTGGGTTTAATCCACTTCCATCTTCATTGCAGTTTTACTGGAAACAGCTGTTAGCCCTTCTTTAACAGTTTTCTGGCTGTCAGGAAGCCGGAGGGACCCACCATATGACATCCGTCCTGGGTTCTAAATATACACCTGCACAATGTGTTTTCTTGGGGCAAGAGTAGAGCAAAGGGACTTTTGCTTCCTTTTGCACAAATGTATTTTCATCTCTTGACTGAAAAACTTTTATTTATTCCCTTTATTTTTACTTAGAAAGTTTTCATCTTTTGAATGGAAGGATTAATTCTACTTTTTGTACAGCCTGAAAATGTAGTACAGGTTCATTGCCTGCTTTATTAGACATAAACATCAACACTACAAAATATAAATATGTTGCCTGTTAAATCTCACTCCAGCTTTATACAGAATATTTAGGCAAATTTTGGTTAAGAGAATAAGAGCCCATAAACATATCCCATGAGGCTTGACCTAACTATGATATTATTAGAAGTAGGCCAGAAAGAGTGTGTGTAAAATGGCAACATTTTTGCAGAATAGAAGATAACAGTAAGATTAAGCATGATAGTTAGTGTACATGTCAGCCATAAATATAAAAATGTCAAAAAGTGAAATAGAATTTTTTAGCATGATAGGGACAAAAAAGATTGTAACAATACAGAAACTCGTTATTACATTTTTAGTTTCCTGGACTGTATGACAGACTGATGGGTCATAGTAATGGAATCAAAAGTGAAGGATAGAGAACAACCCTTCACCAAAAGGAAAAAAGGTAAAAAAGAAAATAAAGGTCTAGAATAATAGTACTTGTCAGAGAAAAGATAATTCTGAATAGATGTGATACATATTACTTCTTGCAAAGTTGAACAACGAATTTATAGCTATTTTACTTGTATAAGGTTGTCTCAGTCTTAAAGATACTCAAGTCCATACAGTGCAAAAAATATGTTAAAATAGTATTTTAAGGAGGAGGAGGAAATTACTCAACACTTTAATGAAAAAAGCAGTAGAAATCTCAAATTAGCCAACTCTATCTAGCTTATCAAAAATGTTGTTTAGTGCTGTTATTGGGAAAATACATACTTATAAGATGCTGATACTAGATATTGGAGATAGAAATTACCAAAACTATTAATCAGAAGATTCTGTTCTTCATCCCTGTGTCTTCATTTGTAACATGTAGACAAAATAGAATTAATTCATTGAGATTATTTTTAGACCTTGTATTTCATGTTAGAACATGTTAGAACATTAATCATTACAACCAAGAATTTGTTTACTCAGATAAGAGTAAATAGTAACAGCAAATGACACTTGTAAACTCATTTTTGGCAAGTAATAACATAAGCTTTCCTGGTTATTTCTAAAGATTGTATATCAGTAGCAAAACTCTCAAAAATGCTGCCAATATCTGCTGGTTTATAAGATTGCAGGGAGGGAAGGATTTATATAACTAACTAGAAATCTCCTTTACATTGTTCCTATTGTTTACAAATATTGTAGTCCAGTCACTGAACAATAGCAATAACAAATGACATATAGCTTAGATGATGCCATAAAAGCAGTCAAAGATAAAGACAAAGTTGAGGCAAATAATTGTGAACTTCTTGAAAAAGATATATTAAGCTCTAGCATAGGTTAGGCCCTGACCATTGTTCTATCATCAGGACCAGGCTGAAATAGCTACATATCATAAGTAGTGTGAGAGGTCTCTAAAAGTAGCTCAGGGCATCTATTCCTGCTTAAGCTCTGAGCAGCTCCATCCACACTGTATATTTTCTAGTAGGAATCCACCGTGATTTCTGAGATCCTGAAGGCACAGAGCAGGTGCTACCCTCCTTTAGAAGGTTGATCAAGAGCATGTTAGGTGATGTAAAGAGCAACAAGGAAACAAAAAATACATCTATAAGGAATTTTAAATTACTAAACCCCAAACAATACACTCCTCTCTAAAGAAAATAAATGAAACCAAAAGATCCATAAAGGAACTAAAAAGATTGTTATAGTCTACGAAGGTCTAATTGAATGGACAAATTAGCCAGTCCAAACAGCAGCTGCTGCATTGGGTGATTCGCAAAGAACATAAAGGTACACTGTTCTGCAGGTGTTTTACATTGGAGGAATGATATGGAAAACCATTTGATGGGGAAGAAATGTTTGATTACATAAAATGCTTTCACTTATGCTTAGAAGTTCTGCTAAATTGTATCTAAGAAAAACCTGTTTCACTGATCAACAGGGTTTCAAAAATATTGAAGTATTCTGTTATTAACACCTGTTTCACTAAAGAATATGTGATTTGTAGAAGATTTGAAACCTTTAACTTCCTCTTGAAGTTCAAATGAGCAATAAAACCCAGAAACATCAGTTATCTGTAGCAATTCTTAAAGTGGAGCCCAACACAGTAATGAGTGAAAGTAAAAGTGCATGTTGTTGAAGTATTTCAGGCCTAGAGTCAAATTTCAGGATGAGTAAATGAAAGGAGTAGAGCTCAGAGGAGCTGCAGTCACACTTCTAATTTGGATTTGTGAACCTATGTGGCTGAGCTGAGGCTGTGGTCTGGAATTTTTCCACAGTTCACTTCATCTTTTTATTTGGGCTGACTACTAGCAGTAATAGGAATGCTACAATTGGCTAAATTAATTGCCATTTTCTTGTTTGCCAATACTGTTAGCTTTAATAATCTAGTCTATTTTCTAGACCTACCAACAGTATATTCATGTAATTTTTATCTCTTTACATCAAAGTCTTTCAGTCAATTTGCCCAACCATACGTCACATACATAGCTACACTATTTATTGATTCCTCACTTTCACCCACAAATGGCCTATAAAACCTCTCAAAACAAAGGGTATGATTTACAAGGCAATCTCAGCAAGAAACAGAAAATGGTCTCATACATTTAAATGCCCCTGTAAGATCAAGTGAATACACTGGGTAAAATATAAGTTGTTCTGTACGAATCTGAAGTGTGCTTCAGGCACTTTTTTTATGTGTAGAGATCATGAGGTGGCCTACTCTCAGATGTAAAAATATTTATTGTCAGGGACCAAAATCAAGGTAATGAGTGTTTCTTATTTCCCCATAAAAATAATGTAAGGGAAATGTGTGATTGGTAAACTGAGCTTAGTCTCAGGTTGTGTCCATTTCCTGCAGAATTAATTGTGCTCCAGATTCAAGGTGCCCTGGAACAGCACACTCTACCACATATGACATAGAATAGACGTGTTTAAATGGTGCTGTTTCAAGCAGTGATTCAGTCCCTATACATTTGGAGATAGATTAGTGGAACTGGAATAGAATATAAGAAACAAAAGAATTAGCTTTCTTTTGAGACCCTGGATAGGTGGCAACAATGAATATGAAGTGAGAAATCTTCAGGATTGGCAGTAGTACTCCTAAGGAAAAATTTGCATATGATACTTTTCTTGGCCTTGTAGTATTACTTTCAAGGTCAGCCTATGGCTCCATATAAAAATAGGGAAAAATATACTAAAAATTGTATATTTTTTCTCATTGTCAACATTTATCCTGTCACATCGTTTTTCTATAAAATGAGGAAAATAAGTGAGGCCTGCTGAATTCTATTCAATATGCAGTATGTCCTGCATAGTCACATCTAGCACAACATTGAGTCTTGTAAGAAAATATTCAATGTGCTGGTGATCAGGTATCTAGAATTTTAGAGTAGGAGCCTCAACTAAAGTTCTCAGATGAATGTTTAAGCATCTGGTAAAATATTTTTGCTGGTTTTGGCTGGGTTACTGTTCCTCATAGTAGTTAGCAAGGGGCTATGTTTTGGATCTGTGGTGGAAGAAATGTTGATAAATAAAGATATTTCAGTTGCTGCTGAGAAGGGCTTGTGCAGAGCCCAGACCTTTTCTGCTCCTCACACTGCCCCAACAGTGAGGAGGATGGGAGTATATAAGGAGTTGGAGAAGACACAGCCAGGACAGCTGATCCCAAAGGGGTATTCCAGACCACATGGTGTCATGGTCAACATAAAAAGCTGAGAACAAAGGAAGAGGAAGGGATGTTCACTGTGATGGTGCTTGTCTTCTCAAGTCATCGTTAGATATGATGGAGCCTGACTTTCCTGGAGGTGGATGCCCATGGGAAGTGATGGATCAAGTCCTTGTTTTCCTTCACTTATGTGTGTGGTTTTTGCTTTTCCTCTTTATCTCAATCCATGAGTTCTCTCACTTTTACCCTTCTAATTCACACACNGTCAACATAAAAAGCTGAGAACAAAGGAAGAGGAAGGGATGTTCACTGTGATGGTGCTTGTCTTCTCAAGTCATCGTTAGATATGATGGAGCCTGACTTTCCTGGAGGTGGATGCCCATGGGAAGTGATGGATCAAGTCCTTGTTTTCCTTCACTTATGTGTGTGGTTTTTGCTTTTCCTCTTTATCTCAATCCATGAGTTCTCTCACTTTTACCCTTCTAATTCACACACACATCCTACCAGGGAGAGAGTGAGTTGCTGAATGGGGCATAATTGCTAGCTGGGTTTAAACTATGACAGGCCTATTGTTTTAAGATTATAAGATGTGTAGCTTTCTGTCACTGGACTGGGCTTTTTTGTTCTTTTGCAAAAATTGTTACATTCAAAAAAGTATTTCAGTGTTAAATATCTAAAAAGAGATTTAATAACATGCTACAGTGGAATTCTAATTAGCACAATGCAGCTTATTAGAATCAAGATATTAATTCCTAAGAATCAAGATATTAAATAATTCAGGCTAGGTGTCTAAATAATGCACTTGCTAACAATAAGTCTACTTGGTCCTGAGAATAACTGGTTTTAAGTAGTGGAATGATGCTAAAAAGTGACGATAAACTGCAGAGGAAGCATAATGAAAAAACATGTGAAACATATGAAGAAAAATAGACATATTAATGTATCATTAAAATTTTTATTGTGGTAAATAAAGCATATTAAATATCAACCTATAAATATGTAAAATTGCATGGCTTAATTTTACTCAAGGGATTGGAGAATATTTTCAGATTGTAGTTCCTAAATAACAAATATGTTTGGGCTTACAATTCCATTTATTTTTTTATTTTAACTGTATAAAGGGATAAAAATCAAAGGAAACCTCTCAACACTGGTATTATCAGATGATGAAACTTTTTTGAGAAAGATTACAAATGATTTGTAAAGGTCAGCACCAAGTAGAATTTCAGGGAGGTCTTAACATTAATCAACTTTCTTAAAACTTTTTGAAGGTATAAAAAATCTACAATTTTTAACAGCTATTCCCTCTTGATGAGTCCATTGTTTATTCACTGCATTATATGATTGCCACTTTGAATTAAACACCTTTTCACACCATTTCCTGTGCAGATGGCAAAGTGCTCTGAGAATGACAGAACTGTAACCCCAGGAGCTCTGAGCAGTGCACTGGAAATACATCACAATAAGCAGATACCCATTATCTACTCTTGACTTGGCTGTAATCTCCTCCTCCAAATCCTTGTCTATCTGCTCTTCCCTTTGACTTCTTTCTCAAAATACACTACGTCTGCACTTTTTTTAGAAAGCTTTGGAGAGGAGATCTCTGTCAAAGCCTAGACCACCCTCTGTAAAGTTCAACAGTTTGACAATTTGCACCTCTCACTGCTTGGCAGCCAGCACTGGGTACCATCTCTTCTGTGCTCTTAGCTGTGAACATGTTTGTCAGTGGTGTGAGAGAAAGAACTGCTTAAAGCAGAGCAGAGCAAGTCCCTTGGTGCTCCCCATGCCCCTGGGCCATCCAGATTCTGCCAATTGCTGCTCTGGAAGATGAGTACAAGAGCAGGGGCATTGCATCACCTCTAGTCCATGAATCCTGATTCTATAGCTTTCACATCTCCTTTACAGCTGCACTCATCCATTCCTCAATTTTCATATCTTAATTTCAGCTTAAACCCTTGTACCAGATTGTCAAATGGTCATTTCCTAGCCAGATCTCAAGAACTGTTGTCTATAACCCTGCTCATTCTGCCCATCAACCATCCTTGACAGTTAGCCATGTTTTCTCCACAAGACAGTCTCTGTATTACACTGACTTCCGAGCATATGCCCTTTCCTGTGTCTCCTCCTTGGTTTTCAGTAACGCTTTACTTGGTGTGCCTTTTAAAGGACTTTTTCTTCTTCAAATTCCTATGTTTCTTGGAGTTCAGTCACAAATCTTCATTATTCATACTTCCATAAGTTAACTTCAATCATAGATGCATATTTAACCCTGAACATTTTGCAGGCAATGTACTGCTTTAGTTACATACTCCTAAAGAATATCTTAAATTCTCATCTTGTCTCTCTAACATAAACAAGTAACACTTCAGCCTACCTTCTTTTTCTCAGTCCATTTTCTGTCCCTCACCTCACTTCATGCTTCAATACTTGCTTTGACATAATTAGATTTTGATAAATATCATCATCCACAAATCAAGGTTATGTTAGCTATGTTCAGATTTTCTGTATACTGTTTTCAACTTTAGCTTTTGATAAAATGGCAGCTTGCCATCTTCTTGCAACACTTTCACAGGTATAAGAACAGAATAATTTTCAACTCTCCTCCTTCAGAGTGCCACTGATGGAATTTAATCCCTGTTTTCACTTTGCCTATTTGTCTACTTGTTGCATCTTCATTTTGTCAAACATACTACTTATTTTCATTCCTGGAATTCTCCAAGTATAACTTTATTGATTTATTTAAAAAGGAAACTTCTATTTTCCTTCTACAGAATAATTTTCTATTAGATCTTATTGTTATTTGAATAGTTTGTAAACATCTGGCTTTATCACACTTAAAATCCATCTTAAAAATCCTTCTTTTTAAAGGCAGCTTTAATGAACAAGAGGCTTATAAGAAAGATGGGGACAGACTTTTTAGTAGGGCCAAAAGGTAATGGTTTAAACTAGAAAAAGGTAGCTTCATTCTAGAGATGAGGAAGACATTTTACAGTGAAGGTAGGGGTGAGGGTAAGTGAGGGTAGTGGAAGTTGGAAGAGGTTTCCCAGAGATCTGCTACATGTTGCATCTCTGCAAGCACTCAAGGTCAGGGCCTCTTAGCAATTTGATCTAGCTGCTGATGTCCCTGCAGGGGAGGTTTGGACTTAGAATACCTTTAAAGGTCCCTTCCAACCCAAACTATTCTGTGTTTCTATGACATGAAAATTTTATGCTTTTGCTGTACAAAGATATTTCATTCTCTGGTGCTCTTCAAATTGACTGTCTCACACTGTTACTTCTTGTTATATTCTATAAGCTCTTTGAAGCTTGGATGATTTTCCATTTTGTTTTGGGTCAGTATGTTCCTGGTTCATTACAATATTCTTGCCCCTTCATGAATTCCCTTCCAAAACTGCTCATTTTACTGGGCCATTGTTCCAGAAAAAGTCTATAAATGTTTATCACTTTCTCAAGGATTTAATTTACTAATTAACTTTTTTTTTTTAATAGAATATAATTTGTATACAATAATATACATTTTGGCAAGGCTCAGATTTATTATGTGGGTGAGTCATTATCATAAAGAACAGGAGGTCAAAATATAAATGCACGATGGACATTTATGTCTAGATTTCAGAACAGAACTGGAAGCTGATCTTGGCTTACTGGGGAGTTCTGAGACAATTCATACAAGCAAGTGACTGTTTAGGTGCACTATATATAAGAGTGGAATACTCTGCTGTGTCCTGCAGAAGGGAACAAGGCCAAACAACATGCTAAGGGAGAGGGAGGCTGAATAAAAAGTTAAAAATACCCTGCTACTATTTTTTTTTTTACAAGAAAAAAAAAAGAAAAAAGATTGTTAAAAAATTAACAATGCTGAAGAAAACATGAAAAGAAAACATGAAAAGAAAAACATTAAAAAGAAAGAATAAAGAAGTGCAACCACAGTAATTAGCAGCAACTTAATTAACAGCTGTTGCAACAATGCATTAGTGAAGTACCTGGAAGGTTTTTACAGACTACTAGCTCAGTGAAATAGGTTTTGTTTTCCATTTCATGGCATCCATGGATCTCTGTAAGGAAGACAGAACTGCATAATACTATATCAATAGGATTCTTTTCTATGCAAATTCAATCTGAGCACTTCTTAAGCTTAATGAAAGAGCCTAAATCTCCTTTTAAGGAATACTGGCTCCTGCTGCCTCATGTTATGTATAAGGACGTAATTTTCAGAATTGAGTTTGCTGTTTATCTGTTTTAAAGATACTAAAAGTAGGGAAATCAAATATTTTGTTTATTTCAAGTGACCCTTTCAGCTTTGCTCAAGCATAAAAATAATCTGAAATACTGTGCACCATTATTGCTCTCCCAACAGGAAGGAAACACTCCACTCTTTGTTCAAGAGCCCACACCTGCTAATCCACACACACTGCAAGACTGATTCCTACTGCACACCTTTTCCCAGACCAGCACATAGGTAATTTGAGACATGATCTACTAGTCAGTTACAGCAGAGGCTCAAGGACAGTCATCTTTTTACTGAAACAAAGGAAATCAAATGGGAGAGCAGATTTCTCAGGAGCAGTGGCAGGGTGCAGCACTGGGAAACACCAGCTCTCTTTTTCTAGCTGTCAAATGGGTAAGTGTCTCTCTCAGAGTCCTGATGTAGCAGGATTAAATAATCTATGGAGTGTGGGTATGAAATCACACACTGGTCTTAAACTCCTTATTTTAGAATGTTAGCAGTAATCTGAAAAATACTGCAGGTTTTCATGTGAGATATTCCATTATTCTTGCTGAAATAAAGCCATTTTGATGTCAAAAAAGAGAAATAGTATGATTTATCTGTACCTAGATGCCTACTATGGCATGACATTAATTATTTTCTGGAAGCATTTATTTCTCTTTAATGATTATAGAGAAAGAGCTTAGGGTGATTCCGGTGTAGAACTCCAGAGAATAAATATACTTGGATTAGTGAATCTCAGATCTGCATGGCTGTTAACTCATGTATTTAGCTACAGCTCACCTGAGACAAGCCCCTTAGTCAGATTAACCATAACTCAGAAACTGGTTTAGCAGTGTTTTACTTGTGTTCATTCAACTCTCACAACTGTGGAAGTATCAGTAAGAAAAAAAAGCAAAAATAGATGCTCCTTGGGCATCCCAAGACTCTGAGTTGTATCAAGATCGGAACCAAATCTCATACATGGACCCTGCACCACACAGGAATTGCTTTTCTATTGTGCCCAGCTCTGGACTGGGATGTCCTCCAGCATTTACAGCCAGATATGCATGAAACCCTCCCCTTTCCTCTCACTGGGATGAGCTATTTCAAAGTGTGCAGGTTACATAGACCTTCCCATGTAGGGATAGGTATCTAGCTGGGGAGTACAAGGGTCTTGCTGCTAATTTAATAATGAATTTTATCATGAATGGCAGTAAGTTTATTAGTCAATGGCTCAGTGTTTAACAGCATGAGCTCAAGATCAGTATCCCCATCTGCCAGTACCTTGTATTACTGAGATGAAAGAGATGGCAAAGCTAATGGAATTAAAATTAGACCCCTCTGCCTAGGTTTACACCTAACTGCATCACCTTTTACTGTTATCATTGGCTGCAGAGGGGGAAAACTTCAAGATCCTTTATTTGTAGGATACCAGAATACAAGGAATGGGAAGGAATGCTATTGCATTGCTAAGGCCACAGGAGAGGAGCTGTGCTCCTGAGAAGATGTCCAACACCACTGATGAGTTCTCAGCTTTTATTGAAGCATGAGCTTTTTTTTTTTTTTTTTT
>WEIU01015049.1:2100-19997 GCA_013389925.1 Aegithalos caudatus
TGGCTAAAATTCTTATCTTCCCTACTTTTCACTTTTGCAGACATACTGGCAAAATGTCATAGACCACTGAATGAGTTAAAAAAATAAAAAACAGTGGAGAATCCATCAGTTCCATTTCTATTTGCTTAAAAACACATCTTTGGCTTAAATTTTAAAAACCATTTTTTATGCTTGATAATCTCCATAAGACCCCACAGCACATCAAGAATTTAAATAGAATTTTATAATCTGAGAATAATACCGTGATCTACATATTTCTTAGGAACTGCCTTTATTTGATGTATGGTACATACAAGCTTTGAAATTGGCATGTTTTAGGATTTAAAAAGTGCAGATTTTTGAACTATAAAAGAAAGATACATAAGGTGCTTCTAATACAAAACTAAGTGGGAATCCTATGTGATTTTTTGGCTTTACCTTATCAAATTTTGTTCTGTCAGCCACATCCAGGTCAGAGGCAGACATGTTTCCCATGTCCAAGAGAGAGGATGACTGAGATCTACGGTTTCCTGAACTCTGAACAGACAGTTTATTTAGACTAGAAGTAGACCCTGTTAATTTTCCAGAACTTCCATGAAGACCTGTGAAACAAAGACACTGTGAAGGAGGAAAGTGAAGGCAGAATAAAATACTGAAGAATAGGTTTGTAATAGAACATACGAGATCAAGAGTTGCTAGTAGTACTATATCAAAATCAAACAACTTTTGTCTAAAGCTATAAATGCTTTTGCTGTAAATGTATCCTTTCCTCATTATAAGGTAACTGAGATTCTTCAGCAANCTTGAAAGCTAAGACCAGTTATTGTATTTGTGGATGTGTTTTGGGCAAAGGCTGCCACAAGCAGAAGAACTGAACCACAGGAAGGAAAAAAATTACAAAGTTTTATATACACACAGGCACTTTTTCATCTTGATCTTTCCATTGTTAACATCCTTTTATCTACAGTTTGTTTCAGCTATTTTGCTGGATCTACAACCCCACAGTAACTCTGCTGCTAACGCTCTCCCCTCCTTTTGATCATAATTAACATGCAGTCATTTCTTCATGATATTGCTGGGCCTTCTCCTAGGAGCATGTATTTTTTTTTTAAATTTCTTTTTCCCAAAAATTTTCAGAAATGTTTGACCAGGACAGACAAAGCTAGTAACAAAAAAGACTAAACATCTATCATTTATTTGATCTCCAAATAAACTTCTCATATCTAAGCCACAAAGAAACTCAAAAGTAATCCTGCAAGCTTCACTTAACTTCTGTGTTGGTATCTAGTCTAGGGACAAACACAGTCTATGGATCAAATCTAAATTGTCACTTCAACCTACTGGAGGAGTAGCAAAATATGACAAGCTCTCCGGCAAAAACATATTTTTACTATCACCTAGTAGCATGGGAAAACCAAAAGATATTGGCTTATGTGCAAATCTTCGCAAATTCTATCTTGGGACTTAGAGCTGTGCTTCCTTTTTGCCTTGCAAGCCTAATGGTTCTGCTAATATTTATTTCATTCTGAACAGAGTGCTTAGTGTTGGGTAGAGTCTCTCTGATGCAGCACTACATCGTAACATCGACACACATGCATTGACAACACCAACTAATGCAACTAGTTATACTCACTCTCAGTTTCCTGTTTGACAGCACTTTCTTTTCGAGGCAGTGTAGCTGGGATGGATTAGGTTGCAAGCATCAAAGACAAAGACAAGTTAAAATGCAGTTTGCACAAACCATGCACAAGATGCAAGTTAAGCTCTAACTGGAAAGAAACATGCAGAGAACTATAAGCAGCAAGTAACTACATTGCAAACACATTTAGTTGGAGAGGTACTATTCCAGAATTTCAGTATCTAAACTACATGGAAAATAAATTAAGTTTCTAAGTATTAAAATTTGATTTTTCTTATATGGTATATTCGAAGAACACTTTTGTTAACCTGTATTTAAGTTCTCCCAAATTGAGAAGTCCATTAAATTATCGGACTCAGTTTCCATGATAAATCTTATCAAAAATAGACATGAAGAAATAAAAATATACTTGTGGAATTTTTTTACTGAGTTGGAGATATTGTCCACCTTTTCAATTTAAAATACACACGCAATTAACTGCAAAATAATTCATATCAACAGTAAGATTGGCTAACCTTTTCTTAGTTGTTGCAAATCAGGATGTTTACATCAGGATGTTTATAGAGAATACATCTTTTGCATTCATGCTGCACAAAAACAGATGACTGCAAATTTGGAGAGGATAAAAATAATAAACATGTAGTAAAAAAATTTACAAAGGCTGTTTTTATATTTTTCTTGGGTTTTTTTTCAGAATTGAAATTTCCTCAAGTGGACTTCAATATGAAATTTAAAGTAAATGGTCATTTGTAGAAAATACAGAATCCCTAGATTAAAAGGCATTTGCATACATACACTAAAAGCAATATGTGGTTTTAAAAAGATCTTGATGAGGATGGATGCTACAAGCCCCCCAAAATGGAGCAGGCAAGCAGAACCTACTGTAATAGAATGAGTAGATACTTCTAAATGCCACAAACACGTCTTAAATACCAGATGTTCTCACGCAGACAACATTACTGATAATTGTAACATCAAATTCAAATTTAATTCCAGCCTAGTTTTTAGATCGTGGGAGTTTTGGCAGATTTTGAATAAAAAAGGTTTAGGCATGATATAATTGGCATATGCAACTGTCATGCATTGTTCCCACTTCTACATCATTCTCAATTTCTAAACACAGGGGACTTATTACAGAATATGAAGAACTACGAAGTTCTGGCCGTGGAGAATCAGGGGAGCCTTAGTGGCTTTTGACAAGCTGCATCATATAAACATATGACAGTAGTAGCACTCTTTCCAACACTAACTTTATGGTATTTAAGGATCAAAGTCTTGGCTTCATCAGAAAAGAAAANNNNTCAGAAAAGAAAAACAAAAAAGGAAAAAAGACTACTTAAGACAAGTGTGAATGCTCATGACCCAGGCTGTTTTTTTGGCCATAAAAATGCAAAGACAAAGAACCTTGCGCTAGCACAGAATGCCAGAATTCTCCCAGCATCCCCTCTGCATTTGAGGCATTCAAATAGCAGTGCTATTCCCAAAGCACAAAAAAAGGCAAGAACACACACCAACACAACTTGGAAACAGGTCATCTTTAGTATTTGAGTACAACTGGAGCATTATGCACCTACACTACTCCTTAAATGAGTTTACTATTAAGAAGTGATATATTTTGAGAAAATACATGATTAGTAGTTGTACAATCACTACAATGAACGCAGAAGCCTTTGAAATTACACACCCTTATGAGGTGTTGCAACATAAACAAATTTGCACAAATACATGACAGAAGTCTTCTCAAGGTGCAGCTTTTACTCTGGTGAATTGAAGGACCTTTCTCCAAAATGCCTGACTTCTCTACAACATTTACACAAGTTAGGGGACTGCTACAAAAGCTGTCTCTTGACAAATACAAATCACAAAACAAATGTCAAGACAAAGTGTTTAGAATGTTTCAGAAATCAATTTCTATTAGACTAAAGGTATTTTTTTCTTGCAGTAAGATTGTCTTTCAAGATTTATGAATTAAAATGTTCTGACAATGACATCTTATGGTGCCTCTTGCTTTCCATGTCTAACAGCTTGCCAAGACATCTTTCCAGTTTTCCCTCTCTCAAAGAAGCCTCACCACCTTCCTGCTTTCTTCCTTACATTACACATTTCTACCATCAAACTTCAAAGCATAATTTCAGGACCCAAAAGAGGCTGACAGAACTCACTACTTACAGCACATAATTTTGGAATTCAGAATTTGCAAACTGGTAAACTGTGGCAAATATAAATATTTCAAACAAACTTTGAAACACTGCACCTCAAAATACAGAGCTGACAATACGTAAACACACCACTGTTGCTTTTTTTAAGTATCCAGGTTATTTTTTTAAAGCTTTACTTCCTATTCACACTAGACTAATCCAGGCAGGAATACTCCCTTAAATATACTACCTACACATAAACAAATTATGATTTCTAGTCTCAGGCTACATAGCTAAATCCCCCTGAAAAAAACACATTAAAATATGTAAGTTTTACTAGGCAGAATTAGCATTAAAACTAGTTCCTTAAAAATCCACTCAAGACTTATTAAAAGCAGAAATGACAGGAGAAGGAACACAAAACAATGCTGCCCGAACTCCCTTTAATTACAAGAGCTGACTTTTCAAATTTCTTCAGGTAATAAAGTGGGATAATTCAAGTAATAAAAAGTGAGTGTAGATTTGAAAACTGAGAGAAATACTGTATTTTATGTTTTTATTTTGACCAATTTTCTAAGATTTCCATTGTGCTACTTTGGCCTTGTGGAAGTCAGAAGTTTTACCAATCATATTTTTCATCCAACTTCTTCCATCTTGCCAAAAGTAAAGAATTTTACACCATTACAAAATTAGCCCTAGGTGCCATAGTGAGTGTTTTATATGCAAATAGTAAGATTCAAAGCAATATATGTGCCTTCTGGAAGCTTACCAAACTTTTTTCCTTCTCTGGTTGTGCCTGTCATCTTGATCTTGGCAACTTCAAAGAAATCTTTTATTTCCCTTTCATAAAGTCGTGATAAATAGTCCATATAATTCTTAAAAGAAAAATGTAAATTTAGTTAACAGGTATTCATACCAATTTTCTTCTCTTATAGGTAAGTAACTCTTAAAACCTGGGAATTTTCAAGTCCTACTAAATAACAAACTGGTTTGGACTACTTAAGTATATATATTTATGCAGCATGCACAAAAATATATTCATATTTAAACAGCTTATATTCATTTTCATAGTGAGTTCACTGAGCATTAATCAGAAACTTCTACTTTTCTTTCAAAAGGAAAAATATGCAATGCAGTACAGACAGATAGGATTACTAGTGGTAGAGCATCAGAAAATTCAATTCAAGGGTAGAATAATAGAGAGAATTCAGCACCATTCTCCCTCTTCTATCAGACTCTAACTGTGCCCCCAAAAGCACAGAAATATGTAACTCTCACATTTTTTTTATTAGAAGATCACAAAGATGCCAACTATTCACTATCTGCTTTACACTGAAGGCAAAGGAATAACTACTCCAAAGTAATTTTTGAAGTCTAATTTAAATCTTCCATTTAAGAATGACAGTATTTTAATTTAAAAAAAAAATTGTTTTGTAAGGACTAGCTTTTCCTTGACTTCTACCCTAACATTTTGTATCCTTCTGTAGTAATTTTTTTACTCTGTTAGTTTTAAACAAGGTAAAGTTTCACACACACAAGGGAAAAATATTCCTATTTAATCAACTGTACAAAAGACCCCTGAAGATTTTGACACTACCAAGTGAAATGAAGGTCTGTTGAAATAGAGATGTTACACAGGCAATAAGCACACCAACTTGAAAATAGCTCAATTTTACTTAATCTTACTAGGCTGTATAACAGCAAACTTGTTTTACATAAATATTAAGATAAATAGGATACTTCAGCACAGAATGCTTGAGGAAAGAAACTAACAGGAGACCATACATGCTAAAAAATGAAGCTTCCTATTCTAAAAAGGAAAAAAAAAAAAGAGGAGCAGTGAGTTATAATTAATATATAGCAGTATTAAAATGACATGTACATACACACAGGCAATTATTTGAATCTCAAGCCCAGTCTATTATGTGCATTCTCTAGCATCATTTGATCACTTCACATACCTTTGTTAACCCTTCATATTTTCCATAATCTGTGTTCTTGAGCCACTCCATCAGTTTAGCATATCGAAGTAAATCTCTGTGAAATGGATGATGATTGGGTAATGTCAATTCAGCAGAGTGCTGGGCAAGAGTGGAACTTTGATCGTGACCCTTGATAAGAAAAAGCATTAAAGTAAATCTTGAAGCATTACATAGATGTACTAGAAGTTTCCTGAAAAATTTAATATGAAGAAGACAGCATCTCAATCAGACAAGGAGAAAGACCTTAAAATACCTTGCATAGAAGCAAGGTCTAGAGATGCAAACTGAGAAAGACACCTAACGTAATACAGACACTGAGTTATTACAGCAATGGCAGGTAGTGTACCTTAATAAGCTTGTTAATTTTAGGCTCTGTGCCTTCAGGGTGAGTCACTTTGCCACTTTTTTTAAAAGAATGCAATGTACACCTGAATGAAAATTTAATGACAACTGTTCAATTGTTCCTGAAAAATTATATGAGATTATCATCATTATTCATCAAAATTATTATTTTTTAAAAAATAGCTGCTTCTGTTTAAAGATGTTTTTCCCATATACAATTTTCAAGTCTTCAGTTAATGGGTAGCCTGGGTGTTAATAATTAGCTTTACACCTCCCTTCTGAAAGCCTGCTACAATTCAACATACTTTAGTCCACTTCAGCCAAGCCTTCCTTGATCAAATCTTAAAAGCCTCAGTGCACACACAATCTCTCTCCCTCCACACAAACAGATGCACACAACACACTGTCAGTGAACGCTTACTAAACAGTTTACAACATGCAGCATAAACCAATCCATTTAACACAGGCTACTAATTTCATGCTCCTCCTTTACACAAAGATCCCATCACATTGCTAGAACAACATATGATTTAGCTTTTTAAGCTTTCACTTGCTTGAATTCACAAGCTACCTGAGCAAGCAAGGTAACACCACTGTGCAGCCATACAGCAGAACATACAACCACTATCCCTGTGTTAAAAGAATTGAGAATAAGACTAAATTTCCAAATGGCTTTAGTATTTTCTGTAAAGTCTTTTTTTACTGGCCTGGCAGTAAACACAACAATGGAACTTACAGTTTGTGCCACGGCAGCAAACAAAGATTGTACTAACTGGTCTCCAATGTCCACCCCTGAGAGAAGAAGCATTCCTAACAGTTCCATCTTGGACACAAGTCAGAAGAATAAGCTATACCATTTAAAAACTGCCTTTGCCTGTTTCTAAGTTGGAACAGAAGCCACTTTTGATCAAAACTAAAGCAACTTTGTCTTACTCTTTTCCTGTTGCACTGGATGCTAATCAGTTCAAGCCTTTCGTTAGAGAAAACTCTTCCACAACACATTCACGGACTTGTTTAAAAAAAAACCCTAAGACTTAATTTGTGAAATACTAACTTTTACTAAGTAATGCAACACAAACACTGCCAGCTTCTGGATAAAGCTGAAGTACTACATAACCATCATAGAATGGTTTGAGTTGGAAGGGATCTTAAAGACCATCTATTTCCAGCTCCCCTGCGATGGGCAGGGACACCTTTGCAAGACCAGGCTGCCCAAATCCCTGCCCTTGAACAGGGCTTGAACATTTCCTGTGATGGGGCATCCACAAGTTGTTTGGCAACCTGTTTCAGTACTTTTTCATATCCAACATGAGTGTGAACTTACTCTGAGCCCTGCTCTTTTAACTACATAAACTGACATACAAATAGATCCAAAGAAACAAATCCTGGCCAACTTCATTAGTTCATGCTCACAGAAAATGGGGAAGGATAACACTAAAAATTTCACTTACAAAAACAATCCTGTAGTCTGACTTCAACAGAAAGCTAACATAGTGTAATTATTTGAACACCTAATTTGGAATTGGAATCCAGCCAGCACTGGCAACACAGCTGCTGTTGTGATTACTGAGGTCATACTCGATACTGTGGGCATACATATAGGAAATCTTTTCAACAAATCTTTGATATGCCTCTATGAAGCAGAGGTTAGAGAAACTCCCTCTAACCCCTTATTTGTTACATTCCTACACCATGCATTTTTAATGTGCAGGTTCATTACAGTTTAGCATCATTTATCTGGTGGCTTTCACAGCTTTCATCAACCACATCAGTCCAAATGCTCATTCATATTACTGTTAGGAAATACTTGGCTATCCAAATTTTTATTCCTTCTTTCATGTAACCATTTTATTCATGTCCCTTTATTACACACAGCTTTTCTGGATAGTAGTTGCATTCTTTGTAAAGCTAGATAACAAATTCCCTGACAAGGTAAATTTCTCTCTCCAGGCCAACTTTTCCACAGGACTAATGGATGTGGTTACAGTAAATTATGTCCTGTTCAAGTCTGCTCTAAAACATTACAGAGCTTCTAGAGGTACTTTCCCCATCACATTAACAGGCTTTCTCTCATTACACATAAATTTATACCATTACCAAATGATACCCCAAATTTGTTATTCAACTATTTCATCGTTTCAAAGCTTCAACCTACTTTGTATTTCAGTGGTGGAAAGCCTGGAGTTACCTTTAAATTGAGTGCTGTACCTGGTTGTTAAAAAATCTTTAAAGTAATAGGTTAATTAATTATTAGTATTACACAATAAAGGCAACTACATTAACTGTTAGTAAATGCAATCTGCAGCAAATGGCAATCTGAAGTTGCATTTCTGTTTAAAATTTTTAATATTTATTCTCCTTTTAATGTATGGGAGGTGAAGCATTTCATTATCTTACAACAGTAGTTTGAATTAAGCACTGATTTATTTTGCTTTTCAAAAAACAAAGAGCAATCTCATACTTTCAAAGAAATATATTGAGGCCCAAATATAACTATGTTTTTCCTTCTAACGACTTCCAAATCGTAATGTCTTGCTTATATTAGTAGCTGCCTAGACATTACCGTGTTTTAATTTCTCTTTTTAATTTAGAATTCTTTACCCTTACCTTAGTTTTTTCTGAAGTGCTTTAAATTACTTTAGAGAAACATTCTAAACAAATAATGCAACTCTTCAGATGGTAAAGGTAACAAAGTAATGGAGTTGAGGTTTTCAACAACATCAGACTTAAGAAATTGCTATATTCCTCAAACTAACAAAACCAGCTCATTTTAGTAAGATTACACAAAAATGTGTTATACCTCCAGCACTTGAATCTCTATCTCAAAATGAGATACAAACCCTTTTTTTTCCCTCTTTTACAACAATTAAAAAGCTTTGCAGAATCTCATCTCTTGCAGTTAATGAATTCTTCCTGCTTAAACTTAACAGCAAAGTCATAATTTTTATCTGTTGATTAATACCTCACAGCTAACAGCAAGCCAAAACTTTTCAGAGGGCAAGTTCATATGAAAAGCAATGTGAGGCCACTACTAGTATGAGAACTGAAAAAAAGTAAACTGCAAATTGATAATACCATTCTCAACAGCACTGAGAAGTGTCTTAAGAATAATAATTTCATTTAATACACATAATATTACACAGTAATAATAATCTCTTACCATTTAAAAAAATTAAAAACCTCAAAAGAGAACATCAGAAAGACATTCTGTTAAACAGTTCCATACACAAATCCAATATTCAAATTTTGTGGAAGCATTTAGACAGGACTTACACAACATAGCTTCTACTTGCTCATTTAAGGACTGGGACACATAGTCTATACCCAGGTTTTCACAACATAGAAAGTGCCAGAGAAAAAATACCTTCTTAAGAACAGAAGCTAAATGCAAAAAAATTAATATGCTGCGGAGCTGGCATTCTTCTGCAAAGTGAACAAAATGTAGGAAGCAGTTACCTTTGCCATAAAAAGACTCTAAATGCAATCTTCTATACCATTATCCAGTGTTACTCTATTCCATTTTCTGCACACAGTCTAATACAGAAAATTTAGAAATGTAAAATTTTTATTGTACTAATATGTACACAACAAGAATTACTATTTTTAAATTACAAATACTGCAATTTCACACAATTGTAGTACCTGTACTGTTTTATAACTATTTATTACATTTATTACTATTTCCTGAAAACATTTTTCCTCCATGCATGTCAATCTGTGTTTCAGCAACTTTTGGAGATGAGATCAGAGGAAAGTTAGCTCATAAATACATAAACAAAGCTTAAGGCCTGACAAAAAATATAAGTCAAAAGGGACGTAAGTCTGATGCTCTGTAATCAGTAAGGGCAAATTTCTTTTTGCAAAGTCAAAAATGCAGCTGCTAGTTAGATAATTCAAGCTCAGGAAAAAAAATTAGTTAGAGAATCTTGTATCAAACTCAATGTACTCACTGGAACTGAATGATAGGAGGACCTGTTATAGAGTTGAAGGAGGGTCTGAGTAAACTAATTGAAGATAAAAAACACATAAATTAAAAAGCTGCGGCTACAAAAACCACCCAGACTTTAGGAAACAAGTGTCAGGACAGTGTTTTATGAATAATTCAAGTTAAGAAGCAAAACCAAGGTTCAAATGTTTTATTTTGTATATTTGGTCTTGTTTTCGGGTTTTTCTATTGTCTTTGAGGTTCAGACAGCTAGACTTTCTATATTTTCAACCATTAACATCCTTAAAAAAGGTCAATGCTTTTTCTCCTCAAAAATCAAGCTCTGCAATTAAAGTAAGTCCTTCTATATCACATAATGCATTTCATTCAGATAGCAAGTCCATTAAAAAGAGATGTTTGTTTGTCTTTTTTTTAATGTAAGAGACTTCTGCAGGCAGTTATAGTTTGGTATGCTTGGCACTATCTCTGCCTAAAGACCTAGCATTTACTGATTACAGCACAGAATATGTCCAATTTTAGACAGATTGTTTTTCTTCTCCAGAAAAGTTTGTGACCAGAAATTTCATATTGAATAATAAGAAATAATACCTGCTGAACAAATACACTGTTCAAATGACTGGCAAGTCTCCGTGCAAACTGCTCACGCAGGTCACTAAACCGCTGCTGCTGCTGCTTCACTGCATGAAGCATGTCATGTCCTACAAACAAAAAGGACTTTAGGGAGTACAAAATACAGAGTAATATACTGTATAGGGGAACAGAGGACCAGAGGTCACAATTCCTTCAATCAGCAGAACAAAATCTGAGACTAGCCAGCAAGGCACTACAATAATAAATTTTGTTTGTCAGACAGCAGTCTAACAAAAGCATTACCTGGACGAAGAGCTACATTCATACACTGCAGAAGGGCATCTGCTGCATTAGTGCAGGCCTCAATGCCTCGTGAAGATGTCAGATCTCCCTCCTGAAGGGCCTTTATATGGCCCTTAGCCAGATCCATATGATTCTACAAAATAATGGATAGTATTGTGCATAAGCTGGAAGCAAATTAGTTTGCTATGCTAGTGAACCAAGAAGGATAAATACAATTCTGTCATTGTAACGTACTGAAAATAGCACAACAATGAAATAGAAAAATAAGCTCATTATTTTACAGGAACCTCATGCTAAAGAGGGTACAACCTAAAAGAATTTTATACCTGACATGAACAACCATAGTAAACAAAACAAAAATGCTTACCACTAAGAACTCTATCTCTGACAGTAGTTTAACATTATTTGTGTTGCTGAGATGAATTAGGTGGTTGCTTTCTGAAATTTGATCCATTTGCTCCTTTACGCTCTGAAGCATTTCTTCGTAACTGCTCAGCTTTAGCTCTATTTGGTCAACTTCCTTTAGAGCTTCATCCAACAACTTCATCAGGATATTCACCTGTTTCTCTGAGGCCATAATGGACTGAATATTTGCCTGTACAGAAAATAAAGTCGCATTTTAGAAGACATCTTTATATCTCAAAAGCATTCTGGTATCTCCTTCTCCCTCTATTACTGTCAGATAGTTTCCAAAACTCTTGATGAAATCAACAAAACAAAATAATATAAGCCATAGTGTTACTGAACACAGAAATTCCTCAAGCTATGACACTTATTTCAAAAAGGCAAGATATAAAGGCAAAGCTTTGCTCAAGTTCTTGTAGCTGAAATACTGATCTGCATTAAAAAAAAAAAAAAAAAACCAAACAAAAAACCCCACTAAACCAAAACATTTTTAATTCAAAAAAAAAAAAAAANAAAAAAAAAAAAAAAAGCATGGGTGATAAGGTCAGATTTTCTGCTGCAAGATCAGCCATCGCCATGACAGCAGCAACTTTGAAAATATACAAGAAACACACAACTCGACAGTTTGTAAAAGTTGTTGATGGTTCCCTCAAGTCTGTACTCCCTGCATTTCCTAAGTCTTCCAAGTGATCTCTAGAATGCTCGGTTGTCTAAAAAGCATTTACATCTATGTATGTGACAGATCACGTTAACTACCTCTTCAGAGAATGCTATGTGGCCAGCATCCAAGAGAACAATCCAGCATGCTGGCATACTGTACATCAGAAGGAATGCTTACCCCATCTAGCACTTGCAGCTCTCTCGACAACTTCTCTGCAAAGGCTTCAGCATTAGCAATAGCGTATTCACACCCTTCCATCATTATTTCAATATCCTGTTCCTCTCTTGCATTTAACTCCTGGTATTCATCCACAGCTTCTTCATCACCTCCTGCTACACTTTGATTCTCTCCACTTGGAACAGATTCTTAGGCAGAGAAGGAAAATAAAACACGTTATCAGGTCCAGAAAGTCCCAAGCATTTTAAGAGCACTTAAGTATGCTTAACTATCGGTAAGTAAATTAATCCATTGAATGACTCTCCTAAAAAAGCACCTGCAGCCCACATTTTTCAAGTCTCAATCTTCCACACGCTTCATTAAATTTCCAGAACTGATTCCCAACAGCTATGCTTTCCAAACTGTGTAACACAAGCAAAATACAAAATATCCACCTTCCTTTATTCCAAGGAACAAACCTAGTCTCAGTTTATTCACCTCTTACACACTGGTAATCAGCATCAGAATATATTACAGTATTACACTCGATTTGTTAGCAGAAAAATCAGTACAAGTTAGATTCTCTCTTTTGGTTGACAGTGTAAGGGAAACACTGAAGTTGATTAAGCTGAATAAGTAAAAGTTATCTTGATACTTGAGATGAGTTTCACAGCAGGAAAATCAGTACTGAGTTAAGTGAAAATCAAATAAACAATGATTTCATTAACTATGATTTCTGAGTGGTTAATTAATTTAATAAGCCACTCAAAGGCTGACAAATTAATATTAACACAGTTCAGCCAGAAAGTGTTTAGGACAGTTCAAACATCTCTCTTATCTCCATCAACTTGATAAGCTAACCAAAGCACTAAAAAACAAACAAACAGCATATTATTTAATAAAATTGCTTACAAGGCAAAATAAGGAAAAAGGTGTTACGCACCTTCTGCAACTTTAGGAAGTTCTGAAGAATTAAAAGGTATGGAAAAGCAGAGGAAAGGAAGCAGAGAATGTTAGCTAGACAAAGCACGAACACTGTGTATACATTTATGTGGCAGTAAGTTTGAATGCTTTATTATTGCACAAAATTGAAATGTTAGATGTTGGTTTAAAACAAATTCTGGTCAACACCAAAATACAGAAATGTTATCCTTCCTGTTTCACGTTTCTAATTCAATTTTTTCTGCACACACCAGCCTAGTATTTAATAGCAGTAGTTTCACCACTTCTGACAGACTCCATGTGATTTACTCTTACTTGCTAAGCTTTACTATAAAATGCTAACTATTAGAAGATAATGTGACCATGAAAACGTTTACTACAGGATAAGCAAACATGGTACAAAGCCTTCCTAGCAACCAATCAGTCACATAAACTGTAACAGAGTCCAGCAGAATTTAGAACATGCCTCACAATCAATGAACTAGAAATCTCATAAAACCCCATTACCTTCTAGAGTGGTAGAGATGCTTGTTTTTTAAAGCATTTTCGTAAATCAGGGGAAATTAAATGAGAACAAAAGCAGATTTGTTACACATTCAGACCTAGCAGTTCTTGGAGGTAGATTTTATTCTGTTCAAGAAACAGAATGTCTTAGAAATACAGTAAGTATATCAGTATTTGTAACTTTGTTAATGAAGTATTTTGTCTTGCTTCTCAGTTTTCCAACAGAAAATCTGTTATATAGTCACCTTGCTTATCTGAAGTCTTAGAAAATATAAAGTTGAAAAGAAATAAGAATCAGAAAAACCCATCAGGATTAAGAGTACTTTTTTAGTATATCTGTTTTATGTCAGTAATTACTAAACTCTATATTTCAAATACAGTTGTAGAAATTTACCTTCCAATAGCTGTGAACTAACATTAATAAAGTCAATTTTCTTTCTAAGGTATCTCTGATTGAGTTTCCAGATACATGAAATGAAGGTGTTCTTTTCCACTGTGCTGCTTGCAACCCATTTGTACACTTTGTCAAAATGCAAATCAAATTCAGGACTCTCCTGCAAAAGATGAAATATGTTACAGGCTCCACAGTCAAATGATTCTCTAAGTAGCAGAGATTGTCCACACATTTAATTATTGAGATGACATGATAAAAATTAAATTATACAGATGCCAACCTTAAGCTCATACAGCAACTTTAGGACCATCATGCACCTTAATAAAGGTGCTAAAACAGAGACAGTGAAAAACCAGAATCCATGCTATGACAGCAGTATTTTGTCAAGGCTAGTAAGATAAAAATAACACAATAGAGAGATTTGTAAGATTTTCAACAAATTTTACGACAACAAATTAATTTAAGTGGTCAAAAATAGGCTACTTCTGTTGCTGTGTGGAAAAGTCCACCATACCAGGACAGTACACTTCCAGCTCACCCTCAAGCTTATATATTGTTCATTAGGAACGTTTTAGGTGTCTCAGTAAAAAAACTTTACACATAGCGGAACATTTTGGACATTTTGACAAAATTATGACTGTCATTAGTGGAACAGTCATCAGTTTTCTTACTGGAAATTAAGCTTGGGTGAAAAAATTTACATAAGACTTAAAGCAAAAAAGTACTACTGGTCCTTAGCAGATGCTCTCTACAGTCACTGAGAGATCACTACAACTAACAAGGCAGATATTGAGGCTACTGCTATTAAAGCATTTCTAGACTACTCTGACCCAATTTACCAGGGTTATATTCTTGCAAAGGCTGAAAGAAAACACAGGTACAGGCAGCACAGGAATGTATTATCTTAATTAACCTGTTAGCAATCTAATTTTTAAAGCAGCCAGTATCAAACAAGTCTAACTTGGAATGAAGAGGATGTGAGCAGAAGACTAAACAAAAAAGTAACACATACTTTAACAGCATCTTTGGCATCAACAACAGCAAGGTCTCGAAGTGCCCATGCAGTCTGCCTTTTGTAAAAATCTCCCTTGTCAGATTTTTTCACTTTTACCACGTTTACTTGGACTGGTCGCTCTGTCGTCACTATTAAATGAAGTAAGAGAATAATTTTAAAACACATACTACTTTCATATCTGTTTCTGCTGTACTCAACTTCTCAAACAAATTGTCTGTGGGGGAGATTTTGTAGTATTTATTTGATGAAAAGAGACCCTTTGAAACATTTTCATCCACAATAACCACAGCTCAGTTTAAGTCTCAACCAAACAGGTACACAGCTCTGCACAGCTTGTGAGGCAATGAACCCAACTGACAGCTATTCCTTCAATACAGCAGATCTTGGATCATGACCATGTAATTGACAAAGCACAGACATAACTGGAGAGTACAGCCAGAATAAAAGCATTTTCAGACATTTTTCAGTAAAAAAAAACTACTCTAGCAAGCTAATATATTGACAGGTCAACCCAAAGCCTAATTTTTTAAAGAGATATAATGTACTAAACACACACTTAAAGGAACATTAGAACTCAATTCAGTTGCTGTGCCTTTCCTTGGACTCCAAACAATATTCTTTAAAGCATTTTATTTAGGCTTGTCAGCTTAGATGATTACTAAACCCTGTTTCAAGCACTAAAGCCTGCTTCAAAAGCCCACCAGTCCCAAAAGAATAATTTTTGATTCTTTCCTTTCAAATTACAATGAGATCTGTGAATAAAAGTAGTGGGCTTTGTTTCTTTTTCTAGTTGAAGCAGTAATGAAAGTACAAGCTATAACTAACTTTCTCCATTAGGAATGGAAAGCACCTGTTTTACACAAGTCAAGAATAAGGATTGTACATAAAGCTGTAACAAATTCAACCAAGTAAAAAAACAAAGGTGAAGACCAGAAATACAGTGTGGTATTCCTATGTACCTGTGGCACACAAAAAGCAGTTCCTCTTCTTTTTGCCTGCTTTGCACACATTCACAATGCTCAATAAACGTTCATCATTGGGAGTAAAAATATCCCTCTGCAAAGCATGCTTGATTGCAGTCATTTTCTCTCAGCTGAAAGATTTTAGGAGGTAAAAATAAACTCAAACATATTTAACAGACACACACAAAAAAAGAACCAGTCATGTAGTTACAGTAACTACAGAATTTTAAAATTCAGTTTTACAGGTAACTTAATGACTTGTAATCTAGACAGCATGACTTGGGTAGAAGACCAGACCACTTTAGGAAAAAATCTGAACAAAGCTTACTCATTTATTTCAATTACAAAACTGTAGTTTATTAACATTTGGATGATCCTTCAGCTTAATTTTATGGAGTGCAAAAAGCTTCTTTGTAGTACAGGGAAATACAAGGCATTAACATAAAAAAGTTGAAACTGGAATCAAGAAAAAAAGACCATCCAATGCTTAAGCTTGTAGAATTCAATCCCATAAGAAAGCAAAAAAAACAACAAAGAAAACTCCAAAATCCCCACCAAGCTCCACAAAATTAAAGAAATTAGCAATATTCGCTTGATTCAGAACAGTTCCTCATACTACATAAAGATTTTATCTAGACTGAATGGAAAACCACATTAGACATCACATTCCAGGGTTTTCATTTAACTACAGAAATTTCAGTATTATCTGTACCTTAAAATGCTACAGTGCATTAAAAGCATGAGTACACATGACATGCTACACTGCTTGGTGTTGAGACAATATATGGAGTTAAATTTCAGGTTGGCTTGTTCTCTTGAAGATGCCTGAGTTTCTTTCTCTGATAAACTCATAGAAAAGACAAAATCTTGGGCGCTACAGTAATTTTGAAGATTAGTAACTCAAGAACTTTGTGAAAACAAGGGCCACCATGCCGAAGTGGAACCAGTATTGTCAAGTGCAGAGAGCTCAGGCCATGCTGTTTATATGACACCCTAATGGCAATGTACCACTCCATAGCTGCTGATAATTTTCCTTCTTTTCATCAAATGCTGGGCCCACCTTTTGTTTCCCTAATTGTACCAGGCTACTATTCCTGTTACTCTTCAACAGATGCATAACATGAACACACAAAATACCAATAACCTGCTACATTTCAGATGTCTCTTTCCTTCCTTATGCAGGATTTTATTTTCTGCTCTAAGTCATGATCAAACTGCTACAAACTGCTAACTCCCCCATTTCAGTGCTAACACAAGTTGTCCAGGTTAGGCAGAACACACCTTTCCCATAAAGCATAGTATGATAAATCCAAGATCCAAGATAGGCTCTCACATACAGTTCAACTTTTGAGTTACAAACTCAGACCCTTTAGTCACAGACACCAAAACCTTCATACTGTGCCAGGACCAAGCACAAAACTAAGCTTTTCACACTTGAATCCTGCTGTCTCAAAGGAACACAGAATTTAGCCTAAGGAGCTGGAAATAAAGCTCCTTCCTCAGAAAAAGAGCTTCAAGAAAGCAGAGACCACACCAAATAATCCCTTTGGACATCGCTGCATTTTCCCCTGCAATGTTCTAGCTTTTCACAAAGGCTACGTGAAATCTGTCAGAGACATCCCATCACAGACGCGGGCTGTCCCGGAAACACACGCCAGCTGCAGCACAGCAATGTTGCAAGGCTGCTCAGCACCGCTTGGCCTCTCTTAGGGTGCAAACAGGAAAAGGCGCTGCTCCTGCATCCTACCGGGTCAGAACGTAACACGAGGGCGCAGCCCAACCACAGCATCCCCGGCAATCATCAAAAGATCAGAAATGTAACAGAAAAACTTAGCAGATCTACCTAGAGCAGAGGCGGCCTCCCGAGGGCCCGTCTGACACCGCTTCACCGCCTCCCACCTGCGAGTCCCGCACCAGCGGCCCCCGACCCGCTCCCGCCGCCGCCCCGCCCCGAGCCCG
>WEIU01015049.1:20093-30366 GCA_013389925.1 Aegithalos caudatus
GGGCCCGCGGCAAAGCGGGCGAACCGAAAGTGACGTCAGCGTTCGCTGGTGACGTCACGGCAGAGGCACTGAGGGGGGTTAGGTCTGTTAGGGGACAAATGAGTCCACAAAATAAATTCAGGTAAACCTGGTGTTGAAAGATGCATACAGTGCGTTACAGTGTTGCACAATCTCAATTTTGAATTACAATGTTCAGCTCTGACTGCATGCTGTAATTCCATTTGGCCACAGCATCAGGACTAACGTCACTTCAGAGAATCAGCAAGGTTGGAAGATACCTTTAATATCATCAAGTCCAACCATCTCTGCAACCCTAAGCCACTAAACCTTATCACTCAGTACTAGATCCAAACCTTCTGACCACCTCCAGGATGGTGACTCAACCACCCAAGGCAACCCATTCCAATGGCTGACAACACTAGCAGTGAAAAAGAAATTCTAAAATCTAATCTGAACTCCCCTGTCTCAACTTTAGGCCATCTTCTCTTGTCCTCTCCCTGCAGGCACAGCAGGAGAGACCAAACCCCTCCCCACTACAGCTCCCTTCAGAGAGGGATCCCTCAGCAATGGGGTCCCTCCTGAGCCTTCTCCAGGGTAAACAGACCCAGCTCCCTGAGCTGTTCCTCACAGGACATGTTTTCTAGACGCTTCATGAGCCCTTCACTGGACTCACTCCAGCACCTCAATTTCCTTTTGAAAGCGAGGGGCCCAAAATTTAACACAATACTAGAGGTGCAGCCTCACCAGTGCCCAGTACAGGGGGACAATCCCTGCCCTGCTCCTGCTGGCCACACCATTGCTGACACAGCCAGGATGCCATCGGCCTTCTTGGCCACCTGGGCACAGCTGGCTCACGTGCAGCTCATATTCATAATCTGTGAACAGCATTCAGATTTTTGCTTTGTTCATAGATAGAAGAATCTGGACTAATTGACAGTCTTTGATGTCAGCGATAATCCAGATGAGAAAATTATGCTGGGACTAGATTTAGGATTTGGCATCTAACCATGAGAATTGATGTCCAAATTGGCTATAGCTACTTGTAGCCACTGATGAATTCTGTGAAAACTAGAACTAACTTCACTGTTCTCAGAGCAGAGGTTCTCCACATTTACCCAATTTTTAGCATTGTTAATGTAATGGAGTGCAGAGTTAAGGATAGACTGAAATCATTCCAGATTACTTAAACTGTATGTGATTTATTCACTTTAGCGTGTAGCTGATAAAACATGTTTGTGAGGCCATGACCAATAAAGAGCAATAGAAAACATCCTTTCCAAGGGATTGTTCTAAATTGCCAGTATGTGGATTTTTAACACGTAAAACTGTGATTCCATAATTCTTGTATCATATTTCCACTTGATCCAAAGTATTAACTGGGATGAGCTCAGCTGATTACAGCATGGTGCTAACATCACCAGTGTTGTGGGTTTGAGCCCCACATGGGCAATCCACTTAAGAGCTGGCTTTGATAATCCTTGCGTATGCCTTCCCAGAATGTTCTCTGATTAAAAATGACTGACCAATTAAGTCTTGCTGAATGTACTTTTATTTTCTCACTTACAAAACAACATGCTGTGTAATTCTGTAATATATCATTCATGAGGGCTATGGTTAAAATAGAAATTATAGCTGGTAATTTCTCAATTCAGCCACAAAATGTGTCTCTGTCTAGATCTGTAAAGACTGGACAAGGCAGCCATAAAATACTGGACAAGATTTCAAAAAGCTGTTGTTATTAGGCAGAACCCTCTAGCTTCCTATCTTTTAGCTTTAATTATGCTAAAAGAAAAAAGAAACCACACCAAAATGCACTTTTTACTGCTAAAATGTGTTTATGCATTAAAACCGATGTGAGATCATCTACCAAGACACACAGTGCCATCCTCTCCCCTCCTACTTCAGCTTTCCACAGATGCTCTTTTGAAAGGGTGTTTGATCTTCCAATACTGACTTTAAGTCATGACAAAATATTTTAAAATTACATATTAAAAATTACATAATGCAAACAGTCACTTTACTAGAAAAAGGTTTATATGCTGAAAGTGACTGAAAGCATTGGGAAATAGGTAGATGATGGGGAAAGCAATATAGGCTTGTGTTGGAAAGAGGCTCATTAGTATATGTACAGCTCCAAAACATAGAGGAGAAGTATGAGAAATAACCTAGAAGGCACAGTCCAGACCAGGCTCTCTACTCTGTTTCACTCCCAAAAGTTTTTTAAAAATTCTGCACTGATCTGTATTTGCTTAATTTAGGATGCAAGAAAATATTAATTATCCATGAAATATAAACTCACAGGAGAGGAGTATTTCTGCTTTAACTAAATAAAATTTAAATAAATTCTATTGTCATAAGTTTCCATGTATTCTTAATTCTGATGTTGGTTAAAGTGTTTAAAAATACATATATATTAAAAGAATCACCTGTCTTTTATGACAGCCTCTGTTCCCTCTCTGCTGATTATGTGAGCATGAACTTCTGTTTGCTTATGATCACTCTTCCTCATTTTCAGGCTGCCATGTATTTTCTTCTCTCTGGAACAGACTTGGTTAATAGTTATTCCAGTCTTCTGAAGAAAATCTGCTTTCCATCATGGAGCTGAAACCTTTTATAGGAATGCTACAGATGCATTCATGTTAATCCTTTACTCCCATAAGCTTCTTCCTATTCAAATTTTGTAGAATTCTTCCAGGAGAACTAGATGAATCCTCAGATTCTTTATTTCAAACTACATTCCATTTATCTAAGGTCAGGAAATGTGATGTAGGAAATAATTCCACATTTACTGAAAGATGGGCTGTTTAGCCTGTTGGGTCTTTTCCATTCATAATTTAGCCTGTTCTCTGTGTGCTGTGGTGCAGCTGTGCTATGCTCACCACAAAGTGACAGTGTCCCTCAGACTTCCCATAGCACAATCAAGCAATTACAGTGTCTTGGTAGTTGACATTTTATAGAGAACTGTGGGAACGTATGGAGTCTCTAAATTAGGTCCACAAAGATCTTTTAAAGTACTCTTCCTTTTGATAGTAACTGAAATAATTGACATGGACAATGTACCTGGTTTTTCCATTCCTTTTGCTCAGTCTGACTGCTCAGTTAAGAATGAAATGCTACGTTATCAGACAGAAGAAATGCCAGAGAGATTTTAATGGCATATTCTTCCCCAAAAAATGCAGGTTTGTGTCTTCCAATACAGTTCATTATATGTTTATATAGTACAAGAATAAAAATGTATAAAGATGAAAGTCCATTAAATACAGTTGAATGTTACAGTAACTTTTTAGCTATCATCAGTTTCTAAAATGATTCAGACAATTATTGGGCAATAACTCAGTATACATGTACTTTATTTCAAAAGAATGCTCTGAAGTGCTCATTTTTAGGGTTTGTTTATTACCCTATTGTTATGTCTGTTACAATTACAAGATGAATTATGGAAGCTTTTCCACCCATAAAACATTTCCTTGTGCCTATTAAGCAAAGAATTTGTAAATATTGTGGAAAACATTGTGACCTCAACAATCAATACACAATTCAAACAAGACAATGTATCAAAGATAGAAGTAGCATGAATTATACTTGCTATATAAGATGGTTTTGTGGAACCTGGATGTTGGGCAAATACTTCTTGTAGCTAATAATCAAAGGTCACAACACACCTACTTGCACTGGATTATTCTAAAGACATTCTCAAAAGAGCAACTATATTGTGCAAACAATCACTAAAATTACAATCCTTCTCTCTAACAGTATTTAGGTGGCAAATTTAAGACCTAAGCTGTTACAAGTGCCAAAGGATTTGTTACCCACATAAACTGCCCTCACAGCTGTCTTACTATCCAGTAATAATAACTAAGATCTGTGTTAGAACCAAGGTAATTTGCAATATATGCCTAGAATAAATACCTAACTTCTTAATATTAACCAAGGTATTGGCTTTCCTATATACACACAATAGGATAGCATTTAAAAAGTAGAAAGCTGTACATTTTACAGGTTTTCAAATATATTCTCACTTACTTGGTATTATTTCAGTTTTGAATCGGAAGTCCATTTACACAAATGTTTTCAAAGGTGGGAGTTCACAAAACAAAGTGCAAAGACAAAAGCAAAGTACAAGCCACAGTAGAGCACAATACCCTTGCACACCTATCCCATTTTAGAGATGACATGAACCAGCCTTTGACTTACTGGGAGCTGACATCACACAGCTCCAGGACCGTACCTGGTTTTGTCCACAGCCTGCCTTCCTGAACACTCTTGGCTGCCAAAGGAGGAAGCTAATTTTCTCCTGCAGGACATTCTGACCAGAAGCTTCTCTATATGGAGCTTCTTTTGGGTTGGCATTTTTTTATTTACTATGTGATGAACAGCCAGCTAGCTCAGCTGACTGGCACTGGGCAGGAACACTGTGCTTCTTATCATTAACATTGTTCCTCTTCAGCGTCTGTTCTACACAGCTGCCACTTATCCTCTGTTTCTGCCATAGTGTTCTGCTATCACAAGTCCAGCTGTTAAGTTTTGTGAGCTGTTCCAAACTTCTCAAGTACACTCCACCCCATGGCAATATGATTCTTAAGTACTAATGTCCCTTAAATTGTGTACTGAATATGCTTACACTTAGCTAGAAACTGGTGAAAACAAGTCTCGTAATTCATGAGCCAACAACTACTGTTTACATAGTATTTTCTTACATTTTGGTTCAGAGACAGAGACAATTTCTGTTCCGTAACCACACCTGTTCATTAAGCAATAAAGGGCAAGAAAGGAGACATTAATGATACAGAAGTTCTGAAAGGTCTGACAAATAAAGCAATGCTGCTTAAGAACATTGTTTTCTAAGACAGTATCACAAATAACATGAAGGCCCAAGGGAGTATTAAATGTTCTGTGGGAAAAATAATACAGCTGCATGGGTGAAAAGTTGGTCCCATGGTACCTGAATGCAGTACTCCTATTCATGAGAATGAGAACTGGATTCTTGTGGGGATGTAGGTGTGATCTCTTTAATGGAGTTCTGTGTTTCAACACAGTTGAAAATGGAAATGTGCATCATTCTCATACAGAACTCAACTGATTACTTTCTTTTCTACTTCCAAGATACAAACTGTTAATGCTCTTAATGCTGCAGAAGTATTTCAGGCTATTAATGAAAGATAATTTATACCTCCATGAACACATAAGCAAATGCTGAGCTCTGCTTAAATAAGCAATCTCCATTGACCATGATAATTACTGTTTCTATGTTTCCAGTCTCTTGTACATGTAAGTATTTGCTAGACCTCTTAATATATATAAATGAATTATCAACTATTTATATAAAAAGTATGCTCCACTTTTTGCTTACATGTAAAATTATAAAGGAGGCAGTGCATATCACTTACTAACTTTTTGATCAGATGGTTTATGAAATGCTGGTCAGTGAAAGTCAACCAGTCACCTTAATGATAGAAAATACATCTTTAGGACAAACGACAGAGGGAGAGACATAAAAGGTTGGAAGCATAGAAGCAAATCCTCATAACTACTAAGAAATCTCTATTGCTGGATGACCAGATTGAATCATCATTTAGATAGGTGTCATCAAAGTTCACAATCTTGAAGTCCTTCTTAAGGTACATCGCATTCAGTTTGTTTAGTGTTCGAGCAAAGGTATACTTAGATGCACAACTATATGCTTCCATATTGTAGACTTTGTGGAAATGCATATCAAAATATGGATTATCCTAAAAAAAAAAGGTTGAGAGAGAATGAAATTACTACATGCATTGCAGTGTTAGAATTGCAATCTGTTGCTCTCTGCATGGCTTTTTCTCAGTATGATGGGCTCTAAAGGACTTCACATACTTCCGCTATTCACCTTAAACAGTCTTTTTAAACTAAGTAGCAGCTGTAATTCTTTGTCATTGGGAATTTTTTCTGAGAAAAACTTTTAAAGTTTGCTCAAGCAATAACTGTACTTTATTGGGATTGTACAGTCTTGTTTTGAATTGAATCAATTTGTTATGTTTCCTAAAACACAGTATTTGAAAAGTGCTTGCCTTGGACTATAACTGGTCTGTGGGAAAAGAATATTGATTGCCCTTCCTGCCTCAGTTGTATTTCTTTGAGCTTTCTGGCTCTTTGACATAATTAATCCTAACAGCAGATAAATTATTTTAAATTCCATGGATATGAATACCTATTAGGCATACTTAGAGCAGTGGTAATACCCTGTGAGTTTGACGCTCATTTAGGCTCTTCTTTAATCAAAAGTGAGACAGATTTTGATCATCCCAGTTGCGAAAAGCTGAATCATTTCTGAAGAATATTACAGCACAACAATTCAGAAGAAAGTCTCCATAAAAACTTTTAATGAAATTTTGTTTTCAAATACACTCTAAAATCTATTACATTAACTGCAGTTTACACTGGAAGCTACAGGTGGAGAACTTTTATTACCAGTTATGATGATCGAATTAGAAAACACTCAGCTTCTGCCTCAGGTCTCAACCAGAGAGATGAAGGCTATTATAATAAACTAACAAAAAAAAAATCTCACCTTCCTCTTCCCCTCCAACAGTGCAAATGTGATGTGGAACCTCTGACATGCAATAAATCCAAAATTCCTTGGTAACATAACTTTATTTTTCAGATAATGCATTTTAATACTTCTATCCCAAATTGCAAAACAAGAAAAATCATTCTCCATGCACATAATACATAATGTAACACTTACTGTATCTGCTTCTTTTCCATCAATCATCTCCAGATCTTTCAAAAACCACTTTTCAACTATTTCATATTTCTCCTCTCGGTCCACTCGCCAGTGTTTAACCATACATATTTCTACTTCTTTACTTTTAGTTACTGCAAGAAAAAAATAGTTTAGATATGCAAGCAAGTACTTCCCAAAATTACAATAAATAAACCATGACAGGCAGGGCTGTGTAGGGTTACACTGGACTTGTTAGTTTTATTTTGCCCACGTAGTAGGAATAGTGCCATGCTGTCAGTCTACGAAACCTGTCAGATTTTAGTAGATTTAGGATTTACCTTACCCACCCTGTGAAGAAAGAGTCTTGTCTGTTCAAAAGTCTCTCACGTGAATTCACTAGCACTGCAATGAAATCCTCATTCTAGCACTGGGCCTATATTATCCTAATTACTTCAAGAGGGAGACTTTTGGGGATGCTGCAGTTAGAAAACTGCAAAACCTCTACCAATGTCCTGTATTTACATGACTTTTGGTATACTTTCCATTCAGCAAAGGAAGCCATTATGAAGCCTTATGAAGCCATTACTTTTTCAAAGCAAAACTCTTATTTCCCTATATAGTATGTAAATGAAATTGACATTGAATTTTTTTTCTTAAAGCTTCCAGTTGTCCAGTACTAAATTTATAGAAATTACTATTTTCCAACTTAGGCAGGAAATGAGATTTAAAAGAGCATGAAGATGCTCTTTGCAATAACTACCATTATTAATTGATTACCTTGAGTGCTGAGTAGGAGACTAGATTTCTGTACCAGACCATTATGAGTGTGAAAAGTACCAGAGCCTGAACAATCTCCTGCACATCCAGCTGCTGATGGCTGCAGGGCAGGCCACATTCCCAAGCTATCTGGTAGCCCAAATTATGGGCAAGCAGTCACCTACGTCTGGCAGGAGCATTTCAACTTCACAGCACAAGGCTAGGAGCACAGGAGCAAAATGCTTTTATTTCTGAATACTCCCTCAATTTTTGAAATCACATTTTGAAACTTCATTAGTTTCACCTTCCTCCTATTAAAACATGTCTTATTCTCACATTATAAGAAAACGGTTATTAAATAACAACAAAGTGTATGTTGGAGATAATCCTTTCCATTGCAAAGAAAAACAGTGGAAAATATATAAACTGATCATAATTTCTCTCAGCATATAGCTTCCCTGCCTGAGAAATATAAATAATTTTTCCCTGGTCCTATGAATCATAGTTACTCAATCATTTTTAACCAAAAGACCACCACTGTGTTATCTTCCATGGCAAAATTACAGTAGTTTTCATTTGCAAGCAAATTTAGTAGATTAATCTTAGGATGTTCTCTTCATACTTCCAGTGTCACCCAGTTTGTTTGTTGGTTTGCTAGCTTGTAAAGGAATATGTTGTCTCTTCTCAGAGTTAAAACTAAAGGAAGCAAGCCCAAACACAAGGTCCCCTCAAAAATACAAAGGGATGTCCTTAGAGCCCCCAGATCCCCGCATTGCCACTGGTTCACCCCTCTGACAACAGAAATCCTATGGCATGAGGACAGAGCAGATATTACACATAATGAACACAGTGGTAAAACTTGGGTGTGCTATTTTCAGTTAAGAAAAAAAAAAATTTTCCTGCATTTTACATAATGCTTGATCTTGCACTCAGTTGAAAGAGTCAAAGAAAATGTTTTTTAGAGAGAGCATGAGCTCAGATCTACCATGTTGTTCTATTAAGCTCTAAAAGCTTTGCTTGAGGAGGGCACATCTATGGCAATATTTTCATAGAGGACAAAGTATTTATTTCACAGACTAAAGACCTTTTCCAATAAAATGTCATCCCCACCATTCTTTCTTGGGCATACCAACACAGGGTTGTGAAAATCCTGTAATGGGGCTGCATTTCAGCTCTACATTCTTCCAGAGTTTATAAACTGTTTCGTGAAAGGATACTGTCACCTTCATGCAAGAACTGGGACTTGCTATTGTGAAAAGGAAAGGAAATAGTGTTGGCCATATTCCACAAAAAAAGATTGTTCAGTTACCCACATCAGGATTTTGTAGTAACACACATTTCAAAAGACACAGACCTCTGAAATTTTGCCTATAGTTGACTGATTTTTTTTCTTATGGTAATTTGAAATCAACAGAAACACACAGAGGTTGCGTTGCAGGGATAAGATTTTAGATAATGTGTTTTGCTCCTACAGAATCACAGCAGAACACAATACTTGCTGGCAGCTGGATGCAACCCATCTTTCAGAATCAGATTTCCACTCTACTCACCACTTACTTGACTGTGCCTGAATATATTAAGAGAGTTTAATATTGGATAGTGGAGAGATCCTACTCTTAATACTCTACATGAGTTTTCCTTTATGTCTTTAGAGATTTCCAAACAGTAAATCTGATTAGAGGCTTTTTTTAATGGTTTGTTCTCCTCTACCTGAAAAAGAAATTTTTAGCAAAGATTTTACAGGTACATAATGTTATTTCCCTTTTTTGAATGTTTTACAACAGTGAACTGATTATAGACCTTCAACATGCAACTAATAATACTTCTACTGATAGTTTAATAAACTATTAATGAGATTGGTATTTCTGTATGTTTACAGGCCCTATGATATTCAGGAATTAATTCCTTAAAACTGTTTTTACAGTTCTAACATACAAAGCCTGTTCTACCAAAATTAAAGGAGTACAGGGAACATGGCTGGCTCAGGGTTTCCAATAATCAGTAGAACAGCTCATGTTTTCTAAGGACTTCAGGTGTTTAGAAAGAGAATGCACATAGAATACTGGATGCCAACCCCATGTATGTCTCAAGTACACAGACTATTTCTACCTAATATATATATTTGAAACCTGAAGAGGAAACAGACTGAAAGAATTATTCACTTCAACCTACTTACAGATTACATTTTTCTTTTTAGTATTTTCCAGTGATTTGAAATAATAATTAAAAAAGCCCACACAAACCAGCTTCTCTGAATCCACTATGAAGCTGATGATTCACTTGAAAAGAAATTTAGAAAGTAGCTAGATAACTACCTGTAATTTTTCAGTTCCCCAAGATTTCCTTCTCTGTGGGAGTGTAGTTGGCTTCTTAAAGCAATCTTGTTTTACTCGAAGTTTGTGCTAATTACTAACTCCAATGTGTATTATTTAAACCATAAGTCTAATTCGTTGATCAAAGTACAATAGGGTCAATATGCGGGACATTAGACCAAGACGAGGGATAGTGCAAAAAATTTACTAATGTTTCCTGCAATGTTATTGCATTGTTACACTTTTCTGAAGTTCTGATTAGAACTATTTATAAGGGTTTGTTCTTTTCCGAGCAGTTCAGGGGCTCACAGCGCTGCCACGGCCAGAGCACTGTCCGCAGCTGCGGGGCAGACGTCGTGTTTCCCCGCCGGTGTCAAAACTGGAGCCGGCGTGACTCAGAAATCGGAGAGAACGGAGCCTCGGGTGCTGCCGGCGGTGCGGGAGCAGCGAGCCGGGCTCCGTGCTCTGCCGGGGAGCGGGGGGACGGGCCGGCAGCCGCGCCGCT
>WEIU01015049.1:30963-75596 GCA_013389925.1 Aegithalos caudatus
AAGAGCTGTCGACTCAATTCTTTTTATCAGTAGACGAAAGCGCTAAGAATTTATAAAGGAATTAGACAGCATTTTGGCTGTCACCAATGTTCCTCCAGAAATAGCTTTTTGGCTATTCATAGCGTTAAGGAGAAAATTACCTTATGCCACTCCCTAAAAACAGAAAATGAACTCACGTCCAGAGGAGTTATCAGAGGACAGGTGCAGCCTGGGCACCATCCCCAGAATGTTTGCACATGTGAAAGATGTGAAAGGTCTTTCGTATCTTTCATATCTTTCATATCATTCTCAAATGAATTTGCAGAAATGGTGATTGTTTCTGCCATTCTGCAGGTATATGGGTGAAGTTCCTGGAGTTGGGTGCTCTTCTGAGTCCAGTGTCCATCGTAGCCTGTGTTAGAGTTTTGCCCTTTGGACTAGTTTCTGGCTGCTTGTAAAAGTTTGGATATTCTCTTCTAATTCCTATCTTCAAGCTTATTATATCTGAATACCTGAATGAGTTTTTCATTCTTGTGATCTCAATGCCAAAAAGAAAGAAATGGTACTTTGGAATGAAACTGAGTGCAAAAGTGAAGGCAAGATTTAGAATCTGTGGATTTTTTTTTTTTAATTGTCAATATTAGAATTATTTAGTGACATAGGTCTACATGGTGCTTTGGTGATCTGAAGCAAAATGGAATCAAGCTGAAATGATGTGAAATTAGGGAGAATCATCCTCTGCTATAGATACTAAGCATATGGGGTTGACAAGTGGGAAAGGATTGAAAAGAAACTAGGTTTTGATTTATAATCCTTTCTTTTGGTCCCAAACTGTGTTTGGAAACACAGTTGTGATTTTTAGATATATATATATTTCCATCTCTGATTTGGGAGAGTAAAGTTACTCTAAGCTTCAGGTTTTATAAGTACGGTCCTTAGGGATAAATTTAATCTCTTAGCTTTAAGAAAGATTCTCACTTCCAAATCAAGACATCTGCAGATCAGGAAAATGCCTTCTTATGGAGACTTTCCAGAGGATATCTGAGGCACAGGAATGCCCAGGTTCCTGCCCACAGTTTTGATGACTTGGCCATGCCTTGAATATGAGACTGCTGTACAAGTTGGCTTGCAGTTCACTGTTCCTCTCTGTCGGCCAGACCTTGGCAGAGTTGTCAAGGCTGATACCCCAGGCTTCAGTTCATCACCACCAGTGTTAATAGTGCCATGGCTGGAGGTTTCAGTCCTCATACCCAATGCCAGACTCCTCATTAGGAAGCTAATTTTGGCTCAGCCAGTCTGTAGCTCATGTTGCATCTCAGATTCTTCAGAATTTTTTTGCAGTTCTGAAGCAACAAAAGTACAGACAAAAATACCTTCAAAAAAATACTGGAATAATTTTCAATCATTTTTTCCCTTGTTAAAGATTTGGCTGGTATCAGAGAAACTACCTGGAGGGCAAATGTGGCATTGCTGGCATCTTGGTCATGATGGAGCTAAGACAAAAGTGGTGCATAGATCTGATCTCTCTTGAATCATATTTTCATTTTTCACAGTTTGATCATACTGTGAGTTTCCACAAGAGTGTTTTGAGGTTTGATATATTAATATTGTTCTGCAATATCCTTTATTGTATTCTCAAATGCTGCATTAAACAACCCCTCTGAGTATATAGGTAGAAAGGTGCAATGATGATTCTTTGTTCACCCATCCTCTGTTACAACATAGCAGATTTCAGATCCACCTTAGTTGTGATAGTATAAGCCCAAATCCTAATAGTCTGAAAGGCAACAGTTGAGCTGTAACTCACACAGCCAGCAAGGATACACTAATTATGGACCAGGAACAACTTACATGACACTCAACATCCCAGCCAGCCATCCCTACCTCAGATAATACCATCCCTGAATGAGGGTCTTACAGACATAAATCAGAACAAACTAAACTAGTTGTTACAATGACCACAAAGAAATTTACATGCAAATTTAACTGGGATAGCATGTAACTGCCCAAATAGATGAACTACAGATGATTGTGTAAGTGACACAACACCTAACCCGGGCTCACAATGGTATAAAAAGGGAGAAGTAGTCACTGGGGAAGTGTCTCAGTCCATTCTGCTAAATATTAATTACTTCTGTACCTTTTTCCCTCCCTGTTTTTCCCTTGCAATTTTTTCCCACATCCAAATACAGTTTTCTTTACTGTGCCCAGGATATTAACTATAACAGATGTAGCAGCAGATCCTAAAAGGATAAATCGCTTTAATAATCATTGTTTCTCAGTCACACTGTTATGGTAAAAACCTATTCACCAGTTTTAGAAAAAGTATTTGTGATGGGTCCCTCTACTTCTTTGAATCTACCATTGGGCATTAGTATATGCATGTAGTGTGATTCTTTGAGGCTTGATCCAAAATGCATTAAGTCAATACCAAAGTTGTCTTTGATTCTGGTGGCCTTCAGAGCAGGCACAGTAGAACAGCTACCATGTTTATGTGAGACTTCACTGTGGAATGCATGTTTAAGCCCTCCAGAAGACGTAAATTTGATCTTTCCTACAGTTCCTGGCACCTTACAAAGTAATGTTTGCTGGAAGCATCTTTCCCATTGCTCCTTATTTGACAATGTCATGAAATAATGGGAAGGAAAATGCAACATGAAGCGTTGAAGTGCGTATCTCTCTCTGGCCAGCTGGTGTTCGGGTGGACCACCCGGTAGCTCTGAGCTACGCCCCAACAGAACCTTTGTGTGGGTTCTTGGCTCTGCAGCACCGTTACCTTCGCTGTCATGGCCGTGGTTAGAAAGAGGGGACTCTCTTGAGGCTTGGGGCAAAGGTTTTATTCGGGGATCACAGGGGAAGCCCCAGGCTCAGAGCCTCCGAAGAGAGAGACCCCGAACCTGAGCTGCAGGGGGTTTTTGACCAGCACAATTCAAGGGGTGGGTACAAGTTGCAAACCAATAAAACAAAGCAAGGTGGCAAATGCCAACTGAATTACCTAAACACTAACAAATCAAGCTAAATTGGGGAGGGGTCCCCTGGGGATCCACCAACCACTGGCGAACCTCTGGACCTTGGAGATAATTGATGGACAGAGGGGGGAAAAATACATTGTAAAGGATGGGTAGGGAATCATCCTGGGGAGGGACCAATGGGAGACAGTCTCTGGGCAGAAGCCTGGGTTGTCTTGGAAACTCCTATCAACTTCTAATAAGAACGCATTCCAGGACAGGGGCCCACCTAAAGTGGCTACTACACTAAAGTTACAATTAAAACTATACTATACTTATGACTAAAACTTATAAAAAAATTCCAACATCTCCACAATGAAGAATAGTTTCTCAGAGCTTCATAGAATCCCTATAAACTGAAAATTGTAGTTTATAACAGCTGTACTTTCTCATAGCTGCTGTTTCTCTTTGAGGTTTCATCCAGGTACAGTTTTCTCTGTTAACAATTTGTTTATTATCTGTAAATATTCTTCACAACTTTGAGTCTCCAGACCACTTTTTTAACATCACAGATGAGATTTTTGTGTGTAGAAATTACGGATGACATTCTACTGTGACATAGCTGTACAGAGCAGTTTCTAAAGCTGACTTCAGAAAACTAGTTCTGAACAATCATCACTTTTTCCCTGTGATTTACTAATGATTTTTTTTCTCTGGTCTCTTTCCCCACTGGCATTTATAGAGGATTATGGCTAATTATGGCTAGTTATTCCCATGTTTCTGTAGCTATGGCAATAAACTTAGATCTCTGTGCAGTGAAGCATAAACCTAGCTGTGTTGTCCTGAAAACTCTTTGAAGGAGCAGAGATAGCAAGGTTTCATGCACAAATGCTATTCAGTAAGCAACAGCTTGAGACACTCAGTTTTAAAATAGAAGCATAAAAATACATGAAGTAGAAGACATCAGTTGGCTAAAATGTTCTTGCAGAGCTGTTGTTTTCCTGAATGTTTTGGGGAGCCCTTTAAAAGAGTCTTGTACCAATGCCAGGGTATTTGGGTGCTCAAACAGACAGTGCCTCAAAATTTCATCAGTTCTGGTAAAGAACATTAAACCCCAGATATGGCAGGTGTCTCTAATGGTATAAAGCAATTACTTGGTTATAAAAAGCAGAACTATACCCTTTTCTTGGAAGAAAGGAGGTAAAAGAGTTTATTCTTGATTTTATTTAACTGATGCTCAAATTCCTCAAGTTTATATTGACTTTATACTGGTTTATCATTTTCAAAATGGGTGTCATTGGGATAAATGGTCCCACACCATGTCAGCATCCCATCAAAATTTTCCTTTCAACAGAAAATAAACACATGTCCTTCACAGAATAGTAACTAGATGCTGTTTTATGCATGGAGTTTAAAAGTGTATTTTGAAAAATAACACAAAAGTATCCAACTTTTCTATGACAAATTTACACATGTTGAATTTTACACATATATAAACTAAAAATTAGGGCTATAAATAAATTAACTTAAATAATAAGTCTTTCAATTCCTGTTCAGCAGAGCACCTTATAACACTTTGAGGAATTGCAGCCACATTTAATTACAGTGTGAAATCCTGGCATGATGGGTTCAGCACTCTCTTATTCAAATATAACCCATTCAATATGATAGTTTTCTTTATGGAGGTAAAACCATAAAGAATAAAGAAAAAATGGAGAAAAAACATTAAATCCTATGAATTTCTAGGCATACAAATGACCATTAATCTTCTGACAGCTGAAAGTTTTGAAATTTTAGCTAAAGATTTTGACAGCTGTGTCATGTTTTATAAAAATACAGAGGAGACCTCATAGTAGGGAGTTACATTGATCAAGAAGTGAAGAAGTATCTTGATAATACATTAGAAGTAAATTAGGTTGTGGTGCCAATCAAAGTGCCCTTTTATGTTCTCATTTCCTTGTAAATTTTTTAATAAATGGATTTTTTCTTCCAGACTTACCCAGAGCAACTTTAACAGATATTCTGTCAAAAGCCTCTTTATACTTTTTAATAATGATTTTCATCTCTACCTCTGTAGTTGCAAGTAATAAATTTCATTTGTCTTGGCACAAGAACCATTCTCTTCCTTCATGAATATTGAACATTATTATTAATGTAGATAGTCAATTACTTCAGATTAATGTGGATTTATATTTTAAATCAATACATCAACGTGATGCAAAGCACTCTTAAAACACTATAAACTTCTGATGGGTATCCAATCCATTTTTAAAAAATTCATAGAGCCAGGAATCTATACAACTGCGCAATTTGTGTGGATATTGTATTTATTCCATGAGCTCATAGTTGACAGTTGTGTGGCTTAAAATATGTTTTATTCTGTATAGATCTTGATAAGTTCTTATCCGGTTGGTTACTCAAAAATGTTGACGTCAAAGACATTAAGAGAAGAAATAAAATACAAAAATGTTGAGAGTAAATTTAATTCGTCATGGGAAAATACTGATAAGAGAATGGTGGACACATCTTCAGATGCTTTCAGAGGTGGCTACTACCATTGTCAAAGAGGTCAATTGGTCAATTATAAAATACAGAGTTCGGTACAAGGATAACTAATGCAGATGTAATGACATTAATGCAAATGTATGAGCATTTACAAATTGTGTGATCTGACTTCAAGCAAGTTTCTAGCTTCCTCTTTCCTGGAGTGTTTAAATGAAGACAAATGGCCATTCTGCACTGTCCAGTTTAGTGGAGTACTGCACATGGAGTAAAGTACTCGAAGATGAAACTATTCACAGGACTTGTAGACCATTTACCTTTCCCTTAGCAGGATCAACTTGATCAAGCTCATTGATCTGGTCTGCTCCTAATCAGAGCCACAACTTCTATAGTGGTAATAAAATCTAGTTTCTTGCATACCAAACTGCAACACTTAAAGATCTCTAACCCTCTGTTTGCTTTACCCAGTGGATGTTCCTGGAACTCTCTGGGTCCATAAACTGAGGAAGATTTGATGCAGGATATTTGAAAAACAGAGTAGGTGCCCAGGCCAAACTTCCGCTTTTTATGACTTGAGAACTCCTTAAAATTTTTTGAAAACTTAGATTTGTTATAGTTTTTCTCTTGGTCTTCAATCCAGAACTGAAAATAAAAATCTAAAATTACATACTGGTGTAAGATCAATAAAATAAAACTATGGGCTGCTTCATAACTTTTTCTTGTCTGAAATTTGAGGTAGAGTTATAGAATATTGCATAATAAGAAGATTCATTTAATTGCACTGTTTAGTGGATCCAAGCTAGAGACTGTTGATTTTGTTTTCATGTTTTGGTAAACTTTTCCAATAGGCTGGAAACAATACTGAATAAAAGTATCAAAGATATCTGTCCTCCCACCCCAATGATTCAAGCATATTTCAACAGGTTAATAAAATTTTATTATGTCTGCCAAACATAAAAACATTTCACAATCAAGCCCTTTCACTGAACTAATTAAATAAAATTTTCTGCAACTAATTAAACCTGGTTTCCAAGGAATTTCTGCCTAATGAGTGGTTGATTTTGTAGCAGAGTTGCATTATGGCTGTGGGGGACCTACTCTCTGCTTGGATATCAGACAAAGCTGGGGAGGGCTGCTATGAATCCCTAACCACTGAAGTTTTGGTCATTATTAATGTCATATTGGACCCAGAGAAACCACATCAGCCCAGTTTCAGTTTCTCCTGGAGTGAGTACCCTGATGGAGCATGGACTCCTGCTGAAGCACGTGCTGCTCTGGGTGTGCTCTCCCTCCTGTGTGGATTTTGAACATCTATCAATAACATTAACCAAGAGGTGGGTTAATTATGATTGCATGCACTTGCATGTGTTCCTTCTGTGCAACTGCCTTTTGTAAGAATGTTTTCTAGGCTAGAATGTTGGAGATGATTATGATGGTTTAAATTATAAATGTACATTTTAAATAATGTACACATAGCAACACGTAGGCCACTGTTTTCCTTCGTGCTTTTTTTTTTTCATTGCTTTGCTTTGCCCCTCTTCTTTCCAGCTGCTTAGCTTTGAAGCAAATGAATAATCCCATTGGATTAACTGTTCTCATTTAAAACAAAGTGCATACATAAATATGTTTTGAAGTATTTTTATTTCATTCAAGTAATAACTTTTTATACTGTTTTCATTTTTACTAGATACACTGACAGGAGTGCCCTGGGCAATGTTCACTTTGGGCTGTCTTGTGTTGGAAGAGCTCTGTTACTCAAAACGAGTGATTATTTTACAGATAACCTGGTTAACCTTGTCTATTTATTCTCCACAGTAAGAGTACACAGGAAGAGTAGCTCTGATACCAAGAAGATAAAACAGCCATATTAAGCCAAAAGGGAGAGTTTTCCCTGCTTCTCAATATCCTGCCTTGACTCTGGAGTAGTGGTAAAGATAGTGGAGTATCTGTACAGAAAGAATCCAATCTGGGCCCATGCAAGTGGTCTTTCCTAAAATCAGCTGGATCCTGGAAATCAATGCCTTAGGGTCATTTTGACCCTGAGATTGTGTTCAGTCCATTATTTTAGTAACCACCAGTAGACCTACCTTCTATGAAATTGTCTAACTTAATTTTTAAATAATTTATACTTTTGCCCTCCTTAGCATCCTTTGGCAGTGAGTTCAATAGTTCTGTTAATATGCTGGATAATTTTTTTTTTCATTTTAAACCTGCTATCTTTGGACATCTCCTCATGCTTGTATTTTAAGAAAAAGTGGAGGGTTGTTTCTATTTTCAAATGGTTTGTGATTTTTTAGCTTATACTATATCCTTGACCTTAGTTATTTAATTTGCAACCTGAAAACCTTTTTACAGTCTCCTTATATCTCTGACCAGTCTTTCTACATTTGCCTCAAGCTTTTTCTTATTCTATTGTTGAAGAGTACTTCTCAGCTGAATGTACCAGCTCATCAAAATGCTAGCTATTTGCCACTTGCTGTCAGCTCTAGATTCAACCTGGAAAAGTTAGTATTCTCAATAAATTGTGTTACCTAATTATTTACTGCCTTTTTTTTCCAGTTTGTTTGTTTATATTGGACAGTTTAAGTTCCAATGGTCCCTGAAGGACCTGAAGTAAGGGGTTTTTTTAAATGAAATTTGACCATTTATTTCTGCCTTTTGTTTTCTCTATTTTCATGGGTTCATGGGAGGAATTTCCTTTTTACCCCATGCCAGCCTTGCCTATGTCAGTCTCATAATTTCTAGTTCTCTTCAGATAAATGTCTCAGAAGCCTGGGTAAACTCCTTCAACTGGACAATGTGACCATAGGATTGTCTGCTTTTCTGGACAGTTTAAAACTAATCTCTGCAAAGCATATGGTTTCTTCTATTATAGGTTGTTTCACAAGTTACTTTTTATCCTGTGAAATAATATAGTTTCTACCCATTTTTGTGGTATGCAATGTCAGACACAAAATGTCAAATATTGTCTCTCAAGGAGATTTTTTCCTCATTTTACCCATCCAGTCCCCATCATTGCTGTAGTCTGCCCATCTGGTTGACCCTGCACATATAAAGGTTCCTTCATTTACAGGAGATGTGGCCAGGTGTAGCAACAAATTCTTTCTACTTTTTCCTATATTCCTGAAGTTGTAGTAAGAAAATAAATCACACCAGAAAGTTCAACATGTTTGAGACACAGACTCTGTAGTGGACAGAGCAGGTAAAAAATCAGCTACTGTATAAAAGCTGAAACTCAGAAGGTTGTAGCTGTTGGTTGAGTTTTTATTTGTGTGGTAGAAAGCATTAAAATATTAAGTATCAAGTATTTCACAACCTTTATATTATTGTATTTCATAAAGAATCTATTTTATAGAGTAAGATGTACCTCAGGACTTTCTGAAGATACCAAAAATTTGTTTCTCAGATACTTCCTTATCACTACTGTAGAAACTTCTATAATTAAAATACTTTAAGTGTCTGTGGGGAAAGTGGGATGCAACACACATATTTGCAGGGCCCAAAGTTTGTAAATTCCCCTTGCTTAGAACATAGATTTTTGAAAAGCTTAAGTATTTACCGAATAGTTGCTCCAAGCAAAGAGGCCAGCAAGACTGCAGGCAGGTAAGGAAAATAGATTTCTGCTGATAAATAATTAATCCAGTAATGCTGCTTCCCCATATACATAACCATTGTATTTATGCAAATATAATTTAGAAGGAGAAAGAGCATTTGCTTGGAGTGTGCAACATTATTGACAGTTCTGACGCTTTAAACTATTCCACTTGGAGCTGTCATTCCTGCCTTGAGTATGAGCGTGCTCATCTAGCTGGTATCAGTCTCCCAGGCTTGAGGGAACTGCACTTGGCAGCTTTTGCTGTGGTATGAAAGAAGAGCAGATGAGAGTATTGACCACTGGCAGTGTGTATACTCTGGGGAAACTTGGCCCTTCAGTATATATTATTAGACATAAATATTGAAGTACTAAAATATACCAGTACTTCAAGAGAACTGTGGTTATTTCTTATATTGAAGCAGAAATTTGGTTTGAGTCCTTGCTGTTACTTTACTTTCTGCAGAGGATAGAGAGAGAGAACAAGGGTGAAACAAGATAATTAAGGATGAATGAAAACAGTTCTTTGATACCAGGGCAATGAATATTCAAAATGGGAGATTTATTTCTGATTGTGGGAGTGTTTTTTTAGACTTTCAAACTAGTCCGAAGACATTCTCTATATGGTTATCAAGTTTTTTCTCACAATTAAGCAGGACAAGAAAGACATAGAGGGACAAGATGTTTTTCTGCACTCTAAGTTTTAATACATTTATGTAAATAGAGTAATCCTCTTTTGTTAAAATAAAGAGCAGAGAAATTTTGATTCAATTTTTTTAGTGGATACAAAATAAACAGGCTTTTTGGAGTTAATAGGTTTTTGTTTATTTACATTAATAGGATAAACCTTTTCTGCAAGCATGAGACTTGGCCTATAGCATTTAGCAAATATTGACAAATATTACCTCCTTTAAGAGGCTGCAACATCAGCTGTCTGACTTATCATGAAGGTGACTGTTCAACTAGATGTCACTAGATATATTCTAATGCTTACAGTTCAAGCTGTTCCCTTTTTTTGGCAGTTCACAGAATTGGCAGTATAACCAGTACTCTGTTCTATCAAATATTTCTTAAGTTTCAAAGAGCCCTTTTTAATAGAAACACGGATTTTTTACAAATAATTCCAAAGAGGAGCAGATCATTTCCATATTTATCTAGAAAACACACCTCCAAGCTATAATTTATTGAAAGTTAAAGGAAAGAACATTGCACCACTCTCCAATCAGGCAGTATTTTCAGATAAAACCATACCTGAAGTTTCATCAAAAAATATTAATTGTACCTCAGCTCTTAACCTTGCAAAGTAAAATGTTGATAAGTATCTTTCTGATATTTTGCATATTAAGCCACAGCCCCATCAAACTGTGTCCAAAGTGGTTAAGAAATAATGTCCACTGTAGCAAAATAAATCCTGTGCTGCATAGCAAAACCAGTGTGCCATATAGAACACTCTTTAAAATGTTAAAGATGATTATTTAAATTTTAAATCCTTCAAACCGTTCAAGAGATTTCTTAGCTTCCTATCCTGTCTTATCCTATCCTGTCTTATCCTATCCTGTCTTATCCTATCCTGTCCTATCCTATCCTATCCTATCCTATCCTATCCTATCCTATCCTATCCTATCCTATCCTATCCTCTGTGGTTTGCAGGACTCACTACATTGGAAAATTTCCTCCTTTGTAAACATTTCTGAAAGGATAGCTGCATGTGTGACATGTCTCAATACAGCAATATTGAATTTTTCAAATTATTTTGCTATTTCCTTTTTTTAGATATTTGAAAGACCTGAAAGTCAATACCTCGGGAAAAAATTTTAACATGTCAGTCTTTTAGAATGCTGTGTGCCAAGGCTTTATGTGAAAATTGGTATTTATGTGCTTAATGTAAAAGTGTGATCCATATGTTGGAATACAACTAAGTAAATGTGACTGCAAGCTACTAGTCAAGTGTTTCAATGTTGTTTTATTTGATAGTAATTGTACAGGAGAGGTGCACATGTCAGTGACTCTGTGGACTGTTCTGACCCTGGAATAGCACAGTCTTGCTCTTCATACAGCCCTTAATAAAGTCTCAGTGAGGGAATCTTATGCTTGGTTTTATAAGGAATGTTCCAATGTCTACATTTTACTGCCAATATTCTGTACTTATTTACTGATAATATTTCAGTATATTTAGTTTTTTGGTTTTGTGTACATGTCTTTTATCTGTGAAGTTGGAACCATTATTATAAGACAAGGACATGCACAGGTGAATGCTATTAAGTACTTGTCAGAAAATTCTGAAACAGTTAAAAATTTAAAGCTCAGACTTTTGCCTCTGAAAGCTGAAGGAGATTTTATATATGTAATTTCAAATTTAAAAAATAATTTAAAAGCCCTTAAAATCTTTAAAGTTTTATTTTCAAAGGAAAGAAGGTAGGTCAGCTTTAACAATTACTTGCTGTCCTTTTTATTAATAATCAAATAATATGAATAGTTTCAAAATAATGAAATCTGCACTTTTGCACACATGAATGTGTATTGATGAGTTGGATCTGAGAATTTTGGTGTGCACAGCTTCATTTATATTGGTGAATGGGAAAACTCAAGTGGAAAGCATTGCAGCCCCTTGGACAGTAATATTTGTTCTACATCTACAGAAAGAACATCTGTTCAGGAAGAAATGGCAGGCTGGGGAAAGCTGTCTTACAATTTTATATGGAAGTAATTTTAGATATAAAGCTGAAGATTTCCTTTTCTTTTTAAGATTACAAATCACCAAAAGTTTTTGTTTCCCACTGCGGAATTCTTTTTTGTATTTCTAATCTATTTACCAAAGGCATTTTCAAGTGTTCTAGTTGTTATTCAAATGATTCCCTGAGGTTAGAATTCTCTCTAAGTAGTTTTCTAATGCTATTTACCCAGTATATTCCTGTTCCAATGAAAGCAGTAGGTTTTATATCAAGACATGCCAGGTACTGGAGTTAATTGATTATGTTCTCTGTAGGAAACTTTGAAGTAAGAAACCTGATTTATCTCCATTGAGAATGGAGAAATGGGGGAACTTACTGACCCTATTAGAACACTGCAGTGTATTTGTAGGATACTTTGTGGTCTTCAGTGATAGCCCAAAAGTGCTTTTGGTTATTGGTGTGTTTAATGACATACACCGGAAAGCAAGGAGAGACTTCACAGAGTTATTTAATGGAATCAAATAGTGGTTCTAGATGGTATAAAAGGCTGAGTATTTTTAATCAGACTCTTTTGTCAATGCTAAGCAAATAAAAGTCAATATTTAATATTCTCAGAGATAAGTCAGGCTTTGAATAATGCCCAAACTACTCTACAACAATGTAACTCAATTTGAGAATGTCAATGGCAACATTGCTTGTTGTAAATCTTAGCAAAGTTTCATGGTGGTCATGGTTTTGCTGATTTTTTAAAAAAGTAATTTAACCAAAATATCGAGAACTATTTTATTGTTCTTCAAAAAAGCTGTGAAAGTAGTACATGGTTTATAATCATCTCCTGTGCTGTAGAGTATGCTTTTGAAGAAATTATATTGTTCCATATGTAAATATTGTAGAGAAAAATGGAGAAAGAATCATAGAATATCCTGAGTTGGAAGGGTCCCATCAGGATCATTGCGTCCAACTCCTGGCCCTGCACAGGACACCCCAAGAGTCACACCATGTGCCTGAAAGTGTTGTCCAAACACTTCTTGAACTCTGTAAGTCTTGGTGATGTGCTCACTTCCCTGGGGAGCCTGAAGACTAAGCTGCATCCAGGAATTTGAAGAGCTTGAGGAAAACCCAAAAGAGGCCAGTGGAGACCTTGAGACACAGAACAAGCAAAATATCTTTTTATTTGCCCCTCAAGTCATTTTTTTAACCAAAAAGATGCTAATTTCAATTCTGGAGAGTATCATACTTACTACAGCAGATGAAATTTTTTGGTATTTGGCTCTCAGATTCAAAGTTTTTGGATTAATTTTAGATTTGAAAGTGCTGTTTGAGACAGAGGTGCTCAAAGGAGCAGAGGATGAGAATCATCCCATTTCATCATGAGATAAGAATGAGTGTGGGAGATCATCCTGTGTCCTGAGACAAAAAGATCATACTTTTAATAATTCACTCCCTTAGTATTAACTGTTTCTAAGACAGATAACTTTTCTATGAGCTGAATGCCAGTACCTTGTGTACTGAAAGAAGCATCTCATACACCTTGGAAAATGGAATAGTAAAGGAGAAGCTAATCCTGAAAACAGTACTTGCACAGCTTTCCTTTGCAGATGAAATAGGTCAAGTCTCAATTAATGCACCACTGTCAAGACTGAAAATGCCTAGTGGCTCCTCTTCTCCTCCAGGCCACCTCAGTCTTTCGCCAGTCTTGTAATACTGTAGCTTCCAGAGGGAAGCTGCTTTGGTTGCTTTGGAAGCCTCATAATAGCTCAAAAGCCAGGTATTGACCCACAGTAGCGTAAATCACTTTCCACAAAGGACAAACTAGGTCTATATATGTGGAAGATAGGTATGATTTCATGTCTGCAGATCTCTCTTGATATATCCAGATGGAAAATCCATCTCTTCCATCTGCTGTCACCCAGCCACTAAAAGGCATCTGTGCTTTGAGTCATCCATACAGGAACTGTGACCATCTAGAATTGCTAAACCTTCTAGCTTCTTTGCAACTCCCTTTATGATGACAAATACATTTTTAAAGTTTAAGTGGCCTTGGGGAAAAATGTAACTTTTTACAATAATTTTTTGTTGCATTTACAGGTATTTAATATATCATAGCTCAAGAATGGCAGTCTAGCCATTTTAAAGAAATATTTCTTTTTTCCGTTGTTCCTTATGAATTTCATTATGCGTGTTTTGATGGGGAAATGCCCTCTAAAGCCAAGAGTATCTTCCACTCACATGGTAGATGTCCATCTACATCTTTATGCATTATTAATGTCATAGAGTCAGCAAGGGCTTGTGGTTCTTTGTTTCACAGGAAAGAAATTGAAGTTTCAACTTTGTAAGAACTTGTCTACTTAAGGTGAACTAGGTAATGGAATAAAGAAAAAGTTTAAAAGCTTGCTCGGCTCTTGGGATTTGGAGGCACAGTATGGAGGTTTTCATCTCTTGCATGAATAAAGTGATGTAGAAGAAATTTAAAGCATGGACAAACTTCTTCAGCACTTTAGCAATGGCAATTACAGTCAGCAGATATATTGAAGAGATCTCAAAGCAGCATCATCTGCTCAACTCCCCCTTTTGCAATATTGCTGCATAGTGGTCAGCCCTGTCCAGTAACAGCTGGTGCATATTGCAATGAAGATTCTGTCATATTCAGGCAAGGATCAAATTTGGTTTCTTTTATAGTAAGTCCCCATGAGGCCTATCAAGGTTGTTATCACAGAATCACAGAACAGTTGAGGATGGGGGCACCTCTGGTTGGACATCTTGTCCAACCCCCTGCTCTATCACAGCCACTGAGAGCCAACTACCCAGGCCATGCCCAGGCAGCTGCTGAGCAACTGCAGAGATGGAAACTCCACAGCACCTCTGGGAAACCCATTCCGGTGCTTGGTCACCCTCACAGCAAAAAAGTGTTTTCTGGTGTTCAGAGGGGTAGTCCTGCATTTCAGTTTTGCCCTCTGCCTCTGGTCCTGTCACTGGACACCCCTGAAAGGAGCCTGGCTCTGTCCTCTTTGCAGCCTCCTTTCAGACATTTATGTGTGTTGATAAGATGCCCCTGAGCTTTCTCTTCACTAGCTAAGTAGTCCTTATCTAATAGAAGAAATGCTTCAGTCTCTTAATCATCTTCATGGCCCTTCATTGGACTCTCTCCAGTATGTTCATATCTCTTCTGTCCTGAGCATCCCAGTACTGGACATGGTATGCAGGCAGCCTCCCCAGTGCTCAGGAGAGGATAAGGAATTACACCCCTTGATCTGCAGGCAATGCTTTCTCTAGCACAGCCTAGGACACCCTTTACCTTCTCTGCAGCAAGGACACATTGCTGGCTCATTTTCTACCATAAGCACTGCAGGAACATCCTTTCTACCACTGTGGTATTCATATCCTGAAGACATTCCTGGAGATTACTGGTGCCTGAAGCACACTACCTGTTTTGAGGTCCACAGGAAAGAGAAATACCAAGAGTCCACAAAACTATCATCAGAGATTTAGAAAATCAAATTGTTGAGGAGAAAATTTGTTTCACCTCATAATTTTTCCTCCACAGACAAAATAAAACTATCTGTGTGTATAGAAGCTTTCTCTGAAGGTTAGGATGAAGAAATTGTCATGTCTTACCTATAATGATCAAAACAAAATACAGAGAGAAGATTTCTATTAGTACTCAAAAACTCTTTATAAAGACAGTGGAGCATATGGAACTTGATCAGAGAGAGGTTTTTAGAACCACTTTAATTGGATATTTTTTCATAAGAGATAAGACAAAACAGACAGGATGGGCAGCTAATTGGTTCTTGGAGTTGTGTTACTGACCACATTATGATAATGTGATAATTATCTGGCCTCTGGGCCAAAACCCAGTAATGCTGTATCTTTCATGATTCTAGCTACCAAAGTACTGGTCCCTAAATCCTGACAGACCTACCCTCTTGCAAAGGCAGCCCTTTTACTCCTGGACAAAGCAGTCACTAAGAGTCAATTAAAGGGATTTCAAACTATGTATAAAATGTGTTTGAAGTCCAAATAGGATATATCTTAACCCATTTTCTACTTCAAAAGTTCTTTAAAGAAATTATGTGCCTAGTATAGACTTTTTCCTATAGTTAGTCATATGAAAGTCAGACAGTGTCTGTTTTTAATGCTAAATGCCAATCCTCTGTAATTTTGATTGGCTTATATTTTTATTGCTTTTAAGCAAATAATGTATGCAGAATAATTAGATTTAATAAACAGTAAATGTTCTAAGAGTTTATTATTCAGATGTGTAGATTGCTGATCTGAATTCTTCAGGAATTCAATGAAAAAAATTCAGATGTCTTACGAGATCCAGTAAAGCAGAATTATCATGCTGAGTTAAAATGTAATTCTGTTTTACAGAAGTACTACAAGTGTTGAATTTGTAACTCTCATATTTTAATCTATAAGGACATTTCTGGGCCCATCAAAATCCCTTTGGAATTTTGGATTCTTTTTAGATTACCTTTTGGAAAAAGAATGATGGGTAGCTTGCAACTTCTGGATGTTTGGCGGCAGAGCCAGAAACAGAAAGGTTCAAACTCTCTTTCTTTGAAACATCTGGCTCTTCTTTCACCTGGAAAATGCTACTGACTCCTCTTGCCCTGAAAAGAAAATCTGAGTGCAGAAAGAAGTGGAAAACACTCTGTGAATCCATGAATTTAGAAACTTCAGCCAAGCCCTACCAGGGATGAAAAATATTGCCAAAATTAACCAATCAATGAGGAATCTTGAAATACCACCTTAAAAGAAACTTAGTCTAAACAGGAAAGGAATGCCATCTAGAAACTTAAACCCCAAAACTGCAAAAGTTTTCGCTCTACCACACCAGAAATGCCCAAACTTCCACAAAGTTGTTTTTATTTTTTATTGCTGTTGCTTTAATGTGGAAGACACTTGAGTGCTACAACCTCTGACCAAATTTTTACTGTGGCAACTGTGTCTACTGCTTTACCTTGGTGAGTTTTAGAAATACAAAAAAGAGATCTCCTCTGTAGTGTTTAGCTTGTTTTTACTTAATTTTGCCAAGCCCAAAAGGGAATTTAGCAAATGGTATTATCTAGCTCAAAAGACTTAAATTTAAGATTATAAATTTTGCTGTGAAATCTAATATTTTATAATGAGTTGGAGGAGAGTATGCCAGAAACCATTTTCTATTTCTTACTAAGTAGGATCCTTCAGTAATCCTTTTAAAAGAGAGCAATTTGTTTAATCCTGAGAGACAGCTACAATAATCTAAGGTCACTTAAGAGAAAAGAAGCTGCAGAAGAAGTCAGAGCAGCGCCACCTGGGTCAGAGCAAACATTTAAAGAAGTAGCGTGTTAATACTTAAAGAATTTATTCATGCATATTTTATAACTTCTAGCTTTTGTAGTTGAATGTAATGAATGGATCTCCAAGAGCTTGAGTCATCATGCCCGTAGCTGGTGCCAGTTTCCAGGCATTAACTTTAATTATTGATGCTTTCCCTAATAGACCTGATGGCACATTTTTAAAGTAAAGGTTCTGTCTTACTGAAGGCATGCCCTGCTGCTGGGCACAGTGGTGGAGGGAAACGTGGAGCTTCCACCTGCTCTTTAAATTAAAGCTTTGTTTCTCAAAGTTTTGTTCTCTAATTACTCGGTACATGGCTATCACCTCTAGGCTAGGCTGTCTTTGTAGAAGTTTGTAATTGGAAGAAGTTTGTAATTGGAGGAGTAAACCAAGCATGAAGGGCTGGAGGGGTCTTTCCAAGCCCATGAAGCTCCTCTGGAAGGCAGCACGAAGCTCTGTTATGGCTTCTCAATGTTACTGAGCAGCAGCTTCCAGACTGATGTATGCACCCCAAGAACTTTCACTGATGATGTTTTGTGCTTCATATTTTAAAACAGTATCTTTTTAGGAAGGTAGCTAGGTGTTCCTTTCATGAGATTAAAAAGAAAAAGACTGGTGAAAGGTGCACTCAAGTGCTAGATTTAGAGGTAAATTTGAACTAAAGAATTCCTGGCAAAAGTTGGAACTGAAGTTATGTATTAATTTATAATTTTACTTAAATAAGTGCAAACTCATATTTAAATCCATTCTTCACCAGCAGCAGAGTTCCTGAGGTGAGAAAGAGATGGAGCAGTGCTCTTTCTAAGGAAATGACTAATAACAAATTACTTAATAAAATATCTCTTTAATAAGATATCATAAAAAAGGGATTATAGATGGTGAGTAAATGCCCTCCAGATTCTGAGCACACGGCACTCTTTCAGCACCACAGAGAGACCCCAGATGGATATTCCCATGGCACTCTGTATCCCCTCCATGGACAGAGGCTTCTTCTTTCTATACATATGAGCTATTATATGCTTTTCTTACAAGCAAATAAGACCTAAAGGATATTCAGGTGAGCACTTCTTCCTGTACTTTTCGATACAGGCGAGGCTGTGCAGGTGATGTAGTTGCTGGTACTGAATGGCTGCTGCCCACAGGCTCTGGTGTTGCAGTGAGGTGGCTGAGGTTGTCCTGCAGCCAAGGAATGTGGCTCAGCACAGCCCAGCCTTAAGGCCATGCTGGATGTGCAGCACCTTAGCTGCCAGCTCAGGTTAGTAAATTAGTGTGGGTCACTAACTCCTCGATGTAGGCTGGTCTCCTGGTCAGGGTGGATACTCCCTCCTGTCTGGAATAAGTTCTCTTTCATTTTGAGAATGAACAACTACATGTGAGCTTTCACCAGCAAGGTTCAGACTGACTTCTGTGATTTGAGTATCCTCGCAAACAAAACCTAAATCTTGTGTGTAAAATGCCTCTCTCATTTTTGTTAACAAGAGCTATGATAGGAAATGGAGTTACAGGTGTAATTTATTGAGAGATCAGATAGATATTGGTGTAATTTTGTTTTAAAGACCTAAAAGAAAAACAATCATGAACTAAGGCAGAAGATCAGCAAAATACATTGAAAAGGTATTGGACATTCAAGATCTTCCAAAATTTAATCCTGGCATTATACTCTCACCTTTAACAAGGCTTTTCATACTGTATATTTCTCTCATGTTCTATAAAATGGAGTAATTTTTTTTTCATCTTTAAATTGTTTATTTTCAAACCCTCCATGGGTACTCTGCTGTGCAGGAGGTGGCTGGTCCCCACGATACGGTGTCTCCTGGGGGGCCAGTGCCACCCTGCCAGTGCCCACCTTGCTCCCAGTGGTGTGTTGAGAGAAGTTTCAACAGAGGGAGTGTGGTTTGTGGTGTGAGTGACTGCACAATCTAATCCCAGCCTTTCTCATTATTCTTATCTGGTGGGGCTATTGGCCTCACACAATTTAAGTCTTTCATGTTACTTTCATGTTATAATGTTATGTTATATTGTTTCCTATAATCCTCTTTGAAAAACCACCATTAAAACTAATTAACACATCCCAGGAACCTGACACCAGTTTTTCTAGCATGAGATTTACTGATATTTTGTTTCTTACTCTTCACATATCTCTTTAATTGTCTTTCTTGCAGGTTCACAGCATACACAGAATATTCTGATCTTGAAGAGACATAAGGGTCATTGAGTCCAGCTCTTAAATAAATAGACTGTATGGGGATTGAACCCACAATTTTAGTGTTATTAGTGCCATGCTCTCACCAATTGAGCTAATCTCAGCATACTGAGCTAATCTCAGTATTTTCTCTGCTGTATCAAAAACACTGCACAGTATATAACTTTCCAAGGTAAAATTTTCTTTAAAAAGCTGATTTCAGTAATATAATACTTTCAGGTATTATAGATCTATTTGTCTTTCTTTATTTTCTTTGGATTATATTTACCTTCATTGACAATCAGGTCTAAATCCACTGATAATAACTGGAATCTTCTAGTTGACTGCTGGGGTTTGAATCAGTTCATAATGAATAGGCAACTGCACAGTGCTGATAACTATTCCTGTGTAGTGAGCCAAATCCATCTCTAGTTTAACCATGCCCCTTCCATAGAGATGCTGCTAATAAATTCACTTGTGGCATTAAAAACAGCATTGATGTCATGAAAGGTGTCTGATTTGGAAACAGAAGATAAAAGGCAAGGTAGTGGAACATGCATCAATGGAAGGAGCAACATAATAGAAACATGAAAGAGAAGCGTAACAGGAAATCAACAGATGTTTTTAAAGCATCCTAATTTTGTACTATGCTTGGCTTGTGCCTACTTCTTGTTTTAAGATTTCTGTGTTAATATCACCATAGTTACATATCAAATATAAATACAAGCACGCAATAGTCGTGATAAGGAGCTTAATACATGACACCCAGGCACATTTTCTTAGTAATTTATAATTATAAAATCTTTACAATAGTAAACTGCACTGCACTGCTGGCTGGTTGCAAATAAATGAAAATGGGTATGTTACACCCAATTTACAAATATCAGTCACATCAAACAGAATTAAAATTTGGTTCAATTGCACTTTGATTAAACTGTCAGAAACTATTGGAAGAGAAACTTTTATTAGTTTAAAAATGTTCTTATGCTTCTTAAGTTACCAAAAGAGAAGCAGCCAGCTTTAAACTGAATGAAGGTTGTCAAGACAACACTTTTCATACTTTTTGTCAGATAAAAATCCCAATTTTAGTTCTCCTTGCAGCACAACATGACAGCAGACTGTTCTCCACTGATTTGCATTCAGAAGTCTTTAAAACTGGCTGTATTAATATTAAGCCTGCCATTTTGTGATTTCTGACTTCTGCCACCACATAAGTCTCTAGTATCTTTTATCGATTGTGTGATTGTCTCAATTAATAACAGCATATCTTAGTTTTGTAATAATTTTATGGAAATAATAATTTTTCCCTGCTTTCTGGATATAGTCTACCACATGCTTCCATTCCTCTAACTGTGTCAGCATGGTCTTTTTACTGTAACATCTCAAACATTTCGAAACATCATACACAGAGCACTACTTAGGATCTCCCACTCTTTTTGTCTTTGTGTACATAAGGGATGGTGCCATTACCCAGAGATGCCCACAAAAATTGGTACCAAAGAGTGTGGGTTTTAAACTTCAAGAAATACATGGACCCCAAATCTAAACAGAAAAAAAACAATGTGTCTCAAAAAGAGATAGTTTGGCTACTCTAAGTATTAATAACTTTTCTTCAATTTGCCAATGTATTTCATTATATACCTCTATTTTTTCCCATCTCTTCAATTTCTTCATTCTATATTCTCATAGGCTTCCGTGATTTGAACAGTAGCTGCCAGAGGTTGCAAAGGGTCTGGACACAAACCAGGTTTTTCCCTTTGAAAAGCATTAAGTGTGATGATGAGATCTCTAAAGCTCAATCAAAAACAAGGAAATAAGTTAATGAATCCAAAGGGAAAGCATTTCCTGAACAACTACCACAGTTCAAATTCTTGCTCCAGCCTTCAGCTTACACATGTGGTTGCTGTTCCTGTTTGGTCCCCAGGTATCTCCTTTTACCTATGGAACTGCACTGTGAGGGTCTTAGGATGTTTCCATCTCCTGGAACTTAGGTTGTAAATTGAACAAAAGGGGTCTAATCTCAGAAGTTGTGAAGCTACTCAAAACATTTTTCCAGAACTAATTTCTGACAATACTTTTTTTTTTTTTTTTTCTAAATCTGCCATGTTTTTTTTATATGACCTTCTTTCAGCCTTCTTGAAGTCCAGAATATGTTCTGGGTTCCTTTTGGCAACCTCAGATAGAAACACGTCTGGTAAGCAGCATAAATCATGTCCATCCCTAATGCTTAATGTTCCATTACCACATTTGCTGTTTAGTTTTGCTTTTAGATGTGAGCACATTACTGATGTATACTTGTAGTTTGAATCCCAGTGTGATATGGCCTTATTTTTTACAGTAACTCAGCAAACTTGGCTGAGAGAAGAGGATTTGTTCCCAGCATTATTTTTAGAAACTCTATGTGTTTAATCCTGGCTTCAGGATTTTTCTATTTTATTTTGCTAAAATGTTTCAGTCTTTCATAAGGAGACTGGGGGGCATCAGGCATTTCTGGCAGCAGTTTGTGACTGGACTTGTTCATACAATTTTTGTAAAGGCAAAAGATTTAATCAAATCATATTTTTTTTCACCATGCATAGGATGAAATAAAAATGCACATCTTGTAATAGAAGTAATATTTTGGAATAAAAGCTTTAAACTTTCATTCTTGGAATAGATGTGGTGTTTTTTGGTGTAACTGATGAAGGAGATTAGGAGGGACCAGAGAGAGGGAGATGCTTCTTTGCTGCTGTTACTGATATATGTCATCCTGTCCAAATTTCTCATGTTGACTTTTGTGTTACCAGCATGTTATCCATGTGCACAGATTTGCTTGTCCTGTCTCTGCAACCTCCCTTGTGAGAGCACAAGTTTGTGTTGGCTGTGCAGGAAACTGAACTGAGGGCTTAATCCAACTTGAAAACAATCCAACAGCAGCAGGAAGCAATAATGTCCCCGGACCAGTTTGGCCTCATAATTGCTTTTGCCAGCAGGAGAGGCTGATGTAGACATGGGAATGAGCAGCACCAGCAGGAGGTGAAATAACTTCTGGCTTATTTGATCTTAAAGTAAACCTCTGGTGAGCAACCAAGCCCCTGTTTGTGTGCAAAATCTTCCTTGTTGATTTGCATCGTACTTCAAACAGAAACAGTTTTAGATCCTTATCATTAATGCAAACAGATTACATGTTTTGCTGGCTTAGTATTTTTAACCATTTTTCCAGTATTAGACCATGTGTCCCATCCTATTCCCTTCTAGACTACATTAGCCCTATTCTCCTTAACATTGATGAAAGATTTAAATGATTGTAAAGGGAGTAGGTGCACACAGAACATATTCCTTTGTGAGCAGCAAAACCACATTTGGTAGAGGCTAGACTCTTTACTACTAAATATGTGTGGGGCTCCTAGTAGGTGTGCTTTCTTTTCACACAGTTGCAATTTTTAATTATTCAGCTGGTGACATCTGGTGCCAAGATTACAGAAAGGACTCCCCATGGCAGATGAAAGCTGGTGCCGCTTTTGTCACAAGGACATGGTGGAAAAAAGTTTGTCTGGGATTAAGGTCACATGTTATAAAACACATGCATGACCTGCTGGAAAGCTGTCTGCTATTTTTTTATTTACTTCCTGTATATGGCTAGCTTTGAGATGCAATATCTTGTCACCTAAATAGGGCAATGTCCAATATTTCTCCCATCTGTAATAGCAATAAGCTTTTAAATACCCCTATGTGTTATTACACATCTTTGTAGAAAGCAGGGCAAATCCTATTATTTTAGGTCACCCTAATTATTTTGAAATATTGCTGTGAAAATGAACAAAAATTAGCTTTTAGTTAATAAATCTTAAAAACATTAATTGGCACAAAGAAGTTACTATCCAAGAGACACAGGGTGAATAGATTAGAGCTCATGAGAAGGCTTGATTTTGTACAGGCCTCAACTGATCTGCTCTGCCTTCAGAAAAAAGGCAATTGGATGTCATGGGGAGTTTAAAATGCCCAGCAGATGGTGCTGCCTGATCGTTCATGGACCCAGCCCAGGCAGGGAAAAGTGAAAAAAAACCTGTTTGATGTCCCCTAGAAGGAATGGTGATGAGACAGTAATCGTATCATTGGAGTAGGAACTGAAACAATCGCTGACATGACTTTTTTTCCTTAGAACTGATTTGGTATTTTATAAGCAAGTATTTCAATTCTCTTAGATTTTTCTCTATTGTCCTAAGTCTATTGAAAGTAGATGTAAACAAAAATGGCAACACCACAGAATAAAATATTTTAAACAAAATTTGCAACTCTATTGAATTGTGTATTTTAAAGATATTTTCACATTATATAAGCACACAAAAATCTATATTCATGATTACATCTCTCATTTAAGAACTGTAGTTACATACTCATTCTTCAGTAGACAATATTTTCTTTCAAAAAAAAAAATCTTATATGTTTGTATAATTTCTCACAGGATTTAGCAGTTAACCACCTCATCACCTCAGTATGATTATTAGGACTTGTTAAATTCTGTTGATTTTGCAATTAAATAATTAATTAAATTAATTTATGTCAATAGCAGAAACCACTGCTGTTCCTGAAGGAAATCTGGTGTAATTTATGACCTCAGCATGAAACTTTTAATGTTTCATTTTGTACCTGCCTCAGTTCTCAATAGATGAATGATGCTGACTCATGTAGTGTGTGCTACAATAAAATTATAAGGATATTAATCAAAAAAGAGAGGCTTGTAGCTTCACAGTTCAATAAAAATAAAAGGTTGCTGTCCACACTGTCATTGGGAATCAATCATTTGGCAATAACTCAACCACTGCACCATCTGCCTCCAGAGATTTAAGTGCAGATAACTTCAAATGCCCAGTAAGACACATGCCCAGTCTCATCTTCTGCTTGTTCTTCCTCACCCACCAAGCTTCCTTGTGTTGGACAGTTTTGTTGTGGGTTCCTGGAGGACTTGCAGGGCTCTTACTGACCTGTGTGACACCAAGGCCTCTTCTGGTCCCTCCTGCACCCTGTCACCTGCCCAAGAGCTGAGCACCCTCTGGAGGGCACCCACAGCTCAGGCTTTGCCTCGCCTGCAGCAGTGCTGGAGGGGTCAGAAGCACCTTCCCAGGGTTACTTCTGTCCATGGACATTGTTTCATTTTGAACAGCATCTGCATTTCTCCTGAAACAGGTGAGAAGGAAATTGTCTGAGAGTGTCTTCTATGCATTTATTCCTTTCAGATTTCAACTTGTGCTTATCCATGTCTGAGTGCTTCAAGCAGACAGTGATTTGATGATTTTGCAAAGGTCCCACTTGAAAAGCTGGGCCGAGGTAGCCTTATGCATCCCACCAAAAGCCACGTTTTGAGTTTTTCCCCTTTTCATTGTTTGTACATAAAACTCTCAAAAAAGAACAGTAAGATCCTGTGATCTCTTGGAAGTAACAAGATTAGAAATTTGTAGGCTCATACATCCTATTTTGTTGTTCCAAAGAAGTTGGGTGCCAGTGTCCTTGTCAGTCTGAGACTTAGACAGGTAAAAATTGACTTTTTCCAAAAGGTCTTCCTTTTTTTTCCAATACAAAAGGGGGAAAAAATCAACCATTTTGTGGCTAAATTCCATTTTTTTTTTTAAATTCCCATGCAGTTCTTGCTGAAAGTCATATATCTGTCACTGATTTTTCAATTCATCCTTTCAATTCATAGCTTGTCACTATTTATCATGAGGAGAGATGTTTTCATTTTTTGATAAAAATCTTGGTCTTTTCTCAAATCCTGTTATTTTACAGTCAGACTTTTTTGTATCTTGTCTACTTTCACCAGCAATTTTCTTCCAACTGAGTTTTTCTATTTTTTTTTCAACATACACACACATGCATACACACAGTGAGAAAAAAGGAAGATTTGGATAATAGTAGCCTATGTCCTGATTAATTCACCAATTACCTCCTACCTACCCTGCCAAATAAAAGGGCTGTATGCTTTAGCAGTGTACTTGGCAGGTTTTGGGTTAGTGGTTGGACGCAATGATCTCAGAGATCTTTTCCAGCCTTAACAATTCTACAGTTCTGTGGCTCTATTTCATTTTTCACCACTAGGCATCAGCATTGCTTGCTCTATTTTTATAATATGTCTTAACTAAGAAATGATGCTGCTTAACTTCAGTCTCAGCAAGGAAATTATTAGCTGCTGAACTCTAAGTCTTCCGTCTGCTTTTCTGTAGCAAATGGTCTTGAATACTCCTAGAACAAAGTTATAAAGAAAATTCAAAGTGCATAATTACCTGGCATCTACTATATGTGTGCTATATTGATGTGATCTGTGTCATGAACATTCTAAAGTCCAGTTGTACTTGGTGGTTTACAAGGAATAGTTTCCAAAAGCTCAAAAATAAATGTTAGCAAAATCAAGTGGAGAGAGGATTTGAACAGAAAAATGAAAATAACAGTTTACAGTTGCTCAAGTGCATTTTACAAGATGCTGAAACCACAATCCAGATACCCTTAAAAAATAAATACTTCCTGTAGAAGTATTGCTTATACTTCTGTAGGTATACTTCTACAAGGTGCAATTGCTTAAATTCTTAATTTTAATCTGCCAAGAGTAGTATTGCTTATTAAATATTTCTGTTCTCTTCTGGGGAGGAGTTCATATAAGAGAGATAATATTTTCTGTGAGAATGCAGAAATATTTTAATTCTTGAAGTAATGAGGAGTAATTTTAATAAGAATATGGTATTCTATTCTCACTTCACAGGTCTTAGGACAGCTAGAATTGTCTGAGCAAAAGTTAGGATACCAACCAAATCTAAAGATGTCAGGAAAAAGCACTGAGAATGTTTTTTTTAATAGTTACACAAATAGATATGAGAGTAGGCAGGGCATTTTTACAGGCTGTTGCATAGCATTCTACAATACAGGAAACTTAGAAGTGCTGCAGCTTTATGATAGAAAGCCATCTGACCATGAAATCCCATTGCAAACTACTGGACAAGTAGCCAGAAAAGCCAATATTGCTCTGCAGATGTATAAACAGGGGAATATCAAGTAAGACCTGAGTTAAAGAATAAGACTGAAAGACTGAAAGACTGAAAGGAGAGCTGCAGGAATGGTTAAAGAACAGGAAAACCCGATCTGCCTGCTGTTGTCTCAAACAGTGGGAGAATAGGACTCCCCAGAGATGTGGAGGAATGAGATGAGCCCTTGTAGATGTGGCCTGAGTTGGGCTGGCTTCCTGCAGAGCCAGGTTTGTTCCCTTGGCATCCAGGTCACAGATAGTCTGCACCCAGGCAAACCAGTGACTGGCACATGTGAGCTGCCCATGGAAAACATCACAGTGACCAGGAACTGAAACTAGACAAATTCAAGTGAAAATGAGATGAGTTTCTGAAAAGCGAGTGCAACTGACCATGACAACTCTCTCCTAGAGCTCGCTTCTCTGCCAGTGGAAATACTTGTAGCAGATGTAGTCCATTTTTCTCTTTAAGATAAGCCTTACTTGAGGCAGGAGTTAATTCTATCTGGTTTCTCTGTGTGGGTGTTCTTCTATTGCAACGTTTGTTCATTCTGAAAAATAATAAAAACACTTCAAGTTATTATTTGAAAATTTGAAATATTTGCTCTGTAATAAGTTTCTAAATGAAAGGGGTTTTGCTTTCAAAAAATCAATATGACAATTGTTTTTCTAGATATAACCAATAAGTACAAAAAACTAAGCAATTTTATTTTCAACATTTATTTGTCATTACATTTAGTCTACTGTGTTTATGCAACAATATAAATAAAAACATACAAAAAAAGGATGATTTACAGGCAAAAATTACTCACAGATAGGAACAATGAACACAGAATGGACAGACCATCCAGCTGGGTTCAGTGTTACCCCACTGCTCCATCTGTTGCTTGCTCTCCTGGAAAAAGGACCTGGGAAGAGAGAGAGAGTCCCTTTTGCCCTCTCCCCAGCCATAGGATGCTGTGGAACAGCACAACATCTTAGACATGCCCACACAGCTCCAGGCTCTGTCCCTTCATGGCTATAGCAGAAAGTTGGCCCTGTCCTTGCAGGAAACCCTGTCCTTGCAGGAAGCCTTGCAGGACAGAATCTAAATTCTTGTATGCACTGTGGAGCACTGTGAACTATTTGTGATCACTGTATTTATGAAAAAAATCCTGGCTTGGGGCTCATTCAGCCTTTAGCAATTAACGAGTTTTTCTTCAGGATCTGGTGTAAGAACTTGAGCTTTCATCCCAGCGCACTGTCCCCATTGCTGTGACCTGTCCTGCCTCCGGGGGGACAGGGGCAGGGTGACAGCCCATCCTGGGCTTCAGAGCCTCTGTCCCCCACAGGCAGGGTCAGTGCTAATGCAGTTAGGTGCCTCCTGGCCCATGGTTTGCAGGCAGCTGGAAGCATGGGCAGAGCACACACGCAGCTGGATCCACCTGGATGGTACTGAGAAGGGAGGTGACACAACTGCCTTCTGGCAGCAGCAGGTGTGGCCAAGCCAACCCCAACACCACTTTGCTCTGATTCACGTGGAACTTGTTTAGCTGATGCCTGAAATTATATGATATTGCATCCTGATCTCAGCAATGGAAGATGTCACCTATCTTTTGTCTTGCAGAATTTGCTCCTGTGACTTAGACAAAGTCAGTGGGTTCAAATACAGCGAGGAAAAAGACTTGGTATTTTTGATGGCACCAATATGCATCTGTTCTGGTTGTGACTAGGATAGAGTTAATTTTCTTCCTAAGACAAAACAACATCACGGACTCCCTGCTGCATGATCAAGCACAGCTTTGGGCGTGCTGTTGTCTTGTTGGAAGTTAGGGGGCTCTTGGATGAAAACCTCATGGCTGGATTATTGAGGGTGTGCAAAAGTCCAAATAGATGCCATTACACACCTAATTGACTAAAATGGGTACTATTTAATCCCTGTATTACAGAAGAAACTGGGGGTAAGTGCATATGAGAGTGTCTCTGTGAGAAACAAAATGTGAGAAACAAAATTAATTTTGCAGCAAATGTGTACTTTGAGCTATTCTTTCACAACAGATGCTTCAAATTCACCTGGTCCTCTTACTACCAAGCTGGCCATGAAAGTCAAAAAACAAAATTACTTCAGTTCAGAAGATGCCACTCCTCTAGCTACCACTGTTACACCCGGAGTCTCCCTTTTTACCTTATATATGTGAGAAGGATTGCCTTGGCACCAATCTTAGCTGATCCCCTTCTGCTTTAAAGAACCTAATATACTGCCCCAAGAATGGAGTAATTTATGACTATAAAGTTATGACAATAAAGAATGACACCAGGAAAATTATCAAATTGAGTTGCCATTGCTTTGCAGTGCAATGCAGTTTTAGTTAAGCAGCAGATGTATCATGGAATTAGATGTCATAAAGTATTTAGCAGGGCATTTCTAATGTTATTTCATATTTGTGTAATCTTTATAGGGAGATTTTCTTCCTTTCCCTCAGTCCAATTTAATTTAGAAAAAAACTAGTCTGGATTTTGCAGGACAGAAGCCCTAAAAAATTAAATTTTTTTGTGGCTTCTGGATAATAAAAAGAATTGAATCAACCACCTTATGAGTACATTGGTCTTTCCTCTGCAGAGCTCCTTAAATTTGCCATATGACAGTATAATGTCCAGATACTGCTGCTCAGTTGGAAAAGGGTAGATGACAGGGAAAACTGGGATAAATAAAATTATTAGCATAGAGAATTTTTTTGTGGCAGCTCTGTAGATCTTTAATTATGCTAAACTAGATAGGTTTAGCAAATGCAGTCATGTATGCCTTGTATCACACGCTACTACAAACCTAAAACAGAGTAGATCAGGGTCCAGACAAAGCTGGGGGTCTGTGCAAACACCTCTCACAATGCTGAGCAAAAGCCAACCAAAGGTGTGGGCAGAGGCACTGCCTCTGTACTTCAGGCTCACTTTTCATTGTTATTTGCCTTATGGATTACAGAAAGATCAGAAGATCCCAATTAAAAAGTGCAATTCACTTCGATTTCAGTAAAAATAAAATCTCATCCCAATGCTTTGGAGCAGACTAGGAGATTTATTAACAAGCATAAAACAGTGTTTCATTTTTTAACAGATTTGCAGTGCCTTTTTCAAAAAAACAAGTCTCTCCAGTACACTGCTCCCTGTAGAGATATTACAGATTTTGCTACTGAAATGTAACATAATCAAATATTAAAAAAGAATATTTTTTTCTTGAAACAGTAGGGAGAATTTTTTAATAACTAGATGCAAATGTACCCAGTTTTAATAGCTCATAAAAGAGTTACTTTGTCTCATTATTAGTGTATTTATCTGCCTTGATATGCCTCCATTATATTGCCAGCCTTTTCCTGGATTTGTATTGCTGGTCCTGGCTTTACTGGCACAGTAAATTTGCTCCTGATTTGCACTGTTCCAAGTACACCAAAGAGCAGGCTGTTAGAAACTTGACCTATAACTAAAATGTGCATACCACATGGCTTCTAACAAGCTACATAAACACTATGTTTCTACTCACAAGGCTTCAAATTTCACCAGGAACTGAAAAACAGGTTTAAAAAATTTGCTTTCAAGTCAGCTTTTTGCAGCGTGGAAAGTACAAAATTCTTTCACTTCTATGGCATGAAATTGCCTTTAAGTAATTTTGGAGATTGCTTTGCTCCCAAGAATTTCTGGGCATTTTTGCTTTCTCTAGGACAGGCATTATCTGAGGAAGCTCAAATTGTCACTGTCATATCAGTGAGTATATTAAATACACTACTTTCCAGAAGATTCATTTAAAGCCACTGTAAGGCACAGTACTGAGGGCTGCTGTGACAGTGCTAATGCAGTCTGACAGCCATGGAAGTCTGACAGGCTTAAAGTTTCTCTAGACTGACAGGGCTTCCCCCATTTCCATGTTAGGATTTTCCTAGCAAGCAGCCTCTGCACAGTTCTGTGCAGTCAGGATGCAGGATTTTGCTCATCTGTCAGAAAACAAAACCACAGAGAAGTGTCACACGGCTACATCTGTCTACTGAGACTTGGAACGGTCACTGCATGCTGGAGGTAGTTCTAACATCTCAGTAATCAGTCATTAGAAATTTTTCAACTATAAAGAGTTTCTCAAGGGTGGAAAGATGTTACCTCAAGAGCCATCCGGGAAGGACTGTAAATTTCTAGAGCCAAGACTTATGGCTAAGATTTTACACTTTTACTAAAGGCTGATTGAGGACCCCACAGCATTTGAAAGGAAGAGCATCTTTTGCATGCATGAATTTTCTGGGTAATCAGAGCAATCTTAATATATAGGGATGGTATTTGCTTGTTAATACCATAATTAATACTGTACCTTTATTATTTTCTTCATAAAATCTGATAAAATAAAAATCTGTATTCTTTAAAGCAAAACTGTATGGACTCCTGCAGTTCCTACACCTCACAGAGCAGGCTGTCTTATGCAATTTCCTAGGCTTGGGATATCAAAACAGAAAGTCATGTGTTTTAAAAATGACTAGAAGAGTGCTAGCTTGACCTTCTTTCGTGTTTCTGCATAAATACTGATAAAATACACAATAAATATGTTTTACTAAGCTCTAGTCTGATGCTAATGTAGGCAGTTTGATTGATTTGGACAGGAAGATGGTTGAACCAGGTAATGATGAAATAATGGCTCTTTATTATGATTATTGCTTCTTTTTTTTTCTTTCTTTCTTTGTATAGTGCTGATGTTGTGCATATGTAAAAATGTCTAAGAAATAATATTAATCAAGTGATATTTAAACATATGTTAGGTTGGTATGGAAGAATTTTAAGTAGAGTAAATGTGCTGATAAATCTTTAGCCAAAATGGAACATTCCTTTTTGTAAAATAAAAACTTGACTTCAGATGTCACACAATTATTTGGAATAAATCACTTTTTTTTGCTTGAATGTACTCATCCTATCCTGGTGTTCAAGCTGCAGTATTACAGCGTGTGAAATAAGGACATCATGCCTAATTGAAAAACTCATGCCAGAATTTATTTTATTAGAAGGGAATTTAAAAAGTCAGAGAAAATTAATCATTTCCTAAATTAATGAATGTATCACTTACTAACTGTCATTAAAACCTTGCTAATTTGATCCAGTGACAAAGCTAATTAAGAAGATATATGTGCTTCTAAAAACTAATGAATATTTTAAACACTTTATTCTTTTAACATCTTACTCAATTGGTTTAATAGACAATGGCAGCACCATGTCATTCTCTGCTGGCCAGAGGTGCCTTCGGAGCCCCGGCAGGGAGAGGTAACGAGGCACTGCAGGCAGATCAAACAGCAGGCAGCTTTTCTGGGAAGTGACAGCTCTGTTGGAAAGCCAAAGGGTGAAAGCAGAACTTCGGGGTGAGGGCAGACCTTCCTCATCATCAGCAGATGGTTGAAGCCAGAGACTCTTCATAACTCTACTAACTTAAATGCAATTACAAAGTAAAAGCCTTGTCTACCTCCTTAAATATGTAAAATGTTCTTTCTAGAGGATTTGTTGCATTGCCAGAAATAGTAACAAAAGCCACGTTTTCAAATAAGTTCCTTTCCTGTGCCCAGCCTTGTGCTCTTCAATCGATTTATAAAATATTTATTTCACCTGTGAAACTGCACCATCTCTGTTGAGATTTTTTGTTGGCAGTGTAGATGAATATTTTAACCTGAGGGTCTCCCTCTGTCATTATTTTCACAAGAATTTATACTCTTAAATAAACACAAAAATGTGAGTGTCTAGCACATTGTCATATCCAGTTTTTTCCTGTAGCCTTTTAGAAATAAATCAGCTACTAAACCAGGCAGGCTTCCCTTTTATTGCTTTTCTATAATACTTAAAAGCACATTCCACTATTTTCCCTTCTTCTCCTTCTTTTCTCAATATTCCCACCCACCAAAAAAAAAAAAAAAAATTAAAATAAATCTGGAGAGCAACCCCTCTCTCCTCACCCTTACAGGCATTGTCTATTGCTTCCTGAACCACTTAAAAATAAGGCTTGAATAACAATTAGAATCTGATGGTCAACTTTTAGATATTCCTTGTAGTGTTTTATATTCCTAGAATAGCTGAGATTACAGATTATTTATATTCCATATGCCTTTCATTTTGCTGACATCTTTGGGTTTTCAGTCCCAGTCTCTTCATCAACACTAACTGCAGTGTTTTTTAGCTGGTGGAGATCGCATTGTAAAGTTTTGTTCACGTGGTGAAGGTATAGTGAAGTGGATGTTTAAGAGGATGGCTTCACACTAAAAACAGGGCTATAGTCTGTTCATTATTAAGAAAATAATTTTTAAAATAATGTAACTATTACACATTGAAAACCAGAAGATATGGCCATTACCTTATAAAGAAAGTCCTGGAGGAAGCAGGTTAATGGTACAACAGGGGAGGTGAATTCTCACAATCATAAAATACAACAGCAAATGGGATCTAAAGCCACTTAGGTTTTGTGCCACATGACTGAGGCATGGAAATATCTGGCAAATCAAAGTAAGCTGATAAGTAAGTCAAATGGAATGGCATAGAAATATCTGGCAAATCAAAGTAAGCTGTGTTTATTGCCAGATAAACCCAGAATTTAGAGTCAGAGATGTAGCTGCCTTCTAATGCTCTAAATCAAGAAGTCAAGAAAATTTCTTACAACTGCAAGAGTAACCCCCAGCCAGGCTTTGACCTGACAGTGACCCTGCTCCTTCTATGCTCTCCTGAGAGCCTTCCAGAGTTTGGCACACAGACAGAGGCATCTCAACAGACCCTTGGAGAATTAGGGCTTCAACTGCAGCACTTCAGCTCTGCTGCTGCTGCTGCTGCTGTGGCAATGTGAACTACAAAGGGGGTCACAAGACGCTGTTTCTGCAGCTAGTTGTTGTTCCCTGAAAGCAGTGGCCTCTATTCTACTGCATTTTGTAAGCCTCTAGAATGTTACCAAGACTGCTGTCAGCCAGATTTGTGGGGATTTTTAAGTTAAAAGCAATTTTGTTTTATTGAGGAGTAAAATAATAAAAAGCTTTCCCTTGTGAAGCTTGTCAACATGCATTAAGGAAAATTAGTTTGGAAACTTCTCTGCTTCTTATTGGAATGGGAAAATTGTTTTAAAGTGCTCAGCATTTCATTAATCTGGGGAATGTTTTGTTTTCATGTCATCCTGACTTCTTTCACAAAAACAAATCCAGGCTTGATGAACAGGAGTTTTAGAGATACTGTCTACATACAGTGGCTTTAAATGAAAATCTGTCTCTTGAGTAAAGCTGATGCTGTGGATACTGCATCCTGCTTCAGAGGGAAAGGAGGAAAAGATACTAGGATCTTACTATTTGTTAGAGAAAATATCTAGGCTCTTCACAATGTTTGTGCATACACACACAATATGCTCAATGAACAAAGACTGACATAAAAGCTAATAATGTATTCTTTCTTTTAATAAGTGCAGAATAGTGAAGAGCTGCAACAAAAATAATATTCATTAGATTACTAACATTCCATGTCTACAAGTCTAAAAACCAGCTTGGTGCCAGGCTTACATTAATAATGTCTTTGTCATGCTGACCAGTATCCTCTCCTAGTTTCCTTTTCTCCCTGAGTCTTGGTTTGGTTTGGGGTTTTTTTAACTTTTAACTTTCAAAGTGCAAGTGATTGCTTGCAACAAATCAGCCCTTTCCAACCAAAATTATTCCAGACAAAAAAACAAACAAAAAAACCCCCACCCAAAACTATTGTTGTCTTTCTGATTGCATATATTTAAACTCTGGCCCCTGTTTATTTGCTATATGTACTAGATATTTGGTGACTGATGCCTCACTGACAAAAATTACTGCAGGATTGAAAATAACAACAGTGCATTGAGACACTTTGCTAGGTCCTCCTGCATAGGCTGTGTAGTGATTCCTTCCATTACCCACCATGGCTTTTCCTACCAGTATTTTCAGTAGATGGTGCTTCATGTTGTATTGATCAAGATGTGAGTTAGTATTCAACATTCCCATGATTCAAAAGGAGGCAGGTGTGGGGATGGGCAAAGCCCCAGCAGCCCTGCCTTGGAGAGAAGGCTGCTGAGGAGATAAGGAAGGGATTGCACAACCTCCTGCCAGACCCCCAAGATAAGAAAGTAACTTTTCAGTTACGGTGACCACAAAAAGGTCCCACAAGCCCCCAGGAGATTTATGTAGATCTGTTGTAAACCATTGGCTTGTCCCCTTCCACTCCCACCCTGGTTTTCCCATAAAACCCCCCTGGTTTTCCCCACTTCTCGGGGTACCCGTCACTGGCTCCCTTCGCTGGTGCCATGCAATAAAGCTGCCTTCTGCGGAATCACTACACGGGACCCTCTCTCTCTTCTTCCCGGGCGAGCAATAGAGAGGCGGCCTCACAGGCATGGGCATGCAAGAGCTGAGAAATCACCTGAGAGCTAAGAAATCACTAAAGAGCTGCCCTGTCCCTGCTGAGATGCTCTCTGCCCGCTGAGGGGGTGCTCTGGCCCCCGGAAGGCTGTCTCTGGCGAGATACCCTTTTGGAGTGGCCTCAGCCCCCTGGGTTCGGACTGCGAACCCGAGACCAGCGGGCCCATTAGGCAGGCATTAGCAAATTAGCTTATTACAATTTTAAAACACAAGTTAATAGAGATTGAAATACAGATTTTGTTGAGAAAGTTAGCTGTTAAATTAACAACAAATTATTACTGAATTAATTCATATTAATATTATAAAGGCCTTTTGGGCAGTAAAGCAAAGGAGAAAGATGATTTGCCATACATGTGCTTCTTAGGGGTGATGGCTGGTAGTTGTGCATATGTGTCACAAGGCAAAAGCAGACCATCTCAGACAGAGCTTGTGTTTCTCTGAGCTTGCAGCACGGTTGAGCGTAGGGCTTAAACAGCAGGTTTTTTTCTTGAAAAGTCACTTTATTTTTATGTTTTTTTCCATTAAGAACCACTCCACTTGCTTGCCTCAGCAGTTCATCCAGGTTGGAAGGTTGACCAGTTCGCCTCTGGGCCCAAACCCTGGTGCAGGTTGTAAGATATGATGTGTGTGTTGAGCAGTGCTGATACCTCTGTGGTTAGAATGTGGAGATCAAATAATTGACGTGGTGTCAGACACAGAGTGAGCAGCAGAGAGCAAAGGGGTTAATTATCTGGCTGCTGTAATTATCCCAAACACCGGGTCAGCGTGTGCTAGGGTCCCTAGGGACTCACAGCTGAAACAAGCAGAGAAATGGGCAGATTTCTAAAACCAGTCATTCCCAGCATAATACTATTTTAGTAGTATATACATTGCAGTATTTATGTTGCAGGTGGAAGAGTTTTCAGGGTGGGCTAAGATGTGGCTGGATAGCTGCCCTGGCCTCTTGCTCTTAGTCCATAAGTACCCAAGGGAGCATGTCTGGAGCTTTGCACAGCCCAGCAACCACAGGCTGAATCATGACTCCTCGACTCCTGTTATACCAGTCTATGTATCTTTATGCACCCTCAAGGCTCATTTTCCCCCCTCTTTGCTGTGGCAAGGTTGGATGCCCATTACAATGGAAAGGGAAATTAGGAATCATCCTGCTCCAAAACAACACTTTCTTTGTTTCCACTCCATCTAGCATTAGCTTAGCATATCTCTGTAGGAAGTCATAATGCTTTCCTAACCACAATACTTAAAGTACCTTGCAGTGCTGGTTTAACATCTCAGATGTTCCACATGCAGTTTGAGATTTCTGTAGTGACATGTGCTGGAGTTCTGAATTATTTGCTACTTGGTAGGTAAAAATGAGTTTGCAATTATATCCTGTTTGTTGTTATGTGCTGTCAGAGATAAAACAGTAAATTATGTTTAATATGTTTTATGGTGTATTATAGCCTCTGTCTTCACTGACTCTCCTCAGACTGTATCCTTAGGTTCAGTCTCTGCATGCTATGACTTAGTACTGTGGGCATCTGCTTCAGGCACTCACAGGACTACCACCCTGCTAGAGCAAATTGTCACTGGAATTGGGAGTGGCTTGTAGAGCTCATCTGTATTTGAGTTGAACCAGCATTTGACTAGAACTACTTTGCAAAGTTACTGTAAATATAGCTGTGTAAGTGTAGAAGTTGTAAACTGAGATATTTATACATGAACTACAGGGAAAACAGTGGATTTTTTACCAGAATAACTGTGTTATGTGAAAATAGTCATAAAATACCAGTAACTGGAAACAGAAGCATTTTCTTCCAGTGTAAGAAGTGAGTCTTTCTGAACCACAGAGTCTTGTGTTGTTTTCTGGGAGAACACAAAGAAAACCAGAGAGGCTTGGAGAAGAATTTAATATCACTAACGTTGTCAGTCCCGATAACAGTACAGTGAAAATGGAAGGCTTGCCATTTGTAAGGAAACAGGTTTAGAGCTGGCACTACTAGAGCTCTACCACACCATCCTACGTCATGCAGGTCAGGTAGGAGAGCTTTTAAGTGCATTATATCTGGGAGGGATATAATGAAACAGGTTAAACTTGCAATAAGAGAAATTAACAAGTTAAATACATGCTCTTGTTGTAAATTTCAAGGACTTGGCAAAGAATTATTTAGCCTCAGGTAGAGATTTTCAGAATGTTAATTTTATTTTAGTTATGCTTCAAAGAACATACTGGGTTTTTTTAGATTTGAAGGACTTGGGAAATGTGGAAATGCAATGAATTACTTCCTTTTCCAAAGCAAGAAATCAAAGCTTTTTATTAAAATTTGTAGTCCTCCAAGTGAAGCAGTACTGTAATTAGAAAGTGTTTTAATGTAGAAATTTGTGCATACTCCTATTTCATTGTCTGTTTCTGTGGGCTGTATGTGTTGGTGTGGGGTTTTTTGTTTGCTTTGCTGTCTTCTTTGAGCAAACTATCTGCATCTTGTTTTACTTTTCATCATCAGTTTGAACTGGACTATAAAATTCCATACTTGGCAGTAGTCTATACATAAATAATCAAAGTAATATGTTAATTATATTTAGAGTAAGGTGAAAATACAGCCTCGTGAATCTTCAGAAAATAAGCTATGTTGTTATTCTAGTAAGTTTTGCATAATCTTTTATTTTCTAAAACTTGTATGTATGCCCTCTATACACTGCCTGAATACCATATATATATGCCTTTTGAACATCTTTGTTTTGCAGATCTGGTGAACTTCTGTGGGCCCATGTTTATGAAATACAATAAAGAAAGACCATGATATTTATCTTAATATGTGACACACTTAACTCTGAACAGCCTCTTTTCAGAGCTAAAGACTATAGGTTTTTCCCCAGTTATTAATTTTAAGCCAACATATGATTTGCCTGCCATCTGCTGACATAATGTTTGTAGGTTGTATGCACAATTACACTCAATAAAAATGGCCTCAAGTGCTATGGCTTCACCCTGAAAAGTGTGTACATAAAGATCCTGCCTGTGCTAGAAGGTACACACAACTTTCTGTTTTCCTCATAAAAAGTGAGATAAACTGCTTTCCCAGAGATAGGAATCAAGTAAATTCAAATGTTTTTTATGAGAGGCAGGATAGACCCTGGAAAAGAATTTTTTTTTACACTGTGAGTCTATAAAAATTATTGCCCATTGAGGAAGGTGAGCAAACCTCTTAACGATGTGTTGCCATTAACAGTTACTTTATTGTCCTATTTTAAATCATGAATTGAGGGCTACTGAGGTTGAAAATTCATCCCTTTGCCTCATGATTCTCACTCAAAGAATACTGAGTTGAAATTTCAGGGTTTTTTAGGCAAGCCCACTACCAGAACCTGGGCAAGAGAAAAGTTACATTCAAGATCCGTTGATCTGTTAATGTGCCCTCAAAGATAATGGTACCACTGAAAAAGAGAGAACTAAATAAAGTCAAATACTGTTCTTTCCTGATGAGACCTTTAAAGAGTCTCTTGAAGGAACAAGCTTAAGGAGTCTTTCTTTTACAATGTGCCTCTAGAAATAGAAGGTGCCTCTTGAGACATTTGTGTAATTTAAAAAGTCATTCTTACTATTAATGTATCCCACAGGATCATGTCTGGAATAATAATTAGGAGAGACTGAGTGACTTGTGCTATCGTTACTACACTTGCTGTGTATGTGTAAGGTCTACAAGTGTCCGTAGAGAAGGTGACCCTGGAGAAAACAACACCAACATATCCAGCCTGCCTGATGGTTCTGGAAGTGCCTTTTTTTGTGCCTTGTGTGGAGTGTGCTTTGGGAAGATAGGAGCTGTCTCTTGTGTAGTTTTGATACATCTGTTGCACTGCATCCTCCTGTAACCCTAGTCCATGTCAACCCTTGTCCTCTCTTCAGCTGGGGACTTGCACTGCCAAGCTGTGTATTTCCATGAGTATTTTAAGTATTTAAGTACTTAAATTCATTACTTTAGTCCTTCCTGGCTCCTGAAATTAAGTATGTACCTCATCTCTGTCCTGAATACATGAGAAAAATTAAACTTGCACTGATTCTTTATTTCTGATGCCTGAAAGGTGTGACCTAAGTGAAATCTGGCCAGGGACACTATCACAGTCAGGGTCCCATAGCCAGAACAGGAACTTTTAGTGTTCCATGGGATAAATACAGCCTTAAACAGTTCAGATATCAAAATCCCAAGATGTACTTGGGGAAACTCTCCCAACAGCTAGCTGTACGTTTTTACTCAGACAATGCTAATAAGAGCTCTAGGATTTGACTTTAGGATACTGATTACATAGCAGCTAATTTTTAAAGAATATTAAAAATCCCTCCTGAATTAAGCTACCAGCTCCATGGCTGTGCCTGAATGCATTCATTATGAGAAACCAATTTTACCCTGGGCCAGAAAGACACTGAGCAGGCAGATAGGGGAATTGTCATGATGAGGCTGTCTGAGCCCCGGGGCAAAGCTGGCAAAGTGGGGAAGTATTACAGCAACTTCAATTATTTTTCATGTAATGCTGTAATTAATATTCATGTAATGACTAGAAGCTTGTGCCCAAAGAGCTCTTAAATGTGAGGTGTGCTGAGGGGTGAGCAGCGACAGGAGTGACAGCGATTCCCACGTGAAGACTTTGTGGGCATTTGCTGGGCCAGCTGCTCCTGTGTCTGGGCTCCTGCCACAAAGGGCTCCATGTGTTGTCCTTCTTGTAGTGGTGCTCCCACCTGGTGAGACATTTCCAATCCCTAGTGTGTCCCCACAGTGTGGGCACAGTGTAAGGGAAAGCATGGAAACAGCTCTCTCAGGCTGAGCAAATGGAAAGCCAGCGGTAAAACAGACCCTCTGGGACCTCTGAACAACAGGCAGGCAGCTGGGTAGTGCTGAAATACAGATTTTGGGAGAAAGCTTTCTAAAGTCGGACATTTTACTGCTGGTCCCACACAGTATAGATCTTTCATGTTTTACTTGTTTACTGTAGGTAAATTTATGGGAACTGTCACAGTGTGAACATGGGAGTGCAACAACTGTGAAGGAAAAGCTGCAGGGCAAATAATTCAGGACGACTTTCCTACTCTGGTATGAACCAAACTGCTTTTGTCCTTGTTGTCTTTCTTATTTTTATTACTCATCAGGCTGGGGGCCATGTTCTTCTCTGAGCTGTAGAAGGAAGAAAAAATAATAAATTACCAAATCAAGTGTGGGCTAAACTGAAGACAGATGATTTGCTCTGGATTCATCCTGCTGTGGTTAGGCTCAAGGTTCAGGTGTAACTCAGCAGAAACTGGCGTTTTGCATTTTGTGATCCAAGACACTTTGTTTCAAAGGCACTCTTTCAGAGAGAGCTGTCACGCATTAACTGTATGGGGTGTATGTGGGAACAGCCTCAGCCACATAATCCTAGGACACTTCAGGATTATCCTCCAAGTGGCATCCCTGGTCAGGTCCTTATATCGCTGATTGCTATCCTAATTGTACTACAGCCTCTCCTAAATTATCCAAACCCAGTTTCTTTTCCAGGGATCCTGGAAGGATCCAGGAAATCCTGGATTTCCTAGAGCCTTTGGGCCCTGAGTGAAAAGTTCTTTAAGAGACATCAGCCCTGCAGATGTATTTAGCTGTGCACCATGAGAGACAATCTCCCCAGTGAACAGGGTTCTCCTGCCCCTAACAGCACATAAGCTGGAGCCCAGGTCCAGCTGGAGCCCCAGGAGAGCCCTCTGCTCTCTGCCTCCATGGTCACTCCCCAGATCTTTATTTTTCCAGGCTGTCTGCTAAGTTATAGGGGCAGTTTTAGGAATCACCATTACAGGTTCAGGATTACTTCTACAGTCTGGCAATAACCAAAAGCCTGAAATTTTAGTGGGAATTAATGTTTATTTCAGACTTCCACTGGTGAAGTATTAAGTATAGAATTGATGAGGCCTTAAAAAGCATCTCAGGATGTTCAGCGGATAGTTTTCCCCTGAAACACCTTCTCACATAGTATATCAAATTCTCCCTGGGTTTTTAGGGGAATGAATGAGACTTTATTACACTTTTCTCTCAGTGTAAATACGTAGTTGATTTCATAATCTATAATTTAGAATATTCTTGTCATTGCTGAAAACTTTGGAATATGGCAGGATTAATTTACAGCTTTCAGTGTGAGATTATATTTGAAGGGTGGAAAATTCCTTTTGTTCCTCTCATAAATTAGATGGTGCTCAGTTTCTATTCCTTTTTTAACTGCTCTAGGGCAAAGGGGAGTAGGTGTGAGAGAGAAGTCTGTCAGATTCAGTTCAGGAGCCTCCAGGTATGTCAGAGCTCCTTATCACCTTAGGATCAAAATTTTTGTTACTGTATGCAACTGTGTTACCTTTGCATAATTTGTAGGTGAGTGCATTAACTTCCCCTCTTACTTGGAAAGAGGAGTATGAAGTTAAATGACACATGCTACATCATAAGCTACAGCAGAGCTGGTCCAAAGGGACCAGCTAATAGGATCTTGGGATTCCTAAAAGGATCTTGGGATGCTTAAGGTATTGGGCATCACTTGTAAAGTCACCAGTTCATAGGTATCATATTTAGGCTGCTTGAAGTAATACATTAGTACATTCAACCATTTGCACCAGTGAGGAAGGCAAAATTTAAAAACCTGTGTGTGAGAAGTTTGTGGCAGAAGGGGTTGTAGATGGGTAGTTTATAATAGTTATCTTCAAAGACAAATTGTACTTCTCTAGCTAGGAGAAAAACCCTATAACTAGCTAGGAAAAACAATCATCACAAGGAAAATTAAGAAAATAACATTTCTTAAGTCAACCTGACATTTGTTCCTCACTTGAGAAAAATATCTGAAAGAAACTTGGCCTTTAGAGCTTTTGGAAAGCGGGCTATTGGAGTAGTGTGCAGATGAACTTGTTATCTGCCATTCTGGTTAATGACACACGACTGCTAATGCCACATGCACAGGATAACAAAAGTGCCATCTTAGCCGAGTAAAGAAAGATTAAATTGGCCCATTCTATGCTCCTACTCATTACACCATTAAATATTTAGCAGTTTGGTTGGGTGTCATAAAAGGGGAGAACATTTGTCTGAGGACTCATAATTATAGTTTTGAGCTGTTCTTTAGTGTTCTGCAGTTCCAGCACCAAGAACTTAAATCGTTAAAAATGCAAATGGGTTATTACTAAAATTTCAATCTGTGCTGTTGATATCATGAAATAAACAAATTCAAGGCAGGCTGAAAATTGTTATTATTTCTATTTAGATCCACTATTAGTACTGCTAAATCCTACAGACAGGCATATTGACAATTGCTTTAGTGCTTATGCTGCATACTTGCTTTATAAATCTTCTCCTAACTAATCAAGATAAGGCACATGTACCTTTCCTTTCCTTGGCAGTTAACTGAACGCCAGTATGAAGCCTTTTAAGGGATAATTCTTGCTTGCAGGGTATAATTTTCTGCCATTTGGTCAGAAATGAGAAGAAAAGCGCAGTTTGCTGGAGATCAAGAAAAGCTGTCCAGGCAGCAGAGAGTTATTCAAAGTTATTCAAAGTTATCAAAGAACCTTCTCTCAGCACGACATAGCAGCAGAGATTGATGCCCTCCCGTGTCCCCAATTTGCACACTCATGAACATGAAGTATCTCCTGAAGTACCAAGGCACCAGGAGAACAGTGTGGTGACCTAATCCCTGCAGCATGGTCAGAGCTGGTACATGTTGGTCTTGTCCTTGTCCTTGACCAGGAAAAGCAGTTAATTTCTTAGCAGTGAGAAGGAGGGGGACTTACTCTGCAACTTTGTCTGCCACTGTTTTCTTATGCAGAAAACAGTTGCTGATTTTGGACTCCACTGGTTACTTAACAATAAATTTACTCCTTTAATCAGAATGCTTCATCTCTCATTATGTTTAATTTCTACTGCCAGCATTCCATGTACCTATCTAATTCAGTTCCATTTTTTAAAATCAGTTTTCTGCAGTCCAGAGCATTGTCTCATGTAGCTGGCATCACATCAGTTGTTGTCCTTGAAAACAAACTGGTGTGAAAGTGCAAGATTACTTGGCAGAATTAAAAAAAAACACCACTTTTGCTTTGACACTGGACTACATTTGGATCTTGTATAAAGATGGAAAAGCAGATATTGATATATCCACGCTTACTACATGCATAAATTTAGACTAATGGCTCAAATTTTTTCTTATTATAATATTTGTCTTCTCCATATTAATACATCCTCCTTGAAGCCAGATATTTTCACACCCTGCTGTTCTAAACATTCTTACCTAAAACATGTTTTCTTTCTTTTCTTAACATTTATCAGTTATTTCACCAGTAAAGATGAAGAAATTGCTGAGGTTTTCCTACATCCACCTGATTGGATTGGGTGATTGGAGGGAACATCAAGGAGAAGTGTCAAATTAATTCAAGGTCACAAGTTTGGTAAAAATAACAAGAATATTTTTCCCCTTCCTAAAAGTGATTTACCTTTCTTAAAATTCTTTTTTTTAGTAAAATAAAAAAGAAAAAAATCTTTTAAAATATATTAGCAATAAAAAAATTCATCAGACACATTATTTTTAAAAGCTCACTGACTTGCTTCCTTAGGAATGTCTTGACAATGTGAAAGAAAACCTGGCCTGTAATAGGTGTGTGCAGTGATTCTCTAGATTGAAATGAAGACCTTACACATCTTTAAAAGCATTTGAATGCATATTGTTATAACCCCAATTTCCAACCATTTCCCCCCCAAGTATTACATACCCAAAAATACAACTGAAGTATAAAAGCTCATTTTAATCTCCTACACCACAAGCCTACTGCTTTTTATAATGGCTGGAACACAGCACTGCGTTTGAGTTTGGACTGCAATCATCCCACTGTCTCCTTGACAACGTGAGGAACATCAAGAAATTCAGAGAAGGAGAGCCAGAGTGGCAAAGGTTGCAGCCCTTATAAAAGACATTTCAAAGACTTAGATCTTCCCTGAGAAGAGACGTCAACTCCTGCTTTACTTTTACAATCAGCTGACTTCAGGGACATTATTTTTCAACTATTTTTTGTGGGATTGAGATGATATACAAGTAACTTGATAACCTCATATGTCTGCAGCAGCAAAAGAAAAAAGATGTGCTTTTACATTGTTACTGCAAGCTTAAGAAATACTTATGGTTAATTAGAGATAGTGAGAAAGTAATAGATTTGTTAGAGACTTTAACATAATTTTTTGTGCTTCCTGGGTACACTTATTTCTAAAACTGTTCTTTTTCTGAGCAAAGTTTGAACTCAGATGATGAAAATCTTTATGTAATGCCCACTGGGGAGGTCTAGATTGAATATTAGGGAGAGTTTCTTCACTGAAAGGTTTTCTGAGCACTGGAACAAGCTGCCCAGCAAAGTGGTGGAGTCACAGTTCCTGGAGGTATTTAAAAGCTGTGTAGATGTGGCACTTAGGGACATGCTTTTCTTAAAGATCTCCTAAGTGGTTCTGTGTATTGTAATTAGGATGAATCAGGACTGATAAACTGAAAGACATATAGAGGCTACAAAATATCTTAAATCTTCTACCTACCATGTAAGTGAAATCATTTGCAGGTACAGGAGGTTGTGGTTGTGGACGTGTCAAAGGATCTTACATAGCTGGAGACATACCAAGGAATCCTAAAGAGAAGACTTGGATGTTTGGGGCTGCAGAAAAAGATAATGCCAAAATAGAGGAAAAGGTGGGAAAAAATAAAAATCAAAGTAAAGAACCTTTATTTTCAAACAATAAATTTATCATAAAGCAATATTCTTAGCTTAATGTACTCTACCCATTGCACAGCCAAAACATATATATTACAGCTGCTTTATGACAGTTATCAAGTCAGATTCTAAAAAGGAGGAAAGAATGATTCACCCACAGTATATGGAATTAAGCCTCAATGAGCATTAACACTAAGTATTCAGCTAGGAAAAACTTTAAGTCTGTCCAACACACAGAGGCACTTACAATTTTTCAGATCTTTAATCTGGAAATTATGCAGTGTGATTTGAATTAATTCAAAATGTCTGGAGTGGGTTCATTCTTGTGGAAGATGAT
>WEIU01015051.1:11606-72828 GCA_013389925.1 Aegithalos caudatus
TTTTTTTTTTTTTTTTTTTGAGTAGCCAGAAATAACCAAAAAATTTTCTCTTAAAAGCTTTACTTTGTACTTGAAGCATGGGCCTTAGAGGTAACAGGCTACTCTTTAATAAATTAAAGCACATAGTGATGTGCTTTTGTACTGCAAATGAATGAGAACATATTGTAAATAATAAATTACAAGAGACTGACAATGTTTCTACCTCACCTCTTAGATCTTGCATTTATGTTACACTAAATGACTGCGCTGTGCCACAGTGTATATTCTTGTGTCACAGAACCATAGAAAAAGGTACCTCAAAATGAGCCATGATAAAATGTGAGCGTTGTTGAGAAAAAAAAAAAAAAAAGCCCAAGTTTCTTTCCCATATGCATCCTTAATAATCCGGAATCATTATTGAATCACTGGAGTTGTTATTCCTGATTAGGGATACAAGTTAGGAGCAGAGGATGGCTTAGAATAATGGTCTTATCCTCTGTAGAGACATCTGAGTGATTCTGCTACCATTTTTTAAAAAAAGAAATGTACTGCTCAGGGGCAGCAGTTCATTGACTTTCATTTAAAAGATAAAGCAACAAAGCATTAGAAAACAACTAAAGCCATTTTCTTAACCCCATTTACATGTCTGAAGTCACATCTAGATCAACAAAATCAAGAATCACAGAAATCAGCTCAACCAATATTAATATATGTTCTGATGTTGCAGCAGCTGCAAAAATTCTGCTATTAGTTCTTCAACTAAGTCTCATTTTTACATTGAATGGTGGCAAGATAAGGCTAGAGTGAATTTAAGAGTGAATAGATTGTTGATTATATTTATTAAGCGCACCTTCAACATGTATTTGGTTTCAATAGGGTTCTAGAAAGAATCCAATTTAAGTGACAGAGGGCAAGGATGAAAATACTGCTGTGCAAAACCAGGCAAAGCAGAAAATAGCCATGCCCTTTAATAAATAACCTAGGGTCCCATATTTTTTAATGTATATATTTCTTGTGCATTCTGAGTTCCATCTCAGGACTGCCTGAATCTGGGGAGGAAATAACATTTTCCAAACTTTGTAGGGTGAAAAGTCAACAGGGGTGGAGGCTGAGGAAGCCTCTTCTGAGAATAAGACCATAGGAAGTAAAAGACTTGCCGACATATCTAGACACCTAACTACCCTTGGAATGTATTGGAATGACACAGAGGAAAGTAAATAGTCATCACAGGTTGATTCAATAGCTTTTTCTATTTCAGCTCTGGTTTATACTTCTCTCTCTTAACACCAGTCACAAACTCTCATGGCTTCAACGGATAGTCATGGAGAACAATGTAGAGAGCACTACATATATGAGAAAATTTGACTTTGCTTCATTTACAAGTATCTTCATAAACCCTTTATTAAAAAGAAATTAAATTGCTTTGGGACTGATGAGACACCAAGTACAAAAAAAAAAAAAAAAAAGAGACCTGCTGCAATGTGCCCAGATCTGGTATAGGCATATTGCCATTTGAAAACAGAAGGAGTTTGGTTTAGGCATGGGGCTCCATTTCTTCCTTCTTGAAATATGCTTTGTAAGAAAGCAAGAACAAGAAATATAGTTTGATAAAAAGAATGTTTAGGTCATCCTTGATCTAAGTGTAGAAAGAACCCATGATATTTCTTTGGATTTCATTTGAAAGAGACAGGAAGTTAAAATATGTTAGACAACTGAAAATATGTTAGACCTGAAAGTCTTTAACTAAAATAACTACTAAACTTATAATTTTTTTTTATTTTTTTTTTTTTCCCCACAGTTTATCCAGCAAAACTAAATCTCATTGTGTTATTGGGGTTACTTCCAAGTTAGCTGCCACAAGGTATCATAAAATTGTAAGACTTCGTTGCTTTTCTGTGGTAAGCCTATTTATCAGACATCAACTGACACATAGGGCTAAAATATGGAGGGAAGATGAAAAACAGGACAAAACTTTTGGTTCCTCCCTCTAGCCACATTCAGTTTTAAATGCACTGCTTTTTGTTGTTATCCATCAACAGGACTAAAAGATAACGTTCTACACAGCATTAAAAGAGGACACCATCAGCCTAGCTTTAATAAATTAAATCAAAATCTAATAAAGCTACTTTCTCAAAAGGGCACCTGCCTCTGAGATCATTTCCTCTATATTCTTTCTCATTATTTAAACTAATTTTATCTAATTTAATTTTTTTATTACTTCTCTATTGTCTGCTGCTGTGAGACCATTTCTTCCCTGTACACAGATGCAAACAGCTTGCAAAGATTCATCTCAGGATGCCTGCAAGTAGGACCAAAATTTCAGAGCTCCTTTATCCACTCACCTGTTCATTCTCTCTCCTTATCTTCAACTTCAAGCTGAATGACTGAATGAGGCAATATTGCAAAACACATGACCAAAAATGCACTTGGATATACAGCATTCCCATCTTGACTGTCACTTCACAACCCTTCTCTCAATAGCTCAACCTCAGGCATGGTTTTGCTCAATGTGATAACTATTTGGACCCCATGCAAAAATCTGCTTCAATTACCTTGTTCTTTACAAAATCTAAGTTAAGTTTTAGAAGTGTTTAATTTTTTAATCAGAGCCATCCCAAGAATGCACTAAACATTTTATTCCCAGACCTACATCATTCAGAACCTATCACAGCAGATAAAGTATTTAATTTTCCATGGCAGCTTGGCAGTTATTCTGTGAGTTCCCCTTATGTACTTAGGTAGGTGGAAAAGGAAAGTCCCTCCTCACATCCATTGGAATAGTGATGTCTCCAGTGTGATACTGTCTGTTCCTGCCTCTTTCTCATGGCCTCACAAAGTCTGACCATGCGCTTCTGAACCAGAGAGCATCTTCTTAGATAAACATTCCTTGCCCTAGCATCTGCAGGGATTCAGATGAGAGAAATAGTACTACTCACCAGCTGCTACATGGACCTACACATTTTCTGAACACTCAGAAAACATTTACAGATTAACTAATCTTAGTGAATAATATTTTCCTACTATCATCTTGCTAAGCTCTGCAGCTTAAAGCTCAGATGCTTTAAATTTAAGCCACCATATTTAAAAGACATAGGTTTTGATCCTAGAGGAAACATGACTACTGAATATTCATTTCTCTTTTGTTAAACTAGGGCGTGACTCTGACCAAACTGGCCCTCACTTCATATGCAAACAAACAAATTTGGAAATAATCTCTCTCCAACTGAACAGTTCTGGTTTTACTGGCTGAATTTTCTGAAAGTGGTGTTTCAAAGAACAGAGGCAGTGCTCTGCAGAAAGCTGGACAGTGCCAGTTGTGGCAGCAGTGTTTGTCTCCAGATCTAAACCTGATCAAAAAAGCTAAATACCATTTTGGCATAATTTCCTAGTATTATTACCTAGTCCATGTAAAGGGTTTTAGCCCTGCAGTGGTACAAATCATGATTCAGATAGCCACATTTCCTAATTCCCACTACTACACAGTGTTTCTCTGTTGCTTGCAGCCTGATGGTGGCCAGCTAGCCCAAGCAGGCTGCACTACTCACCATTCACCCTCACCTCTCTCCTGAGACAGCTTTGCATGTAGAGGTGCAATTAAGCCACTGAGCAAGTCAGTCTGAGTAACTCATACTGCTGACCCTCACACAACAGTCAGCTTCCCACTTACCCTCCTAGGAAAGAGGCCAGATTTCATGGGCTTTGCTTATGCTCACACCTCATCTTTGTTGTTTCTGTTGCCTTCCCCTCTGGTCTGGAATCTTGGGCTTTTCTCTTTTCTGCCTTTCTGTCCAGTTTTCATTTCTAAAGAAGGGAACATAGTTTTATAATTGATCTATTCCTCATTTTGTATCCTAAAAAAATGGACACACCTTTTCTTTGTTCAGTGCCTCCTGACTTGAAAGCCTGAACTTAATCTGCTTACAGCATAGCAGCACCAGGAGCGCCATCAGCCACAGATCTGTTGTCAATGCTAATTTACTTACATGTGTGCTTTAACCACCAAAACAAAGACAGTTCACAGAATCACAGAATCACAGAAAAGCTGAGTTGGAAGACACCCACAAAGATCATCAAGTTCAGCTCCTGTCCCTGCACAGCACCATCCGCAAGAGTCACACCATGTGCCCAAGTGTTTTGCTCAAAGGTATCTTGAACTCTGTCAGGCTGGTGCTGTAACCACTGCCCTGGGAAGCCAGTTCCAGAGCCAAACCACCATCTGGATAAAGAACCATTTTCTAATATCCAGCCTAAACTTCCCATGACACAATTCAGGCCATTTTCTGTCACTGGTCACCACAGAGAAGAGTTCAGTACCTTCCCCTCCTCTTCCGCTCTTGAGGAAGTTGTAAAGTGCAATGAGATCTCCCAGAACAATCTTCTCCATTACTTTACCAGGCACTGAACTGAGGCTGACAGGCATGTAATTTCCAGAGTTCTCCTTCTTGCCCTTGTTGAAAATCAGGGCAATATTCACCAGCTTCCAGTCAGCTGGGACATCTCCAGATTCTCAAGACAGCTCAAAACCATCGAGAGTGGTTTTGTGGCGACATTAGCTGCTTTTTGAGGATTCTTGGATGTATCCCATCAGGCCCCATCAATTTTTAGGGATCTCGCTGGGGCAGCAGATCCCTCACAAGTTCAGGGTCACCTGGGAGTTGATCAGTCCTGTAGTCATGGTCTTCTAGCTCAGGGCTGGAGATGCCCTTGGTCCATCATCTCTGTTGAAGGCAGAGGCAAACAATGTGTTAAACACCTCTGCCTTGTCCATGTCCCTGGCCGTGAGGCAACCATCCTCATCCTGTAATGGACCTTACATAAAGGCATCAGATCAACAGGGAATGCTTATAAGCTCTCTGGTGGTATTAGCAATGCAGGCTAGGTGTGACCACAAAGGAACAAGGCTCTTTTACTGGTTCTAAGCTCCTGGCAGTTTAAAAGACAATTCAATGGCATCCAGGAACATCTAAACAAGGTAATGGAACTGAAACAAAATTTGTTGTTGATGGAGGCTGTTTCCCAAGTTGTCTCTATATACCTAAGAAACATAGCATAGCTAGCAAGCACACTTTGGTTATGAAGTAATACATGTGGAATAAAACCATTAAAGAACAATAAAAATTAGACTCCCATGAAGCCAGTGTACATGATGATCACTTATCAGAACATGGTTCTATTTTAACATATGGCCTGTAAAAAATGTTACTCAGTATATTTTAAAACCTAAAAGAATGACCTTTTAATTGCTGATGAAATTGGCTTGCTCCCCAGGCAGTCCAGTTTTGATGCAGCTACAAAGGAATTAACTGTTTTGTGACAAAAACTAAAAAATGCATAACTTATATTTCCAGGAAATACCAGAGATGAGAAAAGAAACTGAGAAATATGGTGTGTCTTTTAATTATATTTTTTAAAATATTCATAGCAAGAAGAAGTAGAAATCAAAGTTACCACAAGCCACCATTATAAGCATTCATTCAACTGATTAAAAATTATATTAATAATTTAACCAGTTTTAATAATAGAATAACAGACTAAGTTTGATGAGCTAATAATACAAAGATTTATCTACAGACAGAAACACATTATGCAGAGGGTACATAATTTCTCATATTAATAGAAGATCCTTTTCTCTTATAATGAAAATATTGTAAGATTTGATCTACTGAAGGATCATAGGATACCACAGTGTGACTGATGTAAACCTATCAGGGGAGCTATGCCAGACATGTTGATTCTTATCTTATTTTAACCCTGTTACTTTTCAAATAGTCATTTGTACAGCATGACATGGGGTTCAATGTTACTTTTGTAAAACCTTTTTTCTTTTATTAAATGCCATAAAAGCATTTTCTTGTGAAGAAATCATAGCTCATTTAACATTTCTCTTAACAGCATTTACTTAACGATTTCACCACTTCGGCGTTACAGCTGGGACTGACTCATAAGATATTTATATAAAGGACTATTTTATCTTGTAGCTAAATTCCCATATACAGACAAACTCTAACCATAGATAGAGCAGGACAAGATTGGTACCAAGGAATGTGGATTTATATTTAGGATTGCTGAAGATTCAATTTTACAAAAAGCCTCTGAAGTGATCTCACTATGTATTCATTTCCTCATAGACTAACCTGAGCTTATTTCCAAGCCAAAGGTGCCTGTGAACCTTGCAAAAAGAAGTAGCTTTTACAATCCATCTTCTGCCCTCTTCTACCCAGAACATGTGGGCAGTTGCACAGCTGTATTGATTTGTTCCTATCATAGTATGCTAAAGGAGGCCTCTCAATTATTTCCTAACAGAGCTAACTGACAAGTGTTGGTTCTTTTCAGACATGCTCTCTATTTAAATTGAAGACACATTTCTATTTTTCCCTGAAAAACAAAACAAGAACATTTAATGCTTTGACAAGATGCCTTTTCTTCCCCGCATCTACAGTTTTTCCACTGAAGTAAATAAAAAAAAAGACAGCAATAGTTGTAAATGACTGAAAACCCCAAATGGTAGTCAAGACAGCCTTAAAAGTGAAAGGCTGAGAAAAGAAAAAGTAATTTTGGATGGAAAAAAAATGATGGTTTTTAGTATAAAATAGGCTGGAAGTTTTGAACATTCCCTTTCCCCATCTGCCAAATCAGGGAAGGCACAGACCTCTGCTAGTATCTGATATTCAGTATGACTGAAGCCATTACTCTTAACAGAGGCAGACTACTACAATTATCCATCAACCACCCCAGCCACATGCTCGCTCCGAGGGCTCCGGGGTCAGCCTGGCTGGGCACCCTCCAAGGCTCCCGGCCCCATGGGACAGGTGTATGCTTGATTACAGCCTTTGCAGGGAAGCAGCCTCGTCCTTGGAGACACCTCACCCACTGCTGAGGATGGTGCCCATGGGCAGCCACTCTCAATTTCCACCAACTTGTGGTGTTATGAGTTTATTTGTTCCCATGGGCCTGGAGGAGGGTTGGGATTTCCTCAGATCTTGGGAGATCTTCACATGCTCCCTTTCAGTTCTATTTCCTGCCTTTGAATGATGAAGTAACTCTTTCTCCATCCATGTTCATGTGTCCCTCTAGAGTTCATTCATGCAAACCCACACACAGAAGACTTTTATCCAGAAGACTGGATTTTATTTTTGACAGCAGGAGAAGGAAGGGAGGAATGACCCTCCCAACCTACAGTCTTAAAATGATAGTTGTATTTTTCTCCTTTGCAGAAACAGCTCTGCTTCTCTGCTTGATCTTTTTCACCACTGAGTTAACAGTGGAAAATGTTGTTTTATGAACACCTCAGATATTATGATAGATATGTGCTTTTATTCCTAATAGTTGGAAAGGCTTGAAGAAAGCCAGCTGATAAACTTGCAGATAGCACATCTTTACAAAGGGAAGGACAGCAATCCCTGTGGGGTAAGTTAGCTACCTCTGTTAGTAGCTAAAGCTCAGGGGTTCTGTTACAGATTTACTCAATGTATTACATGCATTATTCCCTCCTGCACCCTGGGGCCATAGCCCGTTCATATATATTAGCAACTTACAGATGTGGCTGATTGTACAAATAGCTGTTAAGCTATTCCTTGCAACTTGGAAAGGGAGAAGTCTCAATCACCTGGCATATCTGTTATTTCCTGGAAAAGAGGTGGGAAAGCATATTAAAAGTGACAGAATTTACACACAGAAATCTCTAGATAACTGTATTCAAGATACAAAACTTCATTACTGTCCTTTTTCACCTGATACCTTTCCACATTAGAGCAAAAAGAGGAGATATTTTCCTCTATTACACCAGAACCTGTTAGGAAACCCCCCTAGGAAAGATGAAGACAAACTTCCCTGGGTCTGTGAAAGTGCACAGCCAAGTCTGTTCCACTCTGGAGCAAACATTTTCTCTGTTACTATCTATGTGATAGAAAAGTGGGACAAAATGGTTATAATTTTATTTTTTTAAAAGAGCTGGTCATGCTTTATTAGGTTGGTATCTTCAAAGAGGTCTATGTGGAGTGGATTCTAAACAGGCAAAGTCATCTAACATTTTAGTCTCTGTGTAACTAATGAAGAAAGATAAAGATCTGACTTAGGTTGCATCTTGCCTCCACTGTCTTCAGAGACACCCACCCTGTGCCATTAACTCTAAAGGAAATGTAGGCACTGTCTTTTCTCCTGCCAGGCCAAATACCTCAAATTTCTGCAGAGTTCATAGATCACCTAGGCATATAGTGTTTTGCTTCCACAGACTCCTCTTCCACAGAACTTATTATAATAAGTACTTTCAAACTCACATTGTAAAACCACTCTGTGTCAGATCAGATGGTATGTATGTTTGTATATATATGTATATATGCTTTCAGGATACAGTGAAATGATTCATTGACTTCCAAGGAACCAAGGAACCAACCTGGCTGTCCACTGCCTGTACTTTCTTTGGCCTGTTTGTACAGCACAAAGTAAATATAAAACACTATCTACCAGACTCCCTGGCTAATGCTAATGCTCAAAGAATTATAAGTGTCTGTGACATGGCAGTATTTTATTCAGTGTTCTCCCTGCTCAAGCTCAAAGGAGTCTTAGGCAGGGAGTGGAGTTCTGGGATGCTATGACTATGGCCATGCTATGAGGGACTGTATATGAGGGGCTGTTTTTTCATCTCAATATGTTTGGGGTTTTTTTGTTTGTTTGTTTTTTTTTTTTTTGTTTTTTTTTTTTGTTTGGGGTTTTTTTGTTTTTTTTTTTTTTTTGGTTTTTTGTTTTTTTTTTGGTTTACCCTGACTGAAAAGTCTATTTCAAGAGGATTTCTTTTGGATCAAGTTTTGAAGGCATGAATGAAAAACAAGGACTGAGATTTTAGTCTTCTGTGAAAAGGAATTGAAAGCAATGTCCCAAGGTGAGGGTGTGGATCACGCAGATAAAACAGGCCCTGGTAGAGGTGAATCTGAGGTGTTGGAAAACTGTACTAGCTCTGGGGAGAAGTGATAAAGCAGATCTCATTTCCAATTGTTTAGTTTTCTGATACAGACATGTTAAAGGTTCTGGACACCTCTTCCTTATGTAAGAAGGATTGTTCCTGTGATTGCTTGTATCTTCTCCATTTATCTCTGCTTTATGAATGTTTTTATAGCTTCTGGAAGCTCCTTTTCTTGGAACCATGAGCACAAGCAGTCAGAGCCTTTTAGCTACTGGGTTTTACTTTCTTTTGTAGAATCACAGAATATGCTGAGTTAAAAGGGACCCAGAAGGATCATTGAGTCTGACTCCTGTCCTGCCCCTGCACAGGACAATCCCAAGATCCACATCATGTGCCTGAGAGAATTGCCCAATTGCTGTTCTTGAAGTCTGTAAGGTTTGGAGAGTTGGTTCCAATGCCTCTCTCTGGGTGAAAATCTTTTCCTAATATCCAGCCTAAACCTCCCCTGGCATAACTTTGTGTCAGTCCTTTTGGTCCTGCCTCTCTCCTTCCCCGCTCAAAGAAGTTGTAGACTGCAATAAGGTCTCCCCTCAGTTTCTTCTTCTCCAGACTGAACAGTCCAAGTGACCTCAGCCACTCCTTGTAAGGTTTTCCTTCAAGACCCTTCACCAAATTTGTTGCCTTCCTCTGGACACTCTCTAATAGTTTAATGCCTTACATTGTGGCACCCAGAACTCCACACAATATTCAAGGTGAGGCTGGCCCAGGGTGGAGCAGAGCAGGACAATCCCACTGGTGCTGCTGTGCCTGATGTCTCCCAGGACAGGCTTGGCCCTCCTGGCTGCCAGGGCACTGCTGGCTCAGGTTCAACTTGCCATTGACCGGGAGCTCCAGGACCCGTTCCATGGCACTGCTTTCCAGCATCTCACTCCCATCTCTGTACTGTACATCCAGGGTTGCCCCATCCCAGGTGGTTGGTGATTGCCCAAGCCTCGACTATTTCAAGGTCTCTCCACAGAGCTCTGCTGCCTCTGCAGAGCTCCTCCCAATCTAGTATCATAGACAAACTTAGTAAGTCCCAGAAGATGTGACACTTTTTTCCCAGTCATTGCTAAGAGTCTAAACCCTTTGGCTTCTGGTGGAGATACCAGTTTTGGGATGATTCTGGGGTCATGTATGCTATCTCCAGATGTTGTAGAAGTCATGCATGGCTTAGTGCACCAGTTCCCTGCTCCTGGCTGAGAGACCCATGGATTCCCCCATGAGGAAGCAGAGAGGCTCTGCCCATCCACACTGTCAGGGTGCAGACATTGTGGAAGAAACTGAAAGGAGATGGGGTTAAGAAGGGCCCAAAAGGCTCTCAGTAAGCAAAAACATTTAGGGGAACAAATGACACCAGATGGCTGGATTTGATGCTGTATTTATGAGGGAGATCAATTAAGAGAAGTAGTGATTTCACCATTTCATGGAGTATGTCATCTTGAGAGGCCAGAGATGACTGTTAAATTACTTAAACTGACTTCTCATGTATTAAAGGCTTGTAAATGTCACCCACACATTCCGTTCTGAACACAATGACTTCAATTAGACTTAAATATTTCAATCCTCAAGCAACTAAACCCTTTTGTACCTCAGAGTGGGAACAGACAAGATTGAGGCATCAGTCTACAGCAAAGGGAATCTACTACAACTGAAAGGACCTCTTTTACTTAAATTGCAAAAAGTGCCATGAGTCTTTCCAGTATGAATATATTTTTCTTCCCAGAAGCATTTCTTTATAATCCCAAATCTGATGTTCAGTTTGACTTTAAGTAAATGTCGATCATTCATCTTTTGACAGGTGCATTTTAGAATGCCAGTAAATCTATTGCCCTGCTCCAGTCAAAGCCTGATGTCTTAGAATAAGGGAGAAAAATGGAGAAAACAAAATTTGACCAAAATTTGAAATGAGGAGCCTTGGGAATGGATTACAGTCATTTGTTGCAGACCTGCCACTTCTGTGGCACTGCACAGGCAGGACTGTTGTGCCTTTCTTGCCCTGGGAATATGAGGCTGAACGTGGTTGGGAGAGTGGTATTTAAAGCCACAAGATCCAAGGAAAGAAGGACCACAACCTCTTAGACTTACTTTGGTACCTGCCTGTGCTATCTTCACCCTCTCAGAAGCTGGATCAAATCCTATCTTTAGGACAGCAACTAACGTCACCTTCCAATTATAGTGACTGCACCACCCTCCAAAATCAGTGTTAATTTATCATCTTCCCTGTTAGAAAACTGTATCATATGTCAAGGTGAATTTTCCTGACTTCTGCTCATTGGATCTGGCTGTCTCATGTTATATAATACTGAATAGACTTCCAGTTTTACTTTCTTTCCTAAAAGCCAGAACTACACACTTGTAAGATCTTTTTTTTCCCCTACATGTATGAGTAGCTACGCAAGATCTTATCTCAGCCTCCTTTTTATAAACTGAATAGGAACAGCTTCTCATCTGAAGAGTTATTTTTAGCAATTTCATTTTATGACTCTTCCTCTGGAAGCGAGGATAGCAGAGCTGCTATGGTAGTCCAGCATATTACAGTAGCACAGCACAGTACTGCAGCACAGAAGTACAGCCATTGTAGAACTATTACGGTGGCGTGTTGCTCCTTTGTGCAAAGGCAATATTGAATCTCTCCTCTGCACTTTGATGCTCCCTCTTTTTTCCTCAGTCAAGGAGGAGCATCACCTCAATCAAGGGTGATATTGATATCTCTAAGGGCAGTGTGACACTGAAAGCTGAAAGGAAAGTGATGAAGGTGGCCATTGAGTAAGCAAAAAAAAAAACCAAACCAAAAAAAAAAAACCAAAAAACAAAAAAACACAACAACAAAACAAACAAACAAACAAACAACCCATTTGTTTCTGAGTTCTGGAAAAAGATTTCTGGAAAATATTTGGGGAGGGGGTGGGAAGAAATTCCATTTGTAGTCATTGTGAAAGTGGAGAGTTAGGGTGTTTTTATATTATATTTTAAAAAGAAACCAGAATGGACTACATAACTATTACATGTCATTGCGAACATATTACAGCTTCTCCAAAAAGAAATTACAACATTTTAAAATTCAAGGACAGGTCAAGGAAAAAATCAAACAAAGAAATACTGACTGCCTCACTCTTCTTCTTAGAGCAAGGCTCAGAACCAAAAGGAAGAAAAAAGCTGAATACATTCCATGTTTGATAGCAAAGGTTTTGCCAGAGGTAATTTTGAAAACACATTTAAAACATGTAAAGTGTGCAACATACAGAGAAATGCGTTAAACTCCCTGACAAATTAGGCGACTTAAAATTTAGATGCAAGGCTCAAAAAAGTTCCAGTGTGTTCAAAACATATCTCTTCAAAATGGTTTGAAAATTTGATGTTTGATTTGAAGATTTACGTAGCTAGAGATATTTCTCAAGATAATTTATAAAATTATAGTTTTATAATTATCAGTTATGTCAGATTGATTAAAATATTTTTAAATGTATGTAGTTAACAAAGCAATCTTATTTGAGCTATGTGATAAAGCGAACATATTTTACCATCAGGAGAAACATATAAAATAATTGGATGCTGCTTCTCCAGAAAACAAGAAAAATTAAAACTCAAAGATAGCCATTTATGAAAGATATTTCAGAACATATTTATCTTCATTAACATCTATATGATATGTAAAGAACATGTTTCTCTTCTTTAATAATCAGCAGCAACTATATGAAAGGACTACTTCCAGATTTAAAAAAAAAAAAAAAATAGCCATATATATAATTTACAACCATTTCATGTTTCAGTACAATATCTTCACCTAAGTGTATCATGAAAATTGTTCATTTATGCTGGCAAATTGAATAACTGAATATTCACTGAAGAGGAAAAATTCAGAAGATACGAATGCTAGTTAGACATATAATTTCCACCATATCTCTACAGAAAATAGGTCCTTAAATTATTTTTGTACACTTAAAATTCTTTCCTGCAATCATATGAGTGTTTTTCTCTTAGAAGAATACATATTCTTTCTACCAAGCAAGGAGTGTTGCTCCACAGGATTTTTCATTTCTGATTATTTTTTGAGTTATAAGGATGGGTTCCTACCAGAAACTCTCAGAATAAAAACTTATCACCTCAAAAGGATCTGATCTCTGAAACCAAATAAAAGCAAGACAAACCAAAATGTGTTGAGTTGTCTCAACCATTCAAATTTGAGCTGAAGTATTATAATTTGATTCTGACTTTATTTGAGGAGGTTAAAGCAGAAGTCATAGAATTTCAGAATCTGACAGAATGGTTTGGGTTGGAAAGAACTTTTAAAGATCTTTGAGTCCAACCCCACTGCCATGGGTAGCGACCCCTTCCAGTAGATCTGGTGCTCAAAGCCTCATCCAGATTGGCTCAAAAATTTCCAAGAATGGAGACAGTCACCACTTCTCTGGCAGAGCCTAAGTAATAAAGTAACCCAGGTAATTAATATAAAGTAACCCCAGTGGAGAAGGTATTCAGCTATGGATGTTGAGTTGAAACATTGCTGTGAGTTGGTTGTGACTAAGCTGGACTTGGATGACACATGGAATTACTCAGGAAAAGGGTTCTCTTCCCTGTGACTTCAGTGTTCTGAGTTTATTGAATATGCTCCTTTAAAGTAGAGGGTTTGCCTTTGAAATTTTCCAGTCTGCATTGCACTGTTACTCTTGGTCCTTTCTGTTTTGCCCTCCCCAGAAGTACCTGTCACAGGCTCTGTCAATGTCCTGACACTGTAGCTGTTCACATAAATTGAGTTTCTTATTATTATATAGGAATTTAAACATTGGTGGAGAACTAGACTGCATAATTAAATATATTTATTCTTATGACAAATCCTAACACCGTTTAACTACACATTTTTCCAACCACATGAATTTTGTGCAGTTCTACTTCAGAGAAACTAAATTGATTTTTTTCTTCATGGTCACTTGGATAAACAACAAAAAGATATATGACAGCAGCCTGTGTATTAGCCATGGAGACAATCTCCTGTGATATCAGCAAATCTGACAAGCCTGACCCTGAAGGTTACTCCAGTCCCAGCAGACCCTGGAGAAGGTCGATGTGCTATCTTTGGCCTTCATCTAGTGCCAGGGAGACAAGCTACACTTACTGTTTACCAATCTGGTATCTTACAGAATCAAAAACAGGTCAGAAACTCTTTTTTTGTTCTGTCTATGCTCTATTTTTGTCTTGCTGAAGAATGTCATTCACCTCTTCCTTATCCTTTCCTTGCTTTTGTGCAGGGGCTTCTCTGTCTCAGCCAGTTCTGACACAGTAGGGACCTGTACAAGAGTAATTGAAAATAAGTATCTTCAGTATTCCTCGAACTGCAAAAATTTTCCACTGGTTCATCTTTCTGAAAAGCTCAAGAAGTAGAATCATTTTTTTTTTTTTAATTACTAAACTGTATACTTTTGTGAAATGGTTCCTTTAGAAGTTGAGCTCAAAGATAAATCCAGAAAACCCTTAGTGCTTAGTTTTGATTCAAACCTGCCTTTCGTCTGGTCATCTTTCCACTGAGGAAGTGTGTAGGAATTCCTCAGTGGAGGAATCTACCCTGACTTGCTCCAGCTTCTTGTTTCTTTCACTACAGGATCTCCATTCCTGACCCTTTGCTTCTACTCAAAAAACCTTTTTCCTTGAATGGTTTTCCAGATTCTTTCTGAAAACTGAGTTTGTTTCTGTTCCATGCTGCTGTGCCATATGGACACCAGGAAATGTTCAGAGTAGCTGTGTTTCTAAGAGCCTAAAGGTATTCTGGCTTATGCTGTTAAATCATCTGCTGGTAGTGTCTAGGATTTGCTTGGGGAAAACAGTATGTACAGTCCCACAGATGCACCATTTGTTCCTCTGCTACTGGTGCTGAAGTGCAATTTAAGAAACTACAGGCTACAGAACATCTGAATCTGTTCTGGAGGGGTTTGGACCTCTTCAGCCCTCCACCACCTTCCAAGGAGTGAATGAAAATTGATGTTGATAAAATGAGGTAATGGTGCTGTTGCAAGAAATCTCACTTCATCATGTGGATTTTCCATTCGTCCTGCAGGACCATTGTCTTGAAGTGACTGACACAAGTAGGTGTAGTGAATTGCCAGGTGTCACTGCAGCTGGGTACTATTTTATCCTTTCCATTCTTAACTGCTCCATTCTTAACTGCTGTGACAGCCAGTTCAACAAGCAGTAGCAAGATGTAAAATAAGTAGGTTAAAATTGTGAATATTTTCATATTTACATGTATTTCTGCATTTAAGCAGTAGTTGAAATGAAAAGAAATTCAATATAGGAAGGCTGGAGCTGAAACAAAATACAGTGAAGGAGTTATAAATGGCTTAAATTAAACTAATGGCATTCATGAACATTCATGGCATTCAAATTTTCTATGAATGAATTAACTCTGCTTCCCAGTTTTTGCCTTTGCATTCAGTGTCTGTGTGTGTGCCTGTGTGTGTTTGGGAATGACACCATCTTCCCTCCTGTAGTTACTTGCAGGAGCACCAAGTCACACCTTTCTGTGATTTTAACAGAAGTGACAACACCAAATGTCATGTGACATTCCCAAGGTGGATGAAGGCTTAGGAGAAGACAAAGTAGTAGGACACAGGTTAGTGTTTTGCTTTGTTTTGGTAATTAAAACTGCATTTCCTTCTTCATGGATGTTCTTTATCCAGGGGAGGAGTGGAAATTCACAATTTTCAAATGTGATTATCATCTGCCTCTAGTGTAACTAACACAGTGAGTTGAGTCCTCCAGTCACTGTGGCCAGCAATAATTCTTTTCTAATTTGTTCTTATATTGAATGTTCATTCATCCTCTTTTTGTATATTCTTTGAAAAAAAAACTAAGTCTGCAAATGCTTGATATTGATGGTGGGTCAGACTTCAGGTTTTGATATTTATAATTTGTTCAATGAAATGGAACTTTTAAAAGACAGTTAATAAATCACTTTGTCAGCTGAAAAGTGAACCAACAAAAAAAAAAAATGGAAGTAGTAAAAAAGCTTTTAAAAGTATCTTACAGATATTCTGTAACTTCCTGTGCAACTATGGGAGGAACCTTTTCAGTGAGTTTCTTTCAATCCATACCTGATTCCCCCTGAAAATTTTTATGCAGGGTCTAGCATGAAATATATGTGCACATGCCAAGGTGAAAGATAAATGTAGCTCTTTGTTCTCATTATTTCCTCTGGATAAATCCAGTATATTGTAATGTAAATACCTGCAGGACCTGCAGCTCACCTCTACAGGCTGGTGTGAAAAGATATATATCAGAAACTCCCAGAACCAACGTGGCATTTCTAACATAGACTAACATTCTTATAGATTAACACCAACAATTGATCAGTGACATTCTCAGTGAGGTAATTTAATGCCCATTTCACTTGAACATTTTTCTAAATGACAGTTCAAAGCATGAAGTTACATGAGTTGTGCAGTATGAAGAAAGGAAGCTTCCCTGGGATGGGGGGGAGCTCATCTGGGGTATGTGGGCAGATGATGGAATGCCACCAGGGCAAGCGTGGTCCAGGACCGCTGAGCTGAGGGGTACAATTACATCCTTTCATCTGGGCACACCCTCATTCTTGCATGGTCAACTCTGAGGTCAACCTTTGTTCAAAGCCTAAATACAGACTCCAGTACCCCAGGTATGAATTTGCTCAATTTCTGCTTACAAAATAATTATACAGTAATATAGCAGTGTATCATGAAAACCTTGAAAACTTATTTTTAAATTTGCATCTCTTCTTTATGTAAAATATCTGTGATATGATCTGTGAAAGGGTTTAGTGTGAATTCAATATTATTGGTTAAATTTCCACATATTATTTTTAAAAAGTGAAAGTTCATCAGATGTAAAAAATTCAGAGCCTGGAATGTTTTTAATGACTGTTATTAACAGAAATAATTATATTCTGCAGCAAAGTAAATTTATTCAACATTTGCTGTATTGGACAACAGGCATTTTTGTGTGTGTTGGTGGGTAACAAAGTATAGCACCTTAAGTAATCATTTTTTTTTAATACCACTGACTGTTTTGGAGTGTGTGATTGAGTGTGATATTATTGTCACCAATTTTCAGCTATGTTCTCCAAAGCCTGGTGATTGTTATTTTGCAACAGTTGAAAAAGCAATTTCACTTTACTGGAATCTGTCAGTGGACTGCTTTGACAATTACAGGATGCCCAACACATGCAAGATAAAGACAGGACAAAATTGTGCTGTCATCAATATTTAGGACTTGAAGCAGTGGGACATAGTGTTTTCATGGTTCTTGTATTTAATTGCCTTCATAAAGTCAGAACTGAACATTTAAAACCTAAAGGAGAGATGATATACATAACCAACATGAGGAAGCTGTTAAGATGTTATCGATGCACTCTTGACTGAAGATGTTACCCTAATTAGAGCAGGTTAACTCCACTTGTATGTATACCTTCAAGAAGGTATTTCTGACCATAACAAGGAGCAATGGGTGAGCTAGTGTTCTCGAAATGTGGGGCCTAAAACCATCCTGGCAGAGGTGTGTGTGCTTCATTCCTTTGAGGAAAGGGCTGCAGAAGAATGTAGATGCTCACAGTCTAATTCTTATTTTTAACAGCACTCACTCACACTGACCTAGCTGTTAATACAGGGACTTCAGAGCTTGATGAAGGTACAGCCACACTTATTTTTACTCTGTTGTACCACAAAACTGGAATTTACATATTCTTGCCCTGATGGACCAATGAGGGCAAATAGTGTTCACCTTGCTTGTACAACTAGGCTCATCATCTCTATACAGCTTCATTCCATGACTAAAGGGAAAGGATGGCTCTTAAATTGCACTGAACACAATATAAAGGACTCTGTAGAGGATAAAAATCAAGGTTCTGATCCTGCAAACATTTTCTCCTTTGGGACATTGTCCTTTATTTTTTCCCCTTGGATTCCTCCTTTCCAAAACCATCTTCTTAGGGTTTTGTCAAACATTGTTCTCTCATGTAAAGTGCAGCATCCCTGCCAGGACCTTGGTTTTGGGGTTACTCATCTCTCATACCCTCCCATACAATGGGCCTCAATAGGCAACTAGCTTTATCTTTCTCAAAGGTCCTCAAGAAAGAAAACTAATAACTGTTTCTCCTCACTTATATAAATGGTTCTTATTCTCTGCATTTTATTCTTTCTCTCCATGTTCCCCCCTATTTGTTACCAATGAGGTGCATTGATTAGTTTTGTCAAGTTAGGATGTAAGCTCTCCCAAGCATGTGCCATCCTTTGTGTTTGTGTAACACCTTATTCCAGGATGCTAAATGTAATGGATGCCAAATCCATATTAGGGCTGCTCCTATGTGCCACTGCCTTAGACAATAAAAACATTCCCATTAGTCATAAGAACATATGATTAGTGCTGCATTTTTGTGTGTATAACCATGAATTACATGACTGATTTTTCTATGAAAAAAGCCCTCTGATTTCAGCAGCAGTGTAGGCTGATTTCATAAGCAGGTATTACAAGAAAAATTTATCTCCAAATTCTGATCATCCAGCAAACCTTTTTCTTTTGATTCTTATGACATGATTCCTTTGTGAGGATGTGAATTCTCTGAATACTTATTTTCAAGGAATAACTCCTTTTACTGGGTTGCAGTTGATGTGAAAATATAATAATACATTATTCCAACACAAAGCCTCATTTGGGTTTTCAGGAGAACTATATAACCTTGATTTCAGTTGCTTCAGTTCATTCTATATTTCTTGAATCTCTGTGTTCTCCAAACTGCTTCCTCCAACCAAAGAAGAATAAAACCATTTCCATTTGACATTAGTTACTGTCTTTCTCTTCAAAAAACAGCAGCACCCTTGGTAGTGTTCATGCTCCATTATTAAGGGCTAAGAAACCTTTTTGTTAATTATATTTTTGCAGACAATGCCTTCATTTCACATTTCCCAAGGCAGATAATGCCATGCTGCAACACATCAAGTCCTGGCACACCAGCCATACACCTCATTATCCAGGTCATGGGATGGAATACAACAAGCCTAGTATAAATGGATGTCATGAAGCACAATGTAGGATGTCAGGGATGAATCCTTGACATGCAGCTCTTCTCTGCAAATGTAGCGTGATGAAAGAGTGCCTTCTCTTAACCCTCCAGTAGCTAAAGGCAACAAACTGAAAGTGTGTACAAGAACATAAAGAGCTCCAGAGCTTGCTAAAATGCCCCTTTTAAAAATCTTCTAGAGGTGATTATCTGGTTAAAGTTGCAAGCAAAAATGTTTCCATATAATAGGATCTCATACAATATGAATCTCTTCCTGCTTTTCATCACTCAGGATCCAGACCATTCAGCTCTGAGAGACAGCATCTCTCTCCCTCTGGAAATCATGAAAGTCAATGACGCACCTTAATTGTCTATACAGGAAAATTTGGCACTTGCTTGAGAAGAATTGCCTTTGTTAGACACCTAAGATGTATGTACAAGCAAATTGCTAAATTATGCTGATTTGATACAATCCTCCCTTTTATTTCTTATGTTAGAAGTATATTGGCCTCATTAATGGCTAATTTATTAAATGTATGGAAATAGTTTACAGTTAAAAAATAATTACAACCTCTAAAAATTATTTTTATTATGTAAGAACAGAATCCAGTGATTTTAACAGACTAATCAAGGTATCTGCGTCAATCATTTATAAAAAAAATTAGCTAAAACTTCCTGTAATCTGAATGAAAGCAGGAATTAATTTTGCAACCAGAATCCATTTTAAGCCCTACACATCCTGTAACCAGTATGGGCATGGTATGCATAACAGAGGGATGGAACTGTAATAAATGAAAATAGTTTATTCTTTGGGGGGGAAAAAAAGGAAAATATATCAGCTTTCCCAGAAAGGAGAAAANGAAATCGACAGAGCAGGCCTCCTCCATCTCATGTTCTATTCATCAGCCTTTCATTACCTCTGGCATTCTTGGGGCATATTTCCATGGTGTTGTCTCCAGACTTGAAATGCATTGTAATGTTTCGATGGCATGTGTAGTGTTCTGAATCCTGTAAGCAGAATTCGTTCTCTCAAGGTGATGCAGCTTGGAGGCAGGAGAGTTTGCTATTTGTAGCAATAAAATTGAGGAAGAAAAGGATCACTCAGAGCAGTCTACTCTGAGAGTTAAAGTATTTTGAGCAAGAATCCCCAAAATTGTCCTCTTTCAGCTTGAATGGGCCTGTATTTTTAAGCTGTTTCACTGAAGCCTGAAGTACACAAATGGAAGCAAATTTTAAAACACTTTTGCTTTCTGGGATTTTTTGTAGCTATTATATGAATTATTTAAATCTATCAGATAAAATGTAGTAGAGTGAAGAGAGTTCACTTGCTGTTCAGTGCTCTTCATTGAAAGGACTTGGAACTCCCTCCCAAAACAAAAGTGCAGTTCTTTCACAGCTATGTGACAGAGGACTGTAAAGCTCAGTAAACGCCGCAGTTTTATGTGTCCCTTTGCATGCTGTTTTCCCCTGAAAGAAAAATGTTTGGGCTACAGTTCTTGGCTTTCTAAGCCTGCTTCACTTCTCAAGGCCCAAACCATCCACTGATGCTCTTGCAAAACACCCTGCCTAGGGTGGTGCCACCATCTCCTCCTGCTCTGCATGCAGGAAGGGTGCTGGCCTTGTGCTTTGCTCCTCCCAGGCTCCTTTCTGGGGACTGACCTGTGGTCAAAGCTACTGTCAGAGCATCCCTGAGCACTAGAAGGCTCCTGAGCTCTCTCTACATGCAACACTGAGTCAGGCACTTCAGGATTATCGAGTATTATATCAATAGAAGAGGTCTGTGTGCACACAGTATGAGTCTGTTTGTCTTCCCTAAAATTTACTGGCGTGACTCATGACTGGATTTCTTTTTGCTGTTAATGGCATAATTGAAATACTTTTATATTGGTCAATTTAACATGCTTTAAACCCAACAGTAAAATGAGAGGAATGGCAATTACACTCCCACACACATTTTGTAATTTTTAATATCCATGGGCTGAGTAGAATATATTCTTGTTTGCTAAAGATATGGCAGGTTGCTGGTGTGCACCACATCATTACACTCTCCTCATGGCTCATGCAGAATTTCACTTGGCTATGGGCTGTGGCTGGAATGGGATCAAGTCTGCCTGTATGTTGCTCAAGCCAAGATGGAACAAAGGCAAGGTAAAGCAAGGGTAAAAGGTAAGGTAAGGTAAGGTAAGGTAAGGTAAGGTAAGGTAAGGTAAGGTAAGGTAAGGTAAGGTAAGGTAAGGTAAGGTAAGGTACAGCAATAAAGTAATATGAAGGGACACACGGAGAAGAAATGCTATTAATGATGAAGCGAGAGAAAAATACATAGGGAAAATGCAGGGTGACACTCTACTGATAGATGGAAAAGAGCTGATCCTGTGCAGAGGGATAAATGAAGAGGACAGACAGCTGAAGTTGGGGTAAAGTAAACAACTCAGGCTGGTAAAGAGAAGGGATGCAGGAGTGTTGTGAAGCATTTGCTGTATGGAAATGAGAGACTGAAGGTGTCCCACTGCCTTTTCTTTCATTACATGACAGCATTTGGTGGTTGCAGAAGAGCAGCCTTACAGAGAGTGCAAGTATTTGTTCTCTCTCCAGAGCTGGCCAGCCCCAGGCAGAGTTGCAGGCATTACACCCAGCAGAATTGTACTCATTGTATTTGTCAGAGGTCTCAGCAGTTAGATTTGTGGTGGTGACAACACACCCAGAGGTCAGTCAGCCTTGTCACACAGGCAATTCTCCTGATGATTGAGTTGGGTTTGGGCCTTGCCAAGACTGTAAAAGTTGCAAACCATCACACTGATTGTCTGAATAGTAGCTCTTTCTCTTTGAGGCAATAACCTCTGTATCTGCAGCAGGGACATGTCTGTGACACCATCTATGTCTGAAAACACTTAGAATACACATATTTCAGGGGTGAATTTCCTCCCTGGGACTAGTTGACTAAGTTACAAATGCTGCAGTATGGAAAGTATTTTTCTGATGCAATTTGGTACAAGACTATGCAAAAAGAGGGACTTGAATTACACATTTCCTTAGACTTGCTGGCAAATTAGCCAGTTCTAGGCTTCCTTTTTCTGCAGTTTTCTAACATTGCTCAGTGCAATCACACACTCAAATGCTTGAGACCCCTCTCAAACTGTTATTTGGGTGCAGATAATGGTAGTTTATGCTGGTGAGAGATGTGCTGGTATAGTCATACCCTTTAGTTTGCATGTGAGTCCATTCAGACCCAGATCCAGACTCTGTGTAAGATGAACTTTATTTGACTCCCAAAATTTTCTCCTGTGTCAGCAAGGTTCACATGAAGAATAGATGTTAATAGGAGCTTTATATAGGAAATTTGCTGAGTGAAGAACTTCATCTAGGCATATGGTAGCTTCTTGGTTATATATTAAAATAAGCACAGAATATTTTGCATTTTAAAAAGTGAATATTAATATACTTTGAAATTTATTGGAAAGTATTTTTTATGGCAGGATGGAATGATTATAGCACTTTAAAAATCAATCACTTCTCTCCTTTTAAAAGGTTCTTTGCATTTACCAAACTGATGAATAGCCTAATTAAATTCAAAGGAGTTAAAAAAAACAAGTTCATAAACTGAAGCAGGCTGAAGTGCTATTTTGGGGAATACAAAATATGACTATGTCAAAAGCCTGTTTGGTGAAGCAGCATGTGATGGAAACTGTCTTACTCAATTGCTCCCTTTCTGTCTCTGATAAAGGCTTTGAATGAAGAATGGCAGTGCTGTTCTTTGAGGATCAGAGTTCCTGTTTCGACCTCACCTTTTTCACATCCAGTAGTGTTGTAAAACAGGAGGAAATTATAAATGCACTACTGTAAATTACTGCTCTCCATTTTTATTCTTTGTGGAATTATGGATGCATAGTCATTTTATTTCTTATTTTAGTGTCCAGGCAGAGCAGAATTCTGTTGCATGAGGCACTGTGCAAGCATAAAGTGGGACAAGTTACTTTGGTGTAAAACAACCATGAAAGTTAAAAAATCTTCTTCTCCTCTCTTGAATTGGGAGATTTAAGCGATAGGACTGCATTGCTATAACTAAAATACTTAAAATTTTATCTATTTAGCTATATAACTGATGTATATCTAATTATTATGTATTTATTCTTGCTTATTTTTTTTTATCAATTTATGATCTATATTGAATTTATGTCTTCCTTCTTCCTAAAACTTCAGCAGAGTGAAACAACAGAAGACTGCTACAAATATTTACATTTCCTTGTCCTACATTTCTACTGAACCTTTTTTAGTTTCTCAGGCTTGTTTGGTTTTCAACTACAACAGCAGGAATCAAAATCTCCTTAAAAATGGTCAGCGGATCTCCTATATGAGAACTTAGCTAATCTGGCACTTGGATACTGAAGAAACAAACTCTTTTCTGCTCATGGATTGGTTGTTTCCCCATCTAACAAACAACACTTGTAGGAACCTGCTGTCTTCAAAATTTTGAACAGTTTTCTCAATTTAGATTAGGTGAAAGAAACAAATGGGAGAAAGAGTATTAGGGGTATTATTTTTTTCCCCAAATTTGAAAATGGGATAAAAAGAAAAAAGAAAAAAAAAANAAACTGGCTGCAAAAGAAGAGCTTGGGTAGAGAAAGTGTTAGAGAAGAAAATATGATTGCAATTAGAAAAAGTGTACCATGCAGGAAATAGAGATAAGGTCCAGAAACAAACTCAGTGGGTAGGTGAGAGATGAAGTCGAACTAGGGCTGGGACTGACACAGCACAAAAAACAGAAGCAGTGCAGCAAGGGAGGAAAGCCAAAGGACTGGAAGAAATGACAACTGCAGACAAAGTGCCAAGTGTAAGCAACATAGAGTAGGAAGGAGAGCAAAGAGCTTATTAGATCAGTCTAGTGAGAGAGAAAGGAAGACATAGTAGGCATGGAAGAGTAACATACAGCTCCGTGTTGGCTGTAAGTGCGGAGTACCACAGCTCTAAACAACAGTCAGGTGTCACCTAATGGGAAGAAAGGGGAAGAGCACTTTGCTACAGTGATAGATCTGTGGGTTTTAAACACTGTGCTCAGTGAGATGTGGATTGGCTTTTCAATCAGCTTTTGAGGTGTGTTCAGGATTTCCTTTTGCCTTGGAGAAGAGATAATAAGAGCTTACTCTGATTTTCTAGTTGTAACTCAATGATTTAGCAAAATAAATAGAACTTCAAGTGAAAAGAAAAGTACCAGCAGCTTCTTTTCTTGTTTGGATTTTTTTTTTGCTAGCACATACTGGAGTATGACATTATTTTCTCTTTGCTTCCAGATGCATTAGCACACACTATTCTACAAGAATAATGTCACTGTCAGGTTTGGATTGACTTCTGCCACTGACTGACTTAAAAAGTGAGGCTTTCTGGAGGAGATAAGCTTATAAGTAGCTCCATAAAATTTATCCTTTTCTTATTTTTCATATTGTGTGGAGGTTATCAGGCAGCCAAAGTTCAGTCACTTTCAAGTACAGTTCATAGCTCAGGAATATACAGGTGCCAGAAGAATTTATTGCAGAGAGTGGCACAGTCTGATTTCAGCACATGAATGGTCCCTCTGATGAAAGCACATAGAATTTGGACTTTCCAAGAAGCATCTCACAATCATAATGGAGACCTGAAACCTGTGATAAACTTAATGGTGTTTCCTAACTTTTTGATTTTGTAAAATTCATTTGTCTGGGAAAAAAATTAATCTCCTAACCATTTTATTTTAACATTGAATCTGTTAGTCAAATCCTCAAATTTTTCTTCTTTTTTCTCTTCTTATCTTCACTATTTAGACTTGCACTTCAGTAGACTAGTGCTAGCATCTAGGTCTATCTAGGGCTAGTACAAACAATACATGCTGCCAGTAGCTCCTGGAAAATGGCTGAGGTGTCTCCATTGAGTAGTGAGTACAGTTGCACATTTCCTCAGCTGAATTTTGGAAATTTGTAAAGTCTTTTCTCACATATGCTACACAGTATTTGCAAAGCTGCATGAGGGTGACCACACTAACAGAATCATTATCATTCTCTGCTGATGCTTTGTGCTGATCCCACAGGGTGTCCTGGTAATATCTATGTGCAAACAAGGGAGACATTATTGTTAAGGTCTGAAGAGTGAAAAATGCCTCTGCCTGAATTAAGGTGTGAATGAGACCATATGCTGAAATCAGTAGTACAGATCTTATTTAACAATAAATGAGAGGTAGAGGGATAGAGGGAAAGCAAAGAGAGAGGGGACAGAGGGATGTGAGAAAGAGAAGAAGAAAAAGAGGAAGGAGAAGGAGAAGGAGAAGGAGAAGAGAAGGAGAAGGAGAAGGAGAAGGAGAAGGAGAAGGAGAAGGAGAAGGAGAAGGAGAAGGAGAAGGAGTTGCCACCCATGTATCCAGCAGCATGCCATTTGTTTTTCTTCACCCTGGGCTTCTTGGTGCTGGGTCACCCAATGTCACTCAAAATTTTTCACTATTTATATGATTTAACAAACAGAAGAACTAATGTTCATTGAGTGCATAGTTCTTTTATTCTACTTGTTAAATTATTCCCTCACTTCTATTGCTAATTCTCTCATTCTAATGCTAATTAGTCCACATGCTCAGTCTTTTACTTCTTTTGGGTTGTTTCTTGGGTTGATGGGCTGTGAGTCACTGGTCACAATCTCCCTCAGAATTACTTTTTACCCATAAGAACTGATTTTAGCACAGTTCCTGAGTTGGCTTTCCTTGTGGCCCATAAATTCAGAATTCTTTGCATCCATTATCAGTGACAGATTCTTCTCCCCAAGCTTTGTGAACCTCCCCATAAATCTGAGTTAATACCTGGACAATAGTACCACGTTTTTCTTTCTCAAATTCTTGCTGTGGCTTAATTTGCAGTCTGAGTTCCAGGTATCCATAGAAGCATGTGGGGCTTTGGTGGTTGTTGTGGTTGCAGATGTCATCTATCTGTCCCATAACTTGGGTGATCTTTACTTGACTGGTGATATGTATATGAGCTGTGCTTCTTTATATACTTTGCCACAGTGGGATTTTTTTGTCCAGATGTGTTAACCAGGATGAGCTAACCAGATCTCACCTCCACCAGGCCTGGGGCTAAGCCATCCTGTCACTCCATTCTCTGCTTATCTCATGGCAAACTCATTCTGTGGCCTTAACAGTGTTTGAGACAGGCAACTGTGCTGCTTAAGTCCTTAAAATTTATGCTTTTCCATATTTAACTTTAAAAGGCATGTGCTGGTTGACAAAACTACTTCTGTGTTCCTGTATTTTTCTTTTGTCTTGCTTCACTTATAAAGCCTATGTTCTCTCTGTGTCCATAAGGTTTAAGTGATCTCCAAGTTTAGTTTCAGATAGCTGAAGATCCCTTGCAAGGTGCCCAGTTTCATCAGAACACTTTCATTATTCAGCCCTTGTGTGGAAAAAGCCTCAGTCCCTCTTGACTCTCCCAAACTCCACATTTCTGGGAGAAACAGCAGTGAACTGCAAGTCCATCTAGCAATGGTTAGTTTCATTGGATACTTGCCAGATATTTGGACTTCTGGTATGTTCAGTACTACCTTCTCTTGTGTGAATGTTTGTTTTGTTGGGGTTTTTTTTCTAAATCTAGGTTATGTTTAAAGCTCATTATGGCTGACAACCAACCATCTCAATGTGGGTGAGAGAGTTTATGTGCTAATGGTATGTGCTGCTATTTACATCAGACCATGATTTTGCCAGGGAACAAGCAGGACAGCTGCTGCCCTCCCAGGCAGGGAGCTGGGGGAAAAAGGTGGAAGTGAGGCAGGACTGTGACCCACCTGGTGGAGACCCATGGTGCTCATAGATGAGCAGTGTATGTCCAGGAATAGTCACCCAGGTCAAATAAGAGTTCAGATGGCCAGGACTGTTCACTGACACAAGGCAGTGTCAAAGTCAATCTAGGAAGATAAGTCAGCACAGCAAGGCTAAGCCTGATGTAGTACCAGAGTGAGCACTGCCTTTCCTGTTGTGTAGTTCAGAAACAAGCATAAGGTCTTGTTAACCCTGGAATTAAAAGGATTAAGTATAAGGTTCAGTTAACCCTGGGCTTAAAAGCAGATACCAAGTTGAGGGATGGGTAGGACCACTCTCTGTGGCCTACCTCCTTCCCAGCTATCTCCCAGATGACAGAGCTGGGCAACACCACAAATGGCTTGAGCATGTAGAATTCAAGGGAGGTGAGAAGAGAAAGTGGAAGAGGTTTCAGAGTCTATTTGTGCATGTAGGGACATGAAACAGATAATGATTCAGAGAAGTTCCCAGTTCTGTTATCTGATCACCACACCAAACTACTTAATATCCTATGGTTCCCACCCCGCCTTTTCTTCTACAGAAAATGACCCTGTGGGCAGGGAATGGAGGAAACACAGACAGAGATCTTATCTTACTGTAAAGGCCAGACATGGCTGGATATGAATCTGCCACCTGAGGCTGGAGGGAAATCTGGCCTTTATGGTTTAGGGGTAGACATCCAGGGGTATCAGCACCACTGATTTTGGTGCTCAATCGGACAAAATCAGACTATGGTATTTCAAAGTTGTTACAGTTTTGCAGCCCAAGACATGCAGGTGTTTGGGCCAGCTTCATAGAAGTTAATGTGAGATACTATTGAAACAAGTCTGGAGTGCTAGCCAGAGAAGCATCACAGCGCTTGTTTTGGGTCCTCAATGCAGTGTTTCTTTCTAAAGTGAAGCCACAACACTCATTTTGTGGGATGCAGAGAACCCAATAGATCCCTCTATCCAGTGCATTGTACAGGTAACATCTTCAGACACAGCAATGATAAAATTCAATTGCCTTACAACCGAAAAAATCATGTTTGGTAATTTTCTAAATGTTTAAATTTGTATAGATCCTTATGGGAGAAAAAAACACACTCTGCCAATAAACTCGAAGGTACTTCTTTACAGTGTAGGAGCATTAATAAACTCTTCATAAATATAATTTTAATAGCAGAAAGACAAAGAGTTTGTCCCTATGGTCATTCTTACATAAAATCTTGTAAAAACCTACAAATTCGGTCCAAAACTTTGGTTAATCTTTGGTAATATTTTAAGTAACTGGAAACAGTTTTCTAAAGGAATGTGTCAGGAAAATTGAACTGTAGGAGGGATTGTCAGCTATGCCTACAATTTCTTATATACATCTCCTGTTGGCGATAACCCTATATAAAAATCTTAAAATGATTAGTATGAGCACTGCACTTTCCTAATAATTTTCCTTATTTGAGTCTGATAATTGTCCATTAGATCACTGTTACTGCAGTTAATCACACCTGCATTACTTGGGAGGTTTGCTTTCCTTGGAGTTAAATTTTACCTCAAGTTACAGCTCTTTTTAGTATCACCTTTAAGGTCTAGAAACAGCCTATTCTTTGTTTCTTGCATCTGGGTATGTACAGATAATATTTATGTCTTGAACTAAATCCTGGAGGAAATGCAATTGAGATCTTTTACCACTACCTGAGTAACCCTTCTGCACATGAGTAGATTTTGAGTGTCCAACTTTAGGCAAAATGAATCCCATCCCAGCTAGAGTTATTCACTATTACCCTCCTCACTATCAGATGAAGGGCAAACAAACACGAGCAGTTCCAAAAATATTCACCTTCATTTGCAGGTGTCATCTGACACTTTAATGTCATTCTCCAAGAATATTAAGGATACTATACTGAATCTGAATTCATAGTAGGCAAATCCAAACCTGTGCAAACAAATAAACAAAAGGTTAATAGACCATTCACATCTGCCAACTCTGTGGACTAGGCTAAAATTTTCTCATTTCTCTCACTTTGTATAAAACCGATTCAAAAAAAAAAGCTCTTCTTTGTCTGAGGGAATATCAGGTCTCCCCTCCTTAACATGAAACACATGGATTCTTAAGAAGCTGTTGGCTTTTGTCACTGCTGGAGAAACCCTTCATTTGCATTTTTCAGTAAGAGTCTGATGAATAACAGAAAGTCCTTCTTTCCCATCAGCTCTCCCAACTGCTTCAAGCCAGATGGAGCGTTCTCTTTCTGCTTCTCCCACCTTTGGTTTTGGAAATGCAAGACTATTTATTGTTCAGCAGGAAGCCACAGCTTGTCTTTCTCTTCTCATCCTATTTTGTATCTCCTACTGCTGTAAATAGTTCCAGACTGTGACTCTTCAAAGTTCTTCCAAGCTTATGGAGGATGATTCTGACCCAAGTTTTCTCAGTTGCTCAGTTGTCCCCAGGGATCCTAGCATTGCCACTGTCCACAACAATCCTGGCAGCACCAATTCATCTATTCTAAAACAGACATCTAGGACAGATATAAGTGTCAAGGACCCCATCCAACCATAACACTTGGGAAAGCTGGAAGCTGCAACAGAAGCACGGGCAGCTGTGTGCCTGTAACCTCAAGGAAGACAGCATCGCTCTGGTTATTCCTGCTTCATGTAAAAAGGGTTTTCATATAAATTACACAGGCTTGAGCCTGTTTATTTTCATACTGATATTAAAATAAAGTTAAAATTCTGCAGAATTTGATAACACTTGTTTGGAAGAATTGAGGTTAGAGAGGAGCTGTTTCGTCAAGTCTTACATATTTAGTAACTGACATCTTCTACTATATTTAGCTTGTGTACTGAGGAGCAGATAGCTGATTATGCAACAAATTGAACTTTTTCCGGCCTCTTTGCAATGAGCAGGGCATTTAGCAACCTGATTACAACTGTAAACAGTTAATAATTATTGTAATAAGGACTGTTAGCATTAATTTAGCATTAAACTTCTGATATTTTCAAAGCATTTTACAAAAAACTGAAGACTTGTAACATTCCTGTGAGTTAATTAAGACCTGACATTCTTCTTGTTTTGGGAGGGTTCTCAGGATTAAGGGTCCCATCTGGAGTGAAATGGAGATGATATTGACTCAGGTTTCAGTTTTAATATTAATAATACTGATAACATTTAATTGAGTGTTGTAAGCTCATGTAACTTGTGTGCCTTAATACAGAAACTGCAAAGTTATACTAAGTTACTGCTGGCCCAACTTTTCCAGAAGTTTCTCACGCTAGTTATAACGAAGCCACAATTAAGCCCTCTGTTAATGAACTTACAAATCCTGCTACTGTAACATTTGTTAAATGTGTGAGGAGAAAGAGGAAGCCTGGAAAAAAAACTCACGCAGCAGAAAGCCATTCAGTTTTTTTTTAATCCCCAGCTAATGGTGAATCAACTCTGTAAGTATCAGACATAAGGATTTTTTTTAAGAACAGTATTTTTGTCAGTGTTTAATTTCATGTAGTTGGCACTTTCCAAAGATTACTGAGGAAATGGGTGGCATCGAGACTTTGAGATATGAAGAAATTTCCCCAAATATCCAGGCCTTTCAACTCTCAGTACTCTCCTCTAAAAAATAAATTCTCATCCTTCAATGAAAGAATGAAATAGATTTCTGAAGCATCATTACTGCACTTTATAACTCCACAAGTAAATCAGAAAAGATGTTTCCCAAGAAACAAACATCTTAAACACTTTGGTTTCTCACGAAGTGCTAATTATCAGTTCTATGCTGTATTATTCTTTTTGTGATCAGTTTTCTAATTATTTAATAAAATACCATGGTACAAGAATTACTTTGACAGGTTAACTGTGCAGTAAATTGGCTGTTATTATTCAGCAACATTTCATAATATTATGTTTGTGCCTATAGCTGTAGGTAAATTGTCAAAGTAACATAAGATGTCAATTAGGAAACCTGCAGTTCTTCTTCCTAATTTCACAAAAAATATTTAATGTTTGACATTAAAGGGAAAAAAAAAACCCAACAAATAAAACCACCTCTGATGCTTGATTCATTCATGCTTATGCAAGGTCTAGCCATGGTAAGCCTTTCTATATTCACCCATTTAGAAACCACAAAAGTCTTGTGGATTAAGTAATGTACATTTCATCATTTGCCTAAGTTCCAGCCCTCGGGAGATGGAGGAATTCATATTCTGTATTCCCTAAGGAACCACACATTACCTGTGCAATACCACACATTGGAGACTGCAAGGCAGATTGGTTTTATCTGAAACAAGCTGTATCTACCAAGATAGCAGTATTTTGCATTTAAATTAGTATATGCTTGTATATTACTGCATGCACAATTAATAGATTACTTTTGTTTTTCTTCTGATAAAGCCACAAAGTCTCACTTTCCTTCTGATTTATTGACATTTTGATGTAAATATTTAATGTGCTATCTTTTATGGTCTTTCCCCTTTTAGTAAATCAACTGCCCTTATATTTTGACGTTCTGATTAACCAAGACAAAAAGTAACCAAAGATTCAGAAGAACTTCAATTGTTCTCCTTTAAACATTGATATTCCATGATTTTGTGCAAGCCACTGTTCCAAAGGAAAATATATCAGATCTAGAGAGGCAAATAGAATTACCCATTTTTCATGTGACACCATCCTACCTTAACCATTTAATATCACCTATCAGGCTGTAAAGAGGCAAAAGCATGGGCCTCCAAATTAATGATAAAACACTACAAAATTCCTATCCCTTCAGCTTTCTAGTCTCATTCAGCCTCACAGGAAAAGGATATTTTTGGCTCTTTTCTTTTTCCACCCATAGATATTTTTAGAGTTTTGTGAGTTTGCTGGGGCTATTTTCCCCCTAATATCAGCTCTTGGGATCTGGAGAGTAATAAATTAGTTTGCTGCTGAGTTTCCTCAACTTTAACAACCGTGATTTTTCTGACTAGATACAATGATTGATGTCCTGAGTGCTTTGTGACATTAACTGGGAAGCTGACACCATCATCAGCTCAGACTAGAAGCAAGTGTGGAAGTGTCAGTGCCCCAGCTCAGACACAGCCCCTGTAACAGCCAGAAGGCTGAGCTGACAAATGTGCCCCAGACCAGGACAAGTGCCATGTAATAACAGTCAATGCAGCCACTGTGAGGAAGGACAGCAGCAAGTGTCTTCCTGCACATTACCATGGTCTAGGAATATGTGCACCAGTATCTCTTGCTCCTTAGCAGACGTGTACCAGCATTGTACCCTGCAGCAATCTGGTCATGTATCTGAGCCTCGTGCAGGAGGCCGTGAAGAAAGGGCCAGATAAGAAAAGCTCAGCTACAGGTTGCTGGCAAAGGAATAGAGAATATTTTGTCAGTCACAATGTGATTGAAGTATTGTTAGAGGTGTTTGTCATACCACGTTTCGCTTCTGATGCATGCCTTCCCAATTGTGTTCAAAGGCTTAAAAGTTTTGATTACAGATTTTATTTAAATTACTGAGAATTGGGAGGGTTCAAAATTTTACAACTCTATTACTTATGACAGAGTTAGATTATTGGTTAGTTAAAACATTATATTTATGTGACACCAGTGTATAAATTATCTAGAAAACCATGGATCCACTTGGAAGTCACTATCTCAGAGGCTTGCTGAGATTAAAATTCAGCTTTGCATTATCATCTGATAGATAAACACCAACAGGTCCAGCAACTTTACTCCTTTCAGGATTACTGTTACTAGTCAATTTTTGGTTTGTCTCAAGGACCTCAACACACATGTTAATCAACACAGATTCCCACAGTTTAGTATCTTCTTGTTCATCATTCCATTTTTCAGCCAGTACATCTGTTATGAAAAGTGCTATATTACTTTTCATCCCTTGTGCTATTTTAACCTAGCACAACCCACTGCCTTTTGTTCACATATGTGGCAGAATGTCACTATGGTAATAACTGTGCTATTTTTTCAGCTGTTTTAATGGTACAATAGCATTTGTTGGAAGCTAGAGATTTGCTGGGGTACTATTTCTCACATCTGGAGCATATTGCCTACTGAGGTTTGTTCTGTTGATTCAATTTCTGATTATAAATCCAGCCCCAAATTTTATTTGTTCTCCTTGGCTTCCATTCAATGATCTAAATTTGTGGGTTTTTTACTCTTTCTGTGTAATTTTCCTTAAGACATCCTGTGAAAATCGCTATGCAAGCACAATACATGCTGCATGGTGTTATTAAGTATTCTCTTTTGAGTTGTACAGTGAAAGAACTGTATAATTCATTTTGTTGTAGCTTCCCAAAGAAATATATTTAGCTAAAATATTTTTGATTAAAAATTGATGTGTCATTTAGTTTCTTCCCACTGATTTTAAGTGAACACGAATGGGATAGACTGGAGGGGTTTTGAAAGGTGTGGTGATCTCACGTATTTTCTTCAGGTTGAATCTAAAAAAGCTTCCACTTATACTATTTCAAAGCTATCACACCTAATTTCTTAAGACCATATTTCTATGGAGGTCAAGATTTTAGAGTAAAATAATCAATAACATATGTACTTCATAGTTAAGGCATCTTCTTTCCTTACTCTTTGAATTTTTGTATTACAGATCATAGCATGGAGCACCATGGTATGCAGTACTGCTTAAAATATTCTGCTGGTGAGAAGGCAATGTGAGAACTGCTATTTTAAATTCAAAAATCACATTTTTTACGTCAGAGATGGATATGATTATACACTGCTACTTTGCAGTTCACCATAACAGTAGTGAATAGTGAAAACTGCTGTGAAAACATGGTAGACTGACTTTTTCAACAGATTTTAACCAAACTGCACTTCTGCAGGAACCACCTCTGATGAATTAGACTTCTTACAGGCTTTTTTGTGGAATAAAAAAAAAACCTCTTCCTTTAGAGAACAGTTCTTAGAGAAGTTGTCTTTGATACTTTGCAGAGGGGTAGCTTTGTCTACAGGACTTCAATCAAATTTTGCTCTCTAATCTATATGATCAGATTTCATTTATCCTCATAGTCTTGACAAATGTATATATAAGCTGATCTAATTGATTGTAAGTGCTATAGCTTACACTGACAAAATAAGTTCCAATTCAAATAAATCCTATACATCCCTGTCTTTAATAAGCATAAAATGTGAATCAAAATGCCATTAAAAAATAGGAATATCTCCAGATCTCAATATGCACTGGAGTTCCACTATAAGTAATAATGGTACTGAATGAAATCCAAATGGAAATACCCTTCAAAGTGGGCAAGATAAATTTAGAACTGGATCTGAGTTTATGTGACTCAAACCTGTCTTTAACTGTTGAATTACTAAGGTACAACTACTCCTTGCTTAACTGATATATCCAGGGCACAAAAAAGTTGGGATCCTCTGCTAAGCTCTACTGAAGTCAAATTCTGACTTGTTTTTGAAGGCATTGTCATCCTTCTGAGTAACTGAGGTGCAAAAGTATCTCTTTCAGCTCTTGTCACTGACTCTTTTCATCAGCTTCTCCCTGTTTCACTCCTCAATGTCATATCCTGTCTGCTCTGCAGTCTTTCTATTCCTCGGTCAGCATATTGCTGGCATATATTTTTAATTCTCCTTAATCTTACTTCATAGACCTATGTCTACTCCTCTGCCCAAATATTGGGGGGAAGAGTAGCAGGATGAGGTACACAGATCTAGACTGAATAACTGAGAAAACAGATTTTTGCCTCAATTTTTTGTTCCTAGCTCATCAGTTCTTGTAAATTGTATGTCTTCTGTAAATCTAGTGGGGTGAAGAGTGTACTTTAAAAAGCCTTCAAGAGGCCCTATCAGCCTAAATTTTACATGCAAGATAAAAGCCAGCATTAGGTACATGGTTTGTCATACTCTGTGACCCTCATGATGGAGACATGGGAATATTGTTTAGGCCTCTACTTCCATGGCTTAAGACAACTAAAGTTGAATTTTCTTTCTTCCTGTCCCTCTTTTATGTAATTGTCACTGGCATTTCAGATGTATTTCCAGTAATTCACATTTCCAGCTGTGCTGTTCTCTGACCTGTCTTAGGCTTCTCATGGTCAGCTTTACTTTTTCAACAACCTTCAAAATTCATCTTTTTCTTTACATCTCCACCAGAAAAACTCCATGTCATTTTTCATTCTTTTGTTTTTTTTCCAAGTTTGCAGTCTCTAATCTCTCTCACTGAACATTTTCTTCTTAACAATTGTTCAGCTTGAAACCATCACTCAGTTCTGCTCCAAACTACAGTTAACATGAGATCTGAGATCTTCAACTGGGTCCTTATCTCTTGCAAGATAGAACATTAACTCTGCTCTCTCCTATTGAGAGAAGTAAAACCAAGTTGCTGTATAACTGTCAATCTTCTCCTCATTCAACTGCCCTTCTTTCTTGTACTCCTCTGTTGTTCTCCATATATTTTTATACTTTGTTCATTTCTCTGCCTTTCTCCTCCTTTTGAAAGTTTTTAATGCAGCTCTTAGATTAAGGCAGTGGAGGTGTGGACAATGCAGAATATATGATGGTAGGTCCCTGTTCCCAGCTGGTCTGGTAGGACCCTCCTCCTCTCTCCATTGGCTATGGAAAGAAGCAAAGACTGCGACCACTGTTGGGGCAGCCACCTACTGCCTTTCCTTCTATACTCTTCCCTCTGCTTAGTGATTTTCTGAGAGTGCATTAAGGAACATGTGTTCCTATAACTCCAGCCTTCTAGTCCAATAATGATTGCCTAGGTAATTTCCTAGTGAATGGAGCCGAAGTGTTTTCAGGTTGTATTTCTGTGGAGAGCAACTTATTTAAATTTGATGGATATTGATAATTCTGGCATTTGTACAAGATGGTTTATGTATTTGCTTCAAATTTGTTTGCTTCAAATTGTATTTTTCATGTAGCTTTTATTTCTACAAGAGTTATTTTTAATATAAGGCATTCATGTCATGAGATGGTTTTTAACCTTCCTTGGTTCTATGGTTAAACTTCAGTGAGAATAATATTTTGATTAAAATATTTGTCTTAGATGTAAATAACAGAGCAAATACTAATGGGTGATTCTGCACCACAAGAGCTGCAGAGGATGAAACAATCTTTACAAAACACATTTTTCCCTGCTCACTTGAACACTGAATGACTATTCTACCTTCCTGGGAACAGCACTTTTTGTCCTAATTGTACTTTTAGTTCCCAGGAGGGAGTCATACAGGACAGAAGACACCCATCCATTTTAGCATGTGTCTGTTCTAGTGTATTTCTACCCCACATGAAATAGCTTGAGCTGATCAGTCATTTTCCCCCAGAAACTCACTGCACTTCCATGTACCTACTACTGTGTCTCACTGACCAAAAATTCTGGTTTTGTTGAATTTGTCTTCTGTCTGGAATACTATTGACAGGAAAAAGCAGTTGAAGATTTTAGTCACCAGTATATTCCTTTTCATTCACAAAAAGTCACCTCTCTTTCTTCGCTATCTCAATATGGGGAGAGGGGTTCACCTAGTATTTATATTCAAGGTTAAGGATGAATAAAGAATTACAAGACTTAAAATATAATCTTTTAATGTTATTTTTCTGCCACTGCAAAACTTTATTGCTGCCACACACACAAAACTTGTGGTGTTGCACTGTCTGACTTCATATGATGGATTACTGAGGATGAAAAATTATTCAGTGGTAACACCTCACATCACTCCAGTGCAATCTCACATGATGATAAATGCTTCAAGTTTTCTGAGCTCAGACTTGTAGAAGGGAAAGATTGAGGATGTTCAGCAAAAACAAAACCCAACATGAATGGACTTTTAAGGAAAGATGAGAGAGCAGGTATGAAATAAGATGTTACAGTGCTCTGATAGAGGGGGAAAAGCCACATTTGTGTCTGATTGGTGGTTCTTGCAGTCTGGAAATGAAAGAAGAAACTTGACCATAAGACAATTTTATTTGAGGAGTGAAGTAAAATAAAAATAAATGTTAGATATCAAGTTCCCTGGCAGAGACTAACAGGCCTGACATAAACCAACTTCTTTAAGATCTCTTCAGCACTGAAAGTTTCCTTTACATGGATAGTTTCCAATAGAGACTTTTCATGTTTGTTCCACTGGTGTCAAAATTCTTGGCTTTACAAACAAGTAACTGAGCCTAGGATTTACATTTCCTGTGGTTCCTTCTACTTCACTGACTGGTCTGAGACATCTCAGTGGTAGAAGGGGCAAAATCAATAAATCTGTCTCAGTTTTCTGTAGTATTTCCACACTGACATCAGGTGATAGCCTAGAGGTGTCTCTCAAAAATGCAGTAACAAAGATGGGAAGTAGTTTTCAGGCATCAGGAAACTCTGTACCCTAAAAAGCTGTCTGAAAGCTAACACTCAGAAGTAGTTTCTTCTCCAAACATCTCTTTGCACACAGAATTTTCCTAGATTTAGCAGCTAATATGTGTCTAAAGGAACGAATTTGACACAGGCTGTGAGCACTTACAGAAGTGTCTTCTATCAATACTCCATTGATAGAAGAGTTTCCTTGCACAAACAGCACCACCAGGGCCATGCATGACTCCCACAAAGCCTGCAAAGGTTTCACTAGCTGTGAGCTAGGAGGTGAGGAGAGATTTGAAGACATCCCATAAGGGGAATGGGAAAACCTTGAGTGATCAGTAATTAGGGGTACTGTTCATACTGCCATTTTGCAATGGGGTCTTTCTGACCCCATATGAGGCAGCCCCATGGAGCTTTCCCCACACAAAGAGAGGCCTTGCCTTCTATGACTTGGACATTGCAGGGATTGAAGCACATTTGGAAGCTCAGCTGCAGGACTAGAGAAGTCTGGCAGAAATATGGGGGGTTGCCAAGGCATGGCACATGGCAGAAGTAAGGGGTATGAAAGTATCATGTGCTGACTGTCCCTGGTGGGGCCATTCTATGTCATGAAGCCCTCTCTGAACAAAGTTTTAAACACATTTGACAATGTCCATCATGAGTGAGTCTTTGGCCTCTGTAGAGGTATGGCTTGTCAGCATGAAAATTTCTATGCAGCAGGGAATGGACTCCCTCCTGGAAGTTTACCCTTGAATTAACATCACTAGCACCAGAAATGGAAAAGCTGCATCTTTCCTTTGGCAGTGTTTAAGGGATTCTGGGCATGAGGGTGTGGTGTGCCCTGAGCTACATCAGACCTCAGAAGTCCATGAGAGCAACTTGTGGGTGTGGGAAGCTCCATAATATGAAGTGGTTGTGAGGACTGGAGGGAGGGACAGAGACCAGATGCCCAACTGTACAAAAGAAGCCACTGTTCAACACTCCCACCTCCACACAAGACAGTCTCTAGGCCAACATAAGCTGCATGCCATCATGTCCTGAAGATGATCTAGGAAATTCTCCTACCAGATGTCACAGACAGAGCCTATACAGTCCACCTCCAGAATTTCACATTTAGATAAATATCTTTCTCACCAGAAGCAAAATCTGAAAAGCATGTCTTTGTCTGCAGCCAGGAAAAAAAGAAAAAAATATGAAAAATATGAAAAGGAAAAGGAAAACAATAAATAACTTATATTCCTGCCATGCAGGATTGTTTCAAGTGTCAAACAGCAATCAGTTACTGCTCTCCAGTTAGAGCACTTGCAGTTGAAGAAATTTTAACCTTAGATTTCATACTTAAAAGAAATGAAAACCCAACATTGCTATCTCAATTTAGTTTCACAACAAGTAAATTTTAAAATATCTAAACTGACAGTCAAAATTTGTTATATAGGGAACTGATGTCAGATCCAGCTATATTAAAAATCTAAAACCGACAGAAAAGTTTGTTATACTTGGATTTTATGACATGATAGAGTAAACAGGATTTTGCCTGACAGCTTCTCAGGCAGGCAATGTTACCGTTCTTGTATTGTGAAAAGTGTGTTAGCAGTAGAGCAGTGTAAGGGTTATATGCCAATGTGCAACAAAACCTGTGCAGAATTGTTGATGCCACTTGAAAATATGTGATGTAAAGACAGCTTCAGCTTTGTTTTCATAATGGACTTAAGACAGCATTAGAAAAATCAGATAAACCTGCTTAGAGTATGTAAATTCCAGAAACTGTAATAACGTTTTCTTGAAGTATTGTATTTTAATTATTTTTGCTACTTTTCAGGTTATCAGATCTTTGATTTCGTAACATTTTTTTGTCAAAGAAGCATCATCTCTTTTTTTCTGTTTTGTTGTCACTCTTTGGACTGTTTATGATTCAGATACCTCTAACAGAATATCTCAATTACAATGAGGAGGCCAGAATTCATCCTAGTATTTATCTTAGGGACTTCCTAATATTCAATGGAATGCACTTTTAAAGGCATATATTCAAATTTTCCTTTAGAGAATAGCACTTATAGCTCTAGACAGGTAAGTTAGGCTTGTCCCTGTACTGTACTTGGTAAAATGACAAATTGTTGGACATCTCTATCCATCACCAAAGTGTCACTGCTCTAATACATAGGTTCTGTAGTTGAATGTAATTAAAGTATGCATTATTGATGTGTCTCTGCAAGAAAAGAAGCAGCTAAAATGTACTGTTGTCATCAGTATAATTCTGAACACAACAGCGCCTATAGTTACTAGTTTTACCTAGTATCTTACAAGAGCAGTACTGTTTTAATTAACCATCTGAGGTAGTTTTTTCCTCTATTCATTAAACAGCTTTCTCTGGTTTCCTATCAGAATAACTCTATTCACTTTTCTCATTAATCTCTCTCCACATAATCTGATAGAAACTTTATTTTCTTTCCCTGAGCTATCTCAGTGTTTTCTCTCTTCATTAAAACTTAGCTCTGCTCATTATTTCTTCCCCTTTATTCATTCTTCTCATATGAACTACAACATATAATTTCCTTAAAACCATGCTCCTATTTTTTCCAACTGTTACAACTTAGAAGTTTCCAAAATCTCTTATTTGTGAAATATCTGGAGCATTAGGTCATTCTGTATTTGAGGACCCCCATCTGTGAATGTTTTCTCTGCATTCTCAAGTGCTCCAGGACTACCTAGGAGACTGCTGGGCTCAAGGCTCATTGCGATGCATGATCCATTCTATGAGAAATATAAATGTCACAGTATTGAGGAGTACTGCCTTTCACTGAAGAACTGAGATGCAGAGATGACAGCCTGCCCGTGCAAGTTCATGGCAGGGCTTGGAGATAGTGGGCAGTTTAATGTCTTTATTACCAAACCACCTCATCCTCGTCACTGGTAGGACTGAGTCATGGTTATCAGTCACAGATGAGTACAGATGATTCAGAGGTTCATTAATGAAGCACTCTTTGATGTTGTTCGAGGCTGAACTAATTAGGTTTGGAGATACAGCCAGAATATTCAAGAATCTTATTGTTTCCCTTTGTTTGCTTGTAATTGCTGTTCTGCAGTACAGCAGTTTTCTGTGCTAGGGGATTTATTTCTAATTTCTACAGAGTATTACATTACCCTTTAATGTAACTCCCTGGTGACATTTTTAAATGATTCATGCACACTTCATATATACCAATTTATTTTTAAATGTAAGGTGCAGAGGAAAACCTTAAAAGACACACATCTGCACAGGGAGCTTTGCTGAAGACTTTGCATTCAAGGAGTTGGTGATCTTGGACAGGATTCATCTGCTCTGTTAGGGCTTGAGAAGCCCCCGTGTTATTAATATAACATGCAACTTATAGCTTTGGGAAAGGTAAACTCTACATGGATCAAGGGGTGGTATGCATTGAACCTGATCAGGAGAGCACTGCTCATTCAGGAGGGAGTGAGCCACAGCACACCTGAGCAGACACAGGCCAGTATGCACTGGGCTGAATGCCCAGTGTGGCCTCCAGGCCCTGTTGTGCCATCTACATCCATTGACTGCAGGGTGAGCTCCACCAGCTCATGGTACCTGGGGAGCCTGCAGGCAGCTCCCACCTGACTCTGCTGAACACAGCACCTGCCTGGCTGTGACTTCATCTAAAAAAAGGGCAGCAAGAAGTTAATGTGTGAGCATCCTGTAGTAATACAGTAGTTTTCTTGTATACAGTGTCACAATAGGACACGGAATGAAGGCACAGAACACAGAGTGATCTTGAGGCAGGAAAGAGGAATTTTATTTCACAATTGGGTTTTATATAGTTTTCCAGGGATTGCCCCTGGATTGGAGGGAGAAGTTGCCACCTCTCCATCCACACTGGTGGAGACAAAAGCCCATCAAACGTCCCTCCTTGAGAAAAGAATGTAAACAAAGACTGTTTTTCCTACAAAGTCCTTGAAAAGACTCTACTTCAACATGTAAACATTAGAAAACTCAAAAAGCTTTAGAAAACTCAGAAGGTTGTAAAAAATTCTGGGTGACAATACAGTACAATTATCATATTATACAATTGCTCAAATGGCTGAAAAGGGAGATCTTCCCTCCACAGGCATGGAAGGTCTGCATAGTATGAGGAGGAAATTCCATTCAGTCTCGTCTCTGATGCTGTATGAACACCCGTGCCCTCTGTCTGAAAGAACATAAAATCTACTCACTACATATATTTCTTTCTAGTCTGTCCTATCAAAGCAATTATATTATTGATACTTTTGTTGTCAGGCCCTTTTTATTGAGGTCCAGGAACAGCCCTGGATGGGCTTGTTCCCTCTCTTGCCCTCCCCCAGAACAATCGCTCCATCACTCCTATTCAGTACGAAGACACTAAGGACCTTAAATGAGCATTATTCTGATTTTAAAATACAGCTAAAGGGGGAAAGCTGAAAGAAAAATAAAACTGAGGCAGCTTCTTGTAAACTAATTCAGGATTTGTCTCTGACTCATGAATTGTTTTGTGTGGTCACTCTTTATGAACAAAATGTAGTCATTCATGTAACTTAGTAATGGGGGACAAATCATCATAGGGGAGGAAATAAAATACATGGCATACTTGTTTCTAAAATACTACTCTCAGCTTGGAAAGCTAGCACCTGAGGACTTTTGATGCTTAGGCAAGAAACTTAGTGGGATTGCTCTACACTTAGAATAATAGTTAAACTTCTCAGTCAGAAAGTCAGATGACGATATGATTAAATCATGGGAGCATAAATCAGGATTCTCATCCAGGTGACTTTCATGAGAAACTTTAATTAAACTTTGATTAGGTATTAGATTGGAGAGGAGAGGTATTTTTGTCTTGCCTATCCACCTCTGTGTTCACCTCTCCGTTTGTTCACTGTCTAATAGTTTTTGAAGCTACCAATCAATCTTAATTCATTATGACAGACTAGGTGAAGTCTTAAATATATCATTAAATATATCAGACACGAGGGAAACCAGAACCCAACAATATGGCTGCTTGAAGAACTATTTGCTCTTTCCGCTTTCCTTTTTTTTTTTTTTTNCTTTCTTTTTTTTTTTTTTTTTTTTTTTTTTAATTTTTTTTTTAAATCTTTATGTTGCATAAGAGATGGAAATATTTCTGTCCTTTTTGATCAGTCCATAGAATCAGTTAGCCTGTATCCTATTTCTAGCAGTAACTGGAACAAGAAAAGCATTTGTACAAGTACAGAATTACCTGTCCACAATAGAATGGTTCTCCACAGTGGGACCTCTTTTACCATGCCCTCTTAGTTAATAGCTGTAGATTGGCCTGAACAGGATTTTATATCCCTTCTCTTTCCTAGGCTGGATTTCTCAAGGCAAAAAAAAAAAAAAAATTAGTTTTTCTGGCATCCAGGTGTGTGCCACATCCACCAAAAACTATTGAACCCACTGGGCATTTTTAGCAAAACCTGAAAAAATAAGAGAAGTCTGGTAAACCATATGAAAATTGGTGGCTCTGGAAAGGGCCTTATATTAATGTTCCCACTTAAAAAACATCTGGCAAAATTCAGCTGCAATACATCTGGTTTGGCAATAGCTTGGGTGCCAGCCTTCAGATAGAGACCTGTGTTAGAGTTGACTCTGGAAAATGAGCATCAAGGAGGATGAGAGCTAGGACATATGGGAGAAAAGCAGATGAGAGGATAAGGCATCCAGTAAATTACTGGATTAGTGTTTACAGACAACTTGCTTCAGACACTGTTGGTTCTGTAATAAGAAAAAAAAGGTACAAAAGGATGACAATTTTCACATCAGTCTCTTCATGTTATTCTGGAGGAAAAAAAAAAAAAAAGGGTCCCTGCCACCATGAGGAAGTTATAGTGTTTTCAGGGAGCGACTCCATTGTACTAGTAAATTTAACTGAGTGTTTATGAATTTTTTAATCAATGTAAACCAGAGTAGTTCAATTACAGATAAAAAAGGATTGCATAACCTCTGTAAGGTGTTGAATATTTCATGTCAGCCTAAGGATGCAGCATGTTCCATTAGTTGAAAAAGCCCTTGAGGATGTGTGAAAGCACTGGATGCGAGTATCTCCATGTTAGATAGGAAAGCATGCATACATGTATGTGTATATCCATGGGGGAGAAGAGAAAATAGCTATGTGAGCAGTAGGTCATATCTCATTGAGAGGAAGCAGGTATTAAATAGAAAGATACAAGCATATTTCATTATAAAATCTTATTTTATTGGTATAATAATTTCTACTTGGAGGACCATTTTGCTTTGAGATGTGCTTTTGATTTCCTTCAAAGAGAAAAGAGAATGCTTATGTAAAGTCTGAATCACATTCATATACTCTTATCTGAGTATCAGCATGTTAAATGACACCTTGTTTGTAATTTTTGGTGTTTGTCTAAGATGTCTTTGTTTTTATGCAATCAGCTTGCTGTTGAATGTTCACACTCCTTGCGGCTATTTGAAGAAAATAAGATTTAATTTAGCAAGGTATTTATTGTTAATTTGTTAGATAATTTGGTCTCCATTGACATAACGAGAATTTATTCATTCAGTCATTTATTTTGCTCACAGCTTCAGCAGAAGCAAACCATAAAACATATGAATTCTCTTAACTGTAGTTCAGAGATGGTATAAACTACATTACCTGCAGCTCAGGTTCACACCTTCTGAAGAGCAGGAATCTGCAATGAGTTCAAGTCTGTAGTGGATAGATGCAAGTTTGGCTATGCAGCCCTGCTTGGTTAAACAAGAACATCCCTCTCTAAGTAGATACCGAAAATGACAGCTAAAACTTTAGTTTTATTCATCTATCATTGCCATGTCTCCTAGATTAACCCATTAAAAGCACATAACAGTTCAATAATTTAAAGCTGTTCCATACTTAGCTCTTACAAAACATAAAACTTGGCTTTTCTCACCTGTCACAAACCTGGAGCCCAGGTCAGCTCTGGGTTAGATAGTAGCAATTTAGTGAGGTCTAGAAACACAGGGGCAACACTGATCTCTAGGTGCCTGAACCAGAAGAGGAGGCAGACCTTGCTAGGGCAGAAGGATCACTGCTGTGATGTGGCTGATGAGAGTGGGAGAGGAAGAGGTTGAGCCACTGCTGTTGGTGCTTACAAGGCATGTTTAGCTAAAGGTCTGTAAATGCCCAGGGCAAGGCTTAAGGTAATAAACAGCTGGTCTTCACCATTTCTCTGTGAACATAGAGAGCTATGACAGTCACTCCCTTCCACTGCTGGCAAAGCAAATTGCTGGACAAACCAGATTGCTGCTTTGCTGTCTCCTCTTTGATTTTGTCCAAGCTGTCTACAGTGAACCTCGGCCCACAGTTCACTCCAGTCTGTTGTCGTGGTTTAACCTCAGCCAGCAGCTCAGCCCTGTGCAATTGCTGCTCATTCTCCCAAAGAGGGAAGGGGGAGACAATCAGAAGAGTAGAAGTGAGATACAGTTTAATGGGTTAAAGAAAAGCCACCCACACAAGCAAAGCAAAACAAATCCATTCATTGTCCATTGCATGGGCAGGCAGGTGTTCAGCCATACACAGGAAAGACGGGCTCCATCATGTGCAATGTGACTTGGAAAGATAAACACCATCACTCCAACTTACCCCTTTCCTTCTTGCCCCAGTTTGATGTCCTGGGGACAATGCCGTATGGTATGGAATATCCCTATGGTCAGTTGGGGTCAGCTGTCCTGGCTGTGTCCCATCCCAACCCTTGTTCACCCCCAACCTACTGCCTGGTTGGATGAGAGGCAGAAAAGGCCTTGACTCTGTGCAAGTGCTGCTCAGCAACAGCTGAAACATCCCTGAGTTGTCAATACTCTTTCCAGGACAAATCAAAACCAGCCCCTACCAGATACTGTGAAGAACACTATCTCTATCCCAGCCCAAGCACAGTACCATGAGATAGAAGTTGCATTGGGCTATTCCCCAGGAAGGCCTGAGTGGACCGGTCTGCCCTGTGTCCATGTGACCCTTCCTCTGATGTGGCTGAGATGACCAGCAAACACATCTGAGCCCACCAAGCCCATACCTTTACTGCTGCAGGAAAGGTAAAGCCCATGCTGAGGGGCTGTGGGGGCCTGGGCTTTCCCCTTTAACAAGTCCCAAAGCTATTTAAAATTCTAAGTCTTCAATTCGTGTTGGGTTGTTGCAGGTGCCAGACAGGCTTGGGTCCAAAAGAATGAGGGTCTTGAGCATCAACTTAATTTTTTTGATCAGTATAACCTCAGGGTCTTATTCCACTTGAAACAGCTTTTTAATGAACTTTGGAATGGAACTCAGTCACAGAGGCAAGCTTTTCTGAGGTAAGCTTGGAAAAGGCCATCTGTGTACACACATGACAGAAACTCTCTTTTCTTTTCTCTTCATGAGAGGTTGGGAGTTGGAGTGCTCAGTGCTCCCAGTCAGCACCTGCCATTTAAAGACACTCAGCAACAACTATGTCTTGCTGGACTTCATGGGTTCATCCTCCCTCACAGACAGCTGCCCTTATTAATGGCTTCTCACCACCAAAAAGGTTGGTGGATTTGTTGTTCTGTCCTGCACCCTTCCCATAATAAAACAGAACAAAGCCCAAACAAACAACAAGCAAACAAACAAAAGGAAAATCCTGTTTGCTTTATGCTGCTGTAGCAAAACGAATTTGTTTCCAAAAACTCAGCAGGAGTAGCACACATGCTGGAGAAGGCAACAAGGCAGACTGAAAAGGAAGCAAGACTTCTCAGTCAGCAGTGGTGGCTTTAAATCTGTTCACCCCATCCTGTGAAAAGTAAGTTGAGAGTGCGGATAGTGACTGGCTTTTAGCCCGGTGGCTTTAATACCTAATTGAAATCCAAGACAATTTAACCACAGAAATTCAGTGCATTCATGTAAAAAACTAGTTGCAGAGAGATGCTTCTTGAGATTGCTCAAGGCAAAGTACATCCATGTTTTAGCATTGCTTTGACAAAGCTCACCCAGTCTACATAAGGAACACCCCAAATCCCATTTCTCCAAAATGGGTGTTTTTAACTCTCATTTTTGTCTTTGAAAAATGTCTTCATCTCCTGGTTATCACCTGGAGGATATATTTTCACTCATAGGATTTTTACTGTTCCCACAACTCCTCCAGGCATATTTCAAGAGGTGTCTCAGCTTTAATTCTCTCACTGTCCTCTTTCCCCTAATCCTTTTCCTTAATGCCATATAATCAGGCAGAACACGATCAGTTAGTCAAATTAGAGCACAGATGACATGCCATGAGCCAGAAGGAAGGAGAGGGATTAGAGGCTGGTTCAGACACATGGCAATATCTAATTAGTTGACAACTTGTGAAATCCTGTGAGATTTTTGGAGACTGGTGGTAGGGAGCAGAGGAAGAGTTGCTAATAGGTGATGGTGCTAAGTTCTCCCATAGTCTCCAAAGGAAGTGACTGATTACTCTGAAAATTGTCATGGGCACAGCATTTTTCTACATCAAAACAATTCATTTGGGCCTTTAAATGTTTTACTGTTCACAGATGTGAAGGTGCGTCATTTACAGTAGGGCTTCAAAGAGTTTAGTCACAGGATGGAGAAAAACTGTGGGGAGTGCTGAGATTTTAGCTATTTCTCTTGCTGGCAGGAAAGGAAAAAAATCCCAAACTGGTGACTGAGCAGACTTCACAGCACACAAGGCTGGTAGATCCTCAATGGGACACTTGGAGCTTTAAGTTACCCAAAGGGAGATGAAAGGTAACCTTCCCTGCAAGGTATCATACTACAGGCTTACAAATGTCAGAATCCAATATTTGGCTGTTTCAAGCCCAGGGACTGACAATAGAATTTGAAACTTGTATGAAAGCTGTAGTGAAACTGGCATCAAAAATGTTCACCTCCCATATCAGTGAGAAAACTGAGATCCACTTTTTTTTTAATATTTTTCCCTCTGTTTTAATTAACTAACCTGTTACACTAACAATTACTAAGCTGTCATTAACACTAGCATGTCACAATCTGTTACAGTAATTTATACTTGCAATACTGATGTGACAAAACTCCAGTTGTACTTCATTTTATACCAAATTACATAAGGGACAAAAAAAAATCTGTCCGTTAGGGCATCAAGAAGAATTTCTTTGTTGAAAGGCTTGTCAAGCATTAAAATCGACTACCCAAGAAAGTGGTGGAGTCACCATTCTTGGAAATGTTCAATAAACAACTGGACATGGCACTTTGTGCTATGGTTTACGTGGCAAAGTGGTGTTGGGTCCAAGGAGGCCTTTTCCACCTTTGATGATTCTATTATTCTATTCTATTCTATTCTAGCACAATTTTATAACAGGCATGAAAATCAAACATATATCTTAAATCAAAAGCTGGGGCAAACCCGAGTATTTTTCATGAGAAAAAATGGTTCTTTGTTGATAAAATAAGATAGGATTTGATATTTGGTTTATATTTTAATCTGGAAAAACTGAAATACAAGATGATTATTAGAAAAAAAAACCAATAACAGTAACATCTCAAAACAAACTCAAAAGGAGTGATTCCCTTAGGACAGCAGACAATAAGAGTTCTGAAATGTGAGGTCATGCAGAGGTAAAGATTAGATAATACTACAAAAAAAATTAAAGACAAATAAACAAAAATAGTGTGAACTTGTGGAATATTTCTTTTTAAAGGTCAAATTGAATCTTCTAAGAAAAATACATAAATTCTTTGCCTGCAGTCAAAACACTAAAAGGGAAGAACTAAATCAAAGAGTAATTTCCAACTGATAGACCAAACTCCTCTTTTTTGGTGGGTAACGAGTGTAATTACATAAGGAGTTTTGCAAACCATCTTGCAAGCCATGTTCTAGTACATAGTCTGTACTCATAATCTTTATTGTAAGACAGCCAGTAGTAGAGCCACACTTAGGATTTTGAAAATTATTAAGAAATATAATTTTCATTAATTTAGCAATTACTGGTCTTTATGACACTATATTAGATATTATTTTACTATGGTTTTTTTTAGTGTACAATTTTGTTACAGTTATTTTTTCATTATAATGCCATTTTATAGGGACTTCAATAGTCAGGTAAGAAATAAACTTTTTCATTTGAATGAAGCAGTTTTTACAGAAGTCCCTCATATTATGCTTTTTTTTTTTTAACTGATAAAATAACAGAAGCCATGTTGGCTCACACTGGAGGTCCCTTTGGCCCAGTATCTTGTACTTGGCAGCAAATAAGGGGGGATGCTCAAGGAAATAAGAAAGAACAGGATGAACATATAGGATGTTTGCCTGTACAATAAAGTCCTCCAAATTTTTGTGGCCTGTGTACACTCAGTGGTTTATAAGCACAAATAACTTCTACTTGACTAAGAACCATGATCCCTACTAGGGATCTACTCATCCCTTAAAAATTTAATAGCCACAATATGCCATGAAAATGGATTCTGTGTGCAAAGATATACATCCAGTTTTATTTGCTTCATGCCATGTTTTGTACTGGGGATACAGAGCGGAACTTACTCCTATTCACTTTCATCACACTACTCATCTGTTCAGACTTCTGCTTTATGCCCCCCATTTTGCTTTTTTCCAGACTACTTCCAGCATCTCAGTTTACTGAGAAATCCATGAACTTGATCATACTTGTAGCTCTTCCCTGAAGCTTCTTCCACTTCTTTCTTCTTATTTCTCCTCTCTGAACATTTTATTTTATTCTTCCCTTTTTGAGAAGAAGCAAGCAGAACTGTATGTAATGAACCATACATCTATGGCATAATGATATTCTGCCTCACTCTCTGTACCTTCTGCCAACAATTTAATATTTAGGGTTTTGACCTCTGTCAGGCATTTAGTGTTTTCAAAATGGCACTTCTGAGTAGATATACATACGTATGTGTATAATGCTGCATTTTATATATGATACACTCTTTGCCCTCATTCCCCTGAAGGATTTATGTATGATACACTCTTCCTTCATTTCCCTCAAGGATCAAGTATTATCTGAAAACTCTTACTTTGCCACTTCCCTTCTCCGGGTGCATGTACATGTTTCACACAGATCCACCACAGATCGCAGAACTAACGAATTCCTAAAATCTATAGAGGTGAGAACTTATTCCTATGCTGTGTTTCTTATTCCAACCAATTACTTGAACAGGAACCACCAGCATCCCCTGGCAGCAGAGACTGCCAAAGGCATATAGGACTGCATCCCTGGAGCACAGCCAGGAGATCAGGGAGGCATTGGTTGTCCCCTTCTGCTCAGCACTCATTAGCTACATCTAGCTACTGTTCTCCAACACAAGAAAGACATCAATAAACTGCAACAAGTTCAGTGATTGTCAGGGCTGGAGCAGTGCCCCAGGGGCAGAGATGGCTTTGGGAATACTGCAGAGCTATCCCAATATCTATAGGAAGCTTGAGGAGATGGGAGTCAGATTATCCAATGTGATGTGCAGTGGAAGGATAAGAGATAATATTTACAGCATGAGTTTAATCTTCTCTGAAGTTTCACCTTTTTTGTTAACAAAAAAAAATTTAAAATCTGTGGACTGTCTACACTGACTTAAAAATCAACATGTAATGCCTCAAAATTTCTTAAAGCTCATGTAAAGTAGCTCCTTTGTTTTTGAGGATTCTAAGGTTTTTGAGTCCCATTCTGAACTGGTTTTTACCTCATAATGATTTGCAATTTTCATTTGTGATTCCACTTTGATGACCATACAGGTATTTCTCACTAATTCATGGGCTGGAATAAATAGAAGACTGACTCCGGTGACATTTTGGGCTAGTTATCTAGGAAGGATAAATAGTCATCTGATTGGTGTGTTAAATTATCAAATGTATTTTTAATTAGCCCTAAGGGTTATTTTGGAGTTAGAGGAAATAAATTGGCATATGAAGACGTATTTTTCACTTTTCAGTTATATCTAAACTGTAAAATATTTTGAGCATCTAATCAAACCAAAGAATGAAAAGCCATCTAGCAGATCTTCCATGCAAAAATCTACTAATTGATTACTCAGTTTATTTTTCTAGAAATAATATTTTTTTTTCTCCTAATATAAAGATCTAATGGTTAAGACTTCATAATAATGAAATAATTTGTTTTCATTGCCTTACAAATTCTAAGGTGTAATTGTTAAGAGAAATGGTGAATACTCAATGTATAGCATTAATGACAGAGCACTAGAAAGCTGTAGAGTTATACCACAGATTTCTTAGGAGACTACGATTTAGAGCAGTGAGGCTTCAGTCATGCATACAGCAGAGCAACATTGACATCTAGTGGCCATAAAGTTAATTATCTCTATATACGTTGCATGGCTAATCTGAGAGATATTTCTTATATTCAGTATCAAATGCCATTACTTTCTATTTACATTGTATGCACATAAATAACATTTGAAATACCTATATAAGAAAGGCTCACATATATCTGTGCAAAAACCAATACTTTATAAATCTGAATTATGTTAGAACAAAAAATGTACAACACAAGTGGAGGTGGAAAAAAAAAGTCCGAAAGTGCTTAAAATACTCCTATGGGTACAGAAAACATTTTGATTTTTGCATAGTATAATGCCATTTATTAATCTAGTCCACTTGAACATGTAAAAATATGTTAATGATAATATAGCCAGAACAATCAAACATTTGAGGTTTTTATATCCTTGAAAGCAGAGGCTTGCCATATATTACAGCAAGCAGACACATCCAACATTTCCTTAAACTAAGTCTTCAGGTCATGTCAGAGAACAGGGATAAAAATCTTGATTAGCCTGGATTAGTTGTTCTTCTAGCAAAAGAGGGATCTACCTAGACAAGGAAAGGGAAAAAGAAACCTTTCCAGGGATCACACAGGGGCCCCATGGCCAGCATTCTGAAGGATTTCACAGAGGCAATACTGATGTCCCCAGCTTCCCCAGCATAGTCATCTACCACAGCACCTGGCCTGCTGACTGCTCAGGGCCATCAGTGCTTTAATTTCCAATGAAGAATGACCAGTAGCATCCAGACCTTGAGCTCCTCAACAAAAGAGAGTATATGGCACTCTGTATGAACAAGGGATAGTGTGGCTCCCCAGTCCAGCCCTATGCAGGATGAAGTGATCCATCCAATCCTGCTCCTGCCCTCTGGCCTCTCTTCAAGGCACAGGCAGGGGGCTGTGGAGGCTAGGTTCTCTCAGCAGCCTAGATGAAGTTCACCCTGCACACCGTACAGAATAGCCTGCAAGATCAGGTCTCCTCAAGCCTGCATGGACATGCAACACCCACTGCCTTTCACTTTATTCACAAGGAGTTTTATTCCTTTGGCCTACATGATATGCCTTTCAGATCCTTTCCCCTGATTTTCTCTGTGTTATCATGAACTCTTCAATATCACAATGAGTGAAGAATTCAAATACATGTAACCTACTTGGGGATTTGAGGTATGGGATTTGGATGACACATAAGAGTACACATTCTTGCTACAAGACTGCAAGTACTCCCTGAGAATGTGATTTGGTACAAACCAGAAATACCACATTGAGAATGATATCCAGCTTTCCTAAGAGCTGGAAGTAAGCCAAAGAACAAGCAGAGGAGAATCAAACTCCTTCCATAATTCCCAGGATCTCTGCATCACTCTCCAAGTTTGAAGAGCATTATGTTTTCTAGTACTTGAAGTAAATTCAAGGGAAGCAGGTCATTCCTGGGTCAGGCATAGATTCTGGGTCAAAAGCAAAGAGAGGTTCTGAAACAGAGTTATTAATAAAATCTAGGCAACGATAAAATGAGACATACCAATGTGTATTTGTAGCATTGCCAGTAGTAAAGTTTACACTTAAACTTGTCTAATTTATCCTTTTATCTAGCTTCATTCAAAGGCTACACAGAAGTCACAGTTATTTTCAGTGCAATAGTTCAAAGTATTATTTTATTAATTAAGGAATGAGGAAAGAAAGACTATTTCTTTACATTTGCATAGAATTTACTAATGACATTTGAGTTTGCACAATGATGTTGGTGCAACACATTGACCAGCACAAGAAGTAACAGTGACAAGTGTTGTGTTGAGGTGCAGAAATACTTCCTGAATTCTGTCACAGGCTTATTGACCACTGCAATAACTTTTAATTACTTGTTTTGCAGCATGAGACCTCACTGAAGAATGAAGCCACATGGGAGGCACAGTAACAATAAATAGGCAAACCCTCAACATATGTTAGTAGCTTTTGCTGTCCACTTGGTAGTTGTTTCCTTTTCTCTGTTTGGAGATATCACACTGTGTCCATGATCAAGATGCAGTAGACAGAACATAGCCACAGGTGTCATTCCTCTTGGCTGGGATGTGTGAATATGTTAATGAATCATCAGAGACATCCAAAGCACCTACGCTTCTCCCTCCAACTTCAATTGAGCTCCAATATGAAGTCATGTTTAAAAGCTCCTTTTAATCTTTACGAAAATGACTGTTGTTGGATGGCTATAAGCTTTAGAGAAGAGACAGGTGAAGAAAGAGGAGTGCATTACAGAGTGATTACTGTACATTACAGATTCACATTACTGTAAATTACAGAGCATTTTGATTGTATTGGAACAGATGATAATGAAGATAGCAACATTCAGTGCCTGTGGGTAAAGATCATGGGAGAAGTTCAGCAGGGCATATGTCATGGTGGGACTCTGTTATAGACTACCCAACCAGGATGGACAGGCTGATGAGGCATTCTATGAGTGGCTGGCAGAAATCTCATGATTGCTGACCTTGGTACTCACAGAAACATATTTGCCAGATGTCTACTGAGAATACAACACAGCAGAGAGGAAGTAGACTAAAAGCTTCCTGGGGTGTGTGGGAGTCAATTTTCTAACACAACTGGTGAATGAGCCTACCAGCAGAGGTAGCCTGCTAGACCTTTGTTTGTGAACAAAGAAGAGCTAGTGGGGGATGTGGTGGTCAGCGGGCATCTTAGGCATAATGACCATGAAATGTTAGTATGTTCTATAAGGGGTGAAATAAGGAGAGTTCTGCACCAGCAGAACTTCCACTTTGGACCTTCAGCTGGCAGACTGTGGCCTGGTTAGGACATTGATTGACAGAGCCCTTTTGGAGTCGGTCCTGAAGGGCGACGGAGTTCAGGAAGGCTGGATATACTTTAAAAAAGAATTGTTCAATTTTCAGCAGCAAACCATCCATATGGGTGGAAAGATAAGTCATTGGAGGAAAAAGCTGATCTAGTTTAACAGGCTGGAAACTATGGATGGTAGGGATGGGTTGACAGTGGGACTTGATGATCCGAAGGGTATCTTTCAGCTTTGATGATTCTATGATTTTATATGTTTCTACTTGGTTATTTTTTTCTCAGCTGGTTTATAAAGTGAAGCCTTGATTTCATATGCTGCGTTTTTCCCTTGAATTTTGAGGCTCTGTAAAAGAATTGTAGAGCTGTAAGTGAATCTTTCTCTAAACCATGAGAGCCATGGGACAAGCTAATTCTGGTCTATTTCAAATCCAGGATACTCTTTATCACACCATTAAGAAACATGAGCGACTTTTAGTTCTGAATGGTTGCTGCCCTCAAGAGGAGAACTTTAACAAGTATCTAATTCATGACATTACTAAAAGACAATAACTGAGAGGGTGTTATTTTCATGTTTTGCAAAACAGAAACACATCCCAGCCATTAAATGATGGTTATATTTTTGAAGAGATTGCAAAATCTGAAAAACTTTGCTTTATTTATATTTTTAAATCAGGTACAAATTAAAAATGCACACTAAATAGCTATCACCTCACCACTGCAAATATCATTTCAAGTCAGACTTGACCCTGAATAGAGAGAGAAATATCCCCATTGAAGACTAGTAATGTATTCAAGTAGTCACTAAAAAAATTAGGGAAATTACTTGCCAAGTGTTACAATGTCAAGTGTTGCTGCATGTTGTAACTAGTTTGTGTACTGTTAGTAGCTGCCTTTGCTTTAAAAGAAAGGTGAACTGTCACTGAGTATTTGTACTACTGCATGTTGTGCAACAACAAAGAAGAATTAAGAAGGGCATAGGGACACCACTATAGTCAAGGAAAGAGCTGCTGCCATTTGGAGACATTTCTTACAAAAAGCACCTCTTATAGGGAATTCACAGTAACTTCTGTTGCCATGATGCAGATTTCTTTTTCTTTTATTTCAGGGTATGTTGGTCCTTATAGTACATTCCTTAATCCTGACTACCAAAACCCCACAGCTGCTGCCCTCTTTCTATTTGAGTAAGCCAAAGAAAGACATTTGATATTCAAATTTATCCCTTAGAGATAAGAACTAGAACTTTATATCTCAGATGATGTTTCCATTTTATTGTAGGCTCACCAACTTAAAAAAAAAAAAAAAAAATTGCCAAAATATTGTAAAAGTGCTTATAGGAAAACCTGGAAATACTACTATGTTCCATATTGTGTAGTTACTGACTAAGAAAATGTAACTTCAAATGCCTCCTATATTTACTTACAAATGCATAAAGCATTTCTCACTCAAAAAGCTCCTGAATTCCATTGTTGGGAATATGTACATATTTCATGTATGTATGCAGATACATGATGCATTTTTCAGCCTTTCTAAGGTGGGGGTTTGGAGTTTAAACAGACATAGGAAATCTTCAGAAAGAGCTTGTAAGGATGTACATTCCACCATAAATAAGCATTAATTGTTATACTTAAATTTGTAGAAGTCTGTTGGTTTTTGCTGGGGTAGAGTTAATTTTCTTCCTAGTAGCTGCTATGGGGATGTATTTCAGATTTGTCCTGAATAATACAAGGATATATCAGCTACTGATAAGCAGCGGTTACAAGAGAGTCAAGAGAGTCAAGCCTTTTTTTTTGGGAGGGGTGTCCTGTGCAGGGTCAGAAGCTGGACTTGAAGATTCTTGTGGATTCCATCCAACTCAGGAAATTCTGTGAGTCTATAAGGCCTTTTCTGCCTCTCACCCTACCCCACCAGTGAGCAGGCTGGGGGTGCACAAGAAGCTGGGAGGGGACACAGCCAGGACAGCTGATCCCAACTTACCACAGGGATATCCCACACTGTCTGGTGTCTTGTTCAGCATGCAAAGCCAGCGAAGGAGGAGGAAGGGGGGGACATTTGGAGTGATGGTGTTTGTTTTCCAAAGTCCTTGTTGTGTGTGATGCCTGGCTTTCACCTGCCTGCCCCTGGGAAGTGGTGAATGAATGCATTGTTCTGCTTTGCTTGTGTGTATCACTTTTGCTTTACCTATTAAACTGTCTTTATCTCAACACATGAGTTTTCTCAATTTTACCGTTCTGATTCTTTCCCTTACCCCAGCAGTGAGGAGTGAGTGAGAGTCTGCATATGGCTTAGCAGTCAGCTGGGGTCAAACAATGGCATAATTTTGTCTGCATAATTATATTGTATTTCATAAATTTAAAAACTAAGGCAGTTGTGGAGTCTTACAAACTCCAACTAATTAAAAGCTTAAAAACTCCAAAGTGACTTTCATGTAACAGAATAGCACTTGAAATACTAACTGCTTTGGCAATCACCCTATTAATACAGTATTCCTACACTGCATTTAAAATTTAAAACAACAAAAATCAGCCGGAGGAAGTAGATGCTACCTATGTTAAAATCAATTTTGATCATTTACATTAATTATCTCATAGATTGTTCTCCTGCATTCTCACATTCACTTGAACCACAATGTGTACATCCCAATGGTTTGGCCAATTTCACTTATACATGACACAGGGACAAGGGACATTATCTATCAACTTCTAATTAAACTTCTTGGATTCATCTTGCTGACTGTGCGGTTTAGACATAGCTTTAATTCACTTTGTGAGTTAGTCAATGTGGCACAAACTTATGCTTCAGAATCTTGTTTAAAGATTCCTCCATATACCTCTTGGAAGATTGATACCCATGGACTGTGTAACCTTATTTAAGTATTTTTATGGCTGCAACCTTGCAGTCATCCTCCTGTTAGCAGAGGTCGAGTCTCTCCTTAAGTGTTGTCATGCTGTGGCCCCAGGAGAACTCAAGCCTTCTGGTCTTGCTGCAAACAATGGGTTCGTTGTTGTTCACCCCTTTGACTGATGTTAACTGTGTCCTTGGTTATCAGCATATGACGTTCTTTAACCTTTGTTTGATATTGTTTCTTTTGGTGCCTTTATATACATACAATTCCATCTGTAATTTGTTCAAATAATCTTTGTATTTCTCTCACAAATCTCTGGAAGGCCAAGTCTGGGAAAAAGACTGAACTCTGTTTTAGGCTTCAAAGAAACATAGAAAATGAATATGCATGCTCAGCTCTAGAAATAACAAGTGTGCATTTATAGTCAGTAATTTCTTTGCTCATCTCTGCAGCATAGTTAAAGAGCGACTCTGTTCTCACAGAAATATGTTTTTAAAATGCAACCCTAGTAACAACTTTGCCACAGAAAACCATTAAATTTTCAAGTACTCAACTGCAGCTGCAGCTTTTTGCTGAGGCCAGTGCTAAATGAAACCTACTTTCTTGAATTTTTAGGACTAATAATTTCTTTGAGCAGCATTATTGAGAAACTTTTTAAAGCAATATAAAAAGTTATCTTTATTTTTATTTCCTCTTATTATATCCTCTCCATATGGATATAATTTCAGACAATTTTAAACAAGTTTGTAAATGAAAACACACCCTAAAGACATTACTAGGCCTCAAGAGTCCATGACAGAGAACAATAAGAATTCATTCTGGTAACTCTGACAGACATATTTGAGATACAGTTATGTTGGAGAGTAATGCCAGCTGTTGTTCACTAATTATCTCATAATTTTATATGTATGCAATGATCTCTTCATTTATATTTATCAAGGGAAGGACACGAAAAAATGACCTAACCAAGTAAATAACTTCCTGAAGACAAAGCTGAAGATACATTGTCCATTAAGGAGGATTAGTTATCAAAACTAAAAGATGAATAAATGTTTTCCTCTCTGTAAAGAAAGAGCATCAAACAGTTCACTTTGCAGATTTGATACCCTTGTCCCTGCTGAACTGTTCAGTAGTAAACAAAGAAAAAAGAACTGGGATGGTTCTTCTCTGAAAATCTTTATTAAATAGATACACACAAAAACATTTACATGGGCTCATAGCTCTCCAGAACTTTGTAGAAGTCTCAGTACAGGACCTGGTAAAAAAACCCAAAATTCTGTAAACCTAGTTTCCCTGTCAGAGTGTTTTGTGGGCCACATGCAGTGGCCAAGTTCCCTCATGTAGTGCCTTAGTTCCATGGTGTGTTTAACTGAGGAGTACTGTGCTGGATCATCTCCACTCTGCTCCAGCATAAGCATGGAAGAGATGGTTCAGGGGCCTGTCTCAGGTACCAGCTCCCAACTGCTTATGTGGCATAGTTTTTACGCAGATTTATTCCTTTATTGGTTCCATCATGAAGCCACACCAGCTCAAGTGACTGGGGAAGCAGAAGAATGAGAGTGAAGGGCCAAGGATCAGGCTGGGAAGGAGTGTGAAACTGCTTCTTCTGGAGGACTAGTGTTGTTTTATGCTTACACAACAATAACAGGAGCCAATGGGAAAGGAAGGGAGACAGAAGACAATGGCAGGAATTAACTCAAATCTTGACATCCACCACGTTCAAAGATCATCTATCCCCATTACTCCCTGAAGCCAGTCCTCTCTCATAAAGGGAGAATAAGGAAGGGCCTCTACTGAGCACCTTGGTAATTAATGACCTCACTTAGAACACTGAAGTGGCTGCTTTGCCTAATACAATTTGATCAAACACATCCTCTCACAGTCTTACTGGTAGGATGATTCCTCCTCTCCACATGTTGTAACTGAGGCAGGGTTGAAAGAAGGAGTGGGTGAAATCTGAAACACAGTGACTAAGGTAATTGCTGCAACTGAAATTTAAAGAGTTCGTGCGCAACTCCAATTGATACTTTGAATAGAATAATTTAACATTAATTAGAGAAAGAATGAACAGCACTGTATTTCTACGTTCATGTCAATGCCTGTACTAGAAAGATATTAGGTCATGTTGTTTCGGGTTCACTTTGGGATGTTTCCATGCAAAACAGAACTGCCTGACTCAGAGAGAACTGTGCAGCAGCTAGAGCATTTCATTTGCAGGAAGATGCATGCTCAGACAGAAAAGAGATTTGAGGCCCAGAATGGGACTTGTGAGTGTAACATCAGGCAGCAGATGCAGCAGGTGTCCTCAGCCTTCTCATCCACAGTGCATTAGGCTGCACATGAAATCAAAGGTGATCGCTGGCCAGCTCCACATCCTGACAGGCCTGACACGTGAGCAATATAAGGAATTACTCAAGGTTGTCAAGACTGGAACAGCTTTCCCAAGTCTCAGATGCAGACCTAGAAGCACATACATATTGGGAGTATTAAGGGAAGAATCTGTGTGGAGCATCACATGCCCATGGAAATCTAGCTAACTGGTCAGATGTTCATAGAATCATAGAATGGTTTGGGTTGGAAGGGACTTTGAAAGGCCATCTAGTCCAACCCCCCTGCAATGAGCAGGGACATCTTCAACTAGAGCAGGTTGCTCAGAGCCCCATCCAATCTAACCTTCAAGGTTTGCAGGGATGGGGCATCCACCACCCCTTGTAGGCAAGCTGTTATAGTGTTGCCCCACTCTCACTGTAAAACAAACTTTTCTTATATCTAGCCTGAATCTACACTCTTTTGGTTGTCCTATTGCTACAGGTCCAGGCAAAAAACTTTTCCCATCTGGAACAGGCTGGCCATAATGGAAGTGGTTGAGTCACCTTCCCTGGAAATATTTGAATAGATGTAGTTTAAAGACATGTTTTAGTGTAGGACTTGGGAGTGTTAGTCCAGCCACTAACGTAGCACACTAAACATAAGAAACCTGAGAAGCCCAGGGTAAGTTTAAAATTCCAAAATTCTCAAGTATGCTCAGAATCTGCAGAGTCTTAGTAAGATGCACAATTTTATCCTTAACCTCATGTCCTAAACTACAATTGTAATCATACAATTAACAAAATAGTTACATATTGAAGACTGTTACTGAAATTTATTTTTTTTTCTTTTTATGGTATCACTTCAAGTCTGTTAAAAGTTGATTGGCACACCTTCCTCAAATCCTGAGTTTTCCTGCAGAACCTGCCCTGCTACTTGGCATTGCACATAATTTATACATACCTGAACAATATGTACCTGCTAATTAGATGAGTTGTTTGTGGTACAACTTTGAGACCAAGGCAACGGAACAGAGAAGAAATTCTCAGGTTAGTAATAAATGTCTCCAAGTTATAACATACAGCTTTTTCGTTGAATGGGATGTGAAATATTTTGAGAATTTGTTGTAGTTTAATGTCTCAAAGTATACTAGGAACAGGACAAGTGAGACTTCTGTTCATGTCAACATGCTGCCAGAAATACAAGCTTCTCCCATTGAGATGCACTAGCAATGATAAACAAAAGGAAAACTAAACTCAAATGGGCAGTGAATTAGGTATTAAACAAGTGAACAACCATCCTGTCAGAATAATTCTCTCCACTGTGGTAAGATCAGTCAAACTTTTATGTAATCAAGAAAATATATCTGACTATGGCAGTCAGACATCATCAGCATTCAAAGAAAGTTAAGCACATGGTATCTAGACATCAAAATTTAAAATTTTGGCTTATGATTGAAAACCAAAGTGGTGAACAGATTGAGTTATACGCTACATTCATATGGTACAGTTTTCTTTTTTTTTTTTTTTTTTTTTTTTTTTTTTTTTTTTTTTTTTTTTTTTTTTCAATGCTGTGCATTTTTAGGGCAGTGCTCTTCAGGTTTATTTTAGTACTTGCATAAAAATCATGTGGATCTCTAAAGCCATTAGTGAGCTGGAAGACAATGCTGATGGTAGCTGATAAAATGGGAAAAATAAATGAAATGCCCCTATTTACTATCAACCCTCTCCCATTTCTAGAGAAAGAAAAAATGCCCCCTCCATTTCAATGAAGATTAATGTCTGACAAACATTCCATAATAATCTCATCAGACATGTGAAACAAAAAACACATACACACAAAAACTCTCAGAAGTCAAAATTCCCATTTTTCTACAGAGAACATCTAATTCACAAATACCTTTGCCTCCCAAGGTGACTCCAAATAGAAACTTGCCTGAAGAAAGCAAACTGATTCCCCAGAAATCAACCAGGTTTACACTTATTACCAGCTAAAATGGCTGAAGAGGCACATGTTAGCACTACAATCAAGGCATCTTGCCAAGACATTCTGTATGTATGTTTTATGGTACTCAATTCAAGTTCTTTGCAGGTTTGTATGTGAGCATGAAAGCTAGAAAAATAGCTTTGAAACCTCTGACCTCTGTTCAAAGCGGAGATTTTCCCATAACAACTTCACCAAAACTTCCCATAACAAATTCACTTCACTTTTATTTTGAGCTCCCTATAGCCTCTATGTAGCCTTTTGGTTTGGGTTTCTCTTATCTTTTTTTCCCCTTTACGTAGTCTTTTGGGCTTTTTTGTTGTTGTTATTGGGTTGTTTGTTTTGTTGGGGTTTTCTTTTTTGTGGGTTTCCTTGGGGATTTTTGTTTGTTTTTTGTGTGGTTGGGATTTTGCTTGTTTGTTTGGGGTTTTTTGTTTCGGGTTTGTTTTGTTTTTTTTTTTCCTGCTCTTTGCTAAGCAGTTGCACTGGTACCGCCACCACGGACCTATTTATCCTGAACAATGAATCAGCAGAAGAAAAGAAAAATCACTTAGTAAATGTTTGCACATCTGTTATTTGATTAAAGGAGGCTGAGAGGTGACCTTACTGCTGGCTACAGCCACCTGACAGGAGTGAGCACCCAAGTGGGGGTCGGCCTCTCCTCGCAGATAACCAGCGACAGGAAACGGCCTCAAGACGTGGGCCAGAGGAGGTTCAGTTTGGGCACCAGGAAGAAATTCGTCACAGAAAGGGTGATTAGATACTGGAATGGGCTGCCCAGGGAGATAGCGGAGTCACCGTCTCTGGATGCGTTTAAGGAAAGGCTGGATTTGGCACTCAGTGCCACGGTCTGGTTGACACGGTGGCGTTCGGTCAATAGCTCAGACTTGATGATCTCAGCGGTCTTTTCCAACCTAAGTGATTCCGTGACTCCGTTTTCGATTCGTAGGACCCTGCACACCCCCGCACTGCCGCGGGCAAAGCCCGAGGCCGCAGCCCGCGACCGGCGGGGAGCCCTGGGGCGGGCCCGGCCCCGCGG